>JBBBDQ010001669.1:1565000-2165000 GCA_037127315.1 Ascarosepion bandense
CGTATGCAGGCGTTTTGCTGCCAATATAGGTTTTAGATTCTTCTTTTTTTATAAATTCACCCCAATCAAGGCAGTGAATCTACAGAGATGCAAGAGGTGCAGAATAGTTAGAAACAGGAACACTGATAAGGAGCGACAAGAGTGGAAGAGTTATCAGAAGGATAGAAGATCGCGATTGATACTGCATTTTAATTTGTGCAGATTAGAATTGGTTAGAAAGCATAGAGCCAGAAAGGAGCTCTACAAACGGGAAATACATGAAAAAAAATAAAAAAAATAACTAGCAGCATAGAACTTACGGTTACATCTAGCCAGCTTGACTGTAAGCTGGTGAAAATTCATCACTAGTCTAGTCAGTCAGTTAAGTGCCATACGTGATACACGCTTGGGCGATCATGTCTCAAAAGAGACATGACTGACTGGGCAGTATGTTGCCATTGCTTTCTGCGGTAGACTGGTTGCCAGCTAAGGATACAGAACCCAATCTATCCGGTTATTTAACCCACAACTGGAGGGAAGAGATGAATTCAAGGCAACATACTGCGCTTAAATTTGAAACGTCGAGGCACCAATATCGAAGAGATTAACAGACCATATGTGTCAGCTATATTCTTAGCAGGGAGAAATGGTAAACTTATAAAATTTAGAAAGAAAAATCGTCTAACACGACACAGTATTCTAGTACTGGTGTCATCGGCATGAAGCCACTTCTCGGACAAATGTCGTTTGAGGTACTGAAGTAAATAATAATCGGAGTAAGACAAATCTGAACTATATAATTCATGTCCCTCTTTTTCGTCGGGTGGCATCATCGTACATTTACACAAATTTCTTGTTTTTTTTTTACAATCAAATGCACCCAATCAGTGTTTCGAAATACCTTTTTTAAATTAGATAGCTTAACGCATTTGCGATATCTAATTTTTAAAGTGATTTTTTTTAAAACAAAAAGCTTTTTGAAGCTTCATTTTAACTTTAATCGAAAACTAAATGATTAAATTTACTATTTCGAATAAGCAAAATACTCTGATATATTTCAAATAGAAATTAGATAGATTTGAATCTAAGCTTTTTAGTTTTTTCAAAAGTTATCATTTATTTCGTCTATTTTGACAGATTTGTAAACAAAAGTTGATTCTAGGATTTAAAAATCTTGCAAAAAATATACGTCTGTGATACGTTAATTTTGTAAAATGAGAAAATTTAAAATTAATCTGATTTGAAACAAGTGTTACTGGTTTATAGCATGAAACATAGAATAAAAGTATTTCTCAGTCGCAGAGGTCATATCTTTCTGACTCGTGAAGTGAGTGATAACAGCCACATGTGTTGATTAGCTAAGTATGGTTGACCAGAATTGACATAATTATCTAAAATTTTTCCTGTAAGGGAAAGAAATCTTAAACACATGACCTTTTAAACATACGAAATATTGTACTAAAAAACAACCTTTTCACACACATAAAAAAATACAGAAATTACTTAACAAATCTTTTGGTTCGCAGATTTGTATTAAACATTTCAATTATCGATTAGTAAATATCGTCTTCACAAAATAACTTAATAACCTAATCGCAATAAGGCTTTAAAGAATTTAAAATGTTTTTGAGACTTTATAATTCAAAAGGAAAAAATGAAAACAATTCTTATGAAAATTCGTTAACTTATTAAATAATATCATAGTTTTATTTCATTTTCTATTTTACTAATCAGAGTATATTTAAAAAAAAAAACAAACAAAAAATAACAGTTGATTTGTATTTGACATCTTTGCGTTTAACTAATGAGACACATTTTAGAATTTAATTTCTTGAAATTTCATGAAATGACGTGAAAGGGTGAGGTGGGGTTACCAGATGTGAAAATTATTTACCAAGTTTTTCTAAAAATAATAATTTTAAAAATAATTTAATTCATTTGTGAATAGGTCATGAAAGTTTAATTAAAATTCGACAATTATTTAAGTTTTGCAACAATTTACAAATTTATGTGTGTTTCCACCAGAAAAAAAAAGTTATGTAATATTACATTATCCATTGTTTTCCTCTGAGAAAAATTTGGTTACCCGCTGACGAAAAAAATTTGGTTACTCGCTGACGAAAAAAATTTGGTTACTCGCTGACGAAAAAAATTTGGTTACCCGCTGACAAAAAAAATTTGGTTACCCGCTGACGAAAAAAATTTGGTTACCCGCTGACGAAAAAAATTTGGTTACCCGCTGACGAAAAAAATTTGGTTACCCGCTGACGAAAAAAATTTTTTTTACTAAAATTTTGGACGTGCTAAAAATGATTAAAAAATATGTTAAAAATAATCAAAAAATTGGTCTTTCCTCTTAATGACAAACATTTTTCAGAAAAATTTTGTTTTTGTTAAGTTTGGGGCCTTTTTTCTTCATGCTATGCTGTTTTGACAGTGAATTAGTAGAGGTACTTATTTTAAACGTTTGCTGCAATTAAAGTAAAACCAGGAAATATACTCTTTTTGCATCCAAAAGCAGTTGTGATGACTTTCTTTATATATCGCTGAATCTTTAATGCTCTCTAGCGTCGTGGGTATGACGATAAACTACATCTGACAGCAAGACCTCTGGTCGAGAGTTTTTGAGAATTGTACCGACTGTTGATAAGTATATTTTTAAAAAAATTACGAAACACCATCTTTACATTTTATAATGGTTACTCCCATGAAGAAAACGTCTATGATTCTTCACTATATTTTTTGTAATTTCTGGACATACATTACTTAAAAAGGAACCGAAAAGTGATTAAAAGTGTTTTAAATGTTGATGTGAGACTGCTGAGATATCTAGTCGATGCGATGTTACTTTGCGATGTAGAAAACTAAAAACATTAAATAAGATTCTAAAAATGATCCCGCCTGAGAACAAAAATAGGGCAAAATAAACTCACAGTATCAAGTGTTTAATTACTTTTAAATTCTTTTTTGAGCCTTTCCTACTGAAACGTAGGTGCATGTAACACACTAATATTTTATATGTTCCATTGAATAAGTCTTTTTTTAGTTTAGAGCTGATTGTGAGCCTTACGTAAGCGTAAAAGTTAGTAATTTAAATAAACAGCGTAGCCCCACTTTTTTTTCAAACATTTTTCTGGAAGTCATATGAATAATTCCAGAGAAGGTATAAAAATTAAATTAATAAACTAACTTAATAATTAAATAAAAATCTATGATTAAATAATTTCAGCTTATTTAAATATTTAGTATTTAAATATCATTTATCAAGAAGATATCTTCATTTATTACTTTCATCTTCAATGACTGCAGACCCACGGGATGGCAAATCATCGATTTCACTTTTAAAGAAAACTGAAAAAAATATTTGAAATACTTTTTCCAACTTCTTGGTTTTGCTACCTATAAACCTTTCTAGTAACTGAAACAGGTAAATGGTTCTTGACCATTTCTGGGTTCTACCAATTCTAAGCTTTACGGCTAAATCCTGCCATACTACACATATTATAGCGAACCATTCCCCTTCCCTTTGTATCCTATTGGTGAGGTGTAAGTTCCATTCGAGCAGCTTCTACCCACAAACCACTGCTTTGTGGGACCATTTCTCAAGATAATGTTCCCCCGATAACTTGAATCTTAACCTGTACATGTCTAGGGTTAACCGTTATCTTCGACATATACCCGCAAAAGAACTGTGCGTCTTAATCTATAACCCTCTACCTCGAAGTATTTGCCGGGTATTGTACAAGGTCAACATTAATGTATATAAAAAGGCAAAGTAAAGCATGTAATTTTGAGCATAATGCTTTTTTTACTTGGTCACCTTGCTAGTACTGAATGTATTGCAATAATGGCCCTTCCTTGTCGCAATCGACGATACTTTTCATATTTCACTAGACACAAAACAAGGATTTCTGTTTTGTTTTTGTCACTTTTTAGGGCTTGGAGAATCTGATACGCACACGACAGATTGAAGACAACGTTGACAGCGGAAGCCAAACGTATAACATATTTAGTGAGCTTGAGCAAATGGATGGCGGAACAGGATTTAAGAGAAATCAATAAAAGACAAAATTTATTATGAGCTACAAATGATTGAAGATTGTGAAGAGCCATAATAATCTACATGCTAAGGGGAAGCCTGATTAAAAAAAAAGGTTGTGTTTTTCTCGTTGCAAAATTTCTTGATGAAACTTTGAAATGCGCTGTAAAAGATACATTACAGGATAGAAGAAATAATAAATTAATTATGTATGCAGTTTTCTACAATTCAGTCTGGTTTTTGACATAGTTCACATCAATATAAGCCCTAAGAGCCACTGAAGGTTGATGCACATAAAAGAAGTAGTTAAATAGTGCAGTTTATGAAGATATGATTGAGAAATTATTCATAACTGTGAAATACGTAATTATTGGGTTGTCCGGAAAGTTCATGCGCATTTTAGTTATTCATGTTCCAACACGTTAGAAGACGTCAGATTTATCGACAGATATAATATGCTTACATTTCTCATTAGAGCACATTTCAAACTATCTCTTGAGAAAGCAAGTTTAAAATTACTTGATTCGTGTCAATTTTGTATCCCTACGAAATGGAAATAGTCATAAAGGTGAATTTTAGTAATTTGATGATTTCTTATTACCATAAAGACAAAAATGACCCTAGAATAACAAAAAAGATATGTAATCTGTAAGGTGAACGTGCATTAGCTAACAGAACTGTCGGGAAGTGCTTCGTTATTGTAGCCTTAATGATGAAGAGCGCTCAGGTAGATCCCTCACTTGAAATAACACCAAATTGAAACATTGATTTAGAATAAACTGCATAATACAAAGCAGGAATTGGCAGAAACACACGAAATTTATCAAAATCCACCATCCCTGAGCACTTAGTAAAGCTTGGGTAATCAAATCACTACAATGTTTGGGTACCATGTGATCTGCGTGAAAAGAATCTTTTGAATGGCATTTATACCTGCGATTTGGTCTATGAACACAATGAAAATGCACCCTTTTTAAACAGATTGTGTCGGGTGATGAGAAATGGATCGGTTACAACAAAAGAATCTTAGGATAAGCGACATGAGCTAACATTAACCACTCCAAAAGAATGTCTTTATCTTAACAAAGTCATGCTGTGCATCTGATGGCATTGGAAAGGAATCGTGGACTTTGGGCTTCTGTCAAGTAACCCTTCAATTGATTCTGAAATGTACTGCTCGAAACTCGAAAAGTTAAAAGCTTAAATTCAAGAAACATGCCCGTTGATGAAAAGAAAGGTGTTGTTTTCTATCAGGATAAAGCTAGGCTTCATGTTTCTTTTTGTGACCCGGCAAAAATTGTTGCATCTTCTCTGGGAAACGTTACTTTGCCCGTCATATTCGCCAGACATTACACCTCAAATTTTCATTTATTTAGGTCATTGCAAAATAATCTTAGTGGTAAGAATTTTAATTTTTTCAATGACATAAAGCAGCTTGCCGAGAAACGAAGATGGAGTCTTTAAGTTGAAGGAAAAATGGAGAAAGGTTCTGCAACAAAATGGTTCATATTTAGTTGAATAGATATTTAGTGGCATAAATTTGTATTGTTTTAATTTCCCTTAAAAATCGGCATAAAGTTTCCGAGTACTCAATTTTTCCGAGCACTCTGATATTTACAACTGCCTTTCTCTGTGAAAACAAGAATTTAAAACTTGTACAATTTTGTTACGCCAAGGTTCAAAATATAGAAGATGCGTATATTTTGAAAATCGGCTTTCTAATGTCTCGTATATTTTTCGTATTCATATATACGATGTGAAAAATAAAAACAAAACAATAACGATGACAGGCGTAAGATTAAATCCACTAAAATAGTAATGAATTGAAAGAAAAATGCTAACAACTACCGAAGAAAGTGCCTTCATTTACTAAGTCTGTCACAAGACAAGAAAGAGGAATATGGTGACAGAAAAACTACGAAGAAATTCTTAGCAGAAAGATTCGGTAATATCTGTGCTCGAACACTGACATTTGGTCAGAAAATAGAAAACGGTGTACGACAAGGATGTATCTCCTCACCGGACTTATATAGGGAATGATTCTGGGAGAATTATAAGTTCTACCAGGATTCATTATTGGCGGCCACAATCTTTAAGATATGAAGATTGAACAGTATTGAAAGCAGACTCAAAGGAAACTCTACGAACTTCTAGAGAAAGTCGTGAAAAAAGCGAAAGGGCTAAACATCAATTGCAAGAAGAAAGAATGCATAGTTGTTTGTAAAAAAGAACAGTCCTACGTATCAATTAAAATTAGAGATACCAAAATTAAACAAGTACGACAATTTCAATATCTGAAAGAATGTTTGTTAAAAGTGCGATTCTGAAGTCTAATAGCGCATTAAAATAGTTAAACATGAAATCCAAAAGTTAAGCAGAGTAATAAGAAACAAGAAAAATTCATTAGAAACGAAGAAAAGAGTGCTAAAGTTTTAGGCAATATCAATCCTCGTATAAAGCAGTGAATGCTGGACAATCTCGTCAAAGATTATGAAGAGACTTGAAGCAACAGAAATGTGGTTCTATAAGAGAATGCCGAGGATATCATGAATTGAAAATGTAAGCAATGGCGAAGATTTAGAGAAAATTGAACCAAAACAGATACTAATACTTCACATTAATAAGGGGCTGTTGTAAATTTTCAGAGTACATAATGAGGATGTGCGTTATGGTGCAGTAGGTATCGGCTCGTAACGAGAAGTCGAAGAGCCGAGTTCAAATTCCAGTTGAATCTGTTGCAAGCATTTACACGCAAATACCATTGGGAAAGGTATTAATTCCTTTGTTCTTTGTTGGGAACAAGTCTGCTGTAGAAAGAAATGGGAACCTACTGCGGGAGAAAAAGACTTCCGCCTAGTCTCATTCGAGATATGATCGCCCAAGCGTCTACCACGTATGGTGCTTATCTTACTGACTGACATATAAAAAATTGTTAGAAAAATTCAATGAAGAAGCAATTATTAGATGTGCTTTGTGATGCAGGGGATATCGGCTCGGAACGATAAGTCGGAGAGCCGAATTCGAATTCCAGTTGAATTTTTTGCATTCACTGATACGTAAATACTCTTGGAAAAAATCTCCCACTCGTCTCCCTCCCTTCCACCAGATATGTGTTAAATGACAGGACAGACTGGGTTCTATAGTCTTGAGTGCCAACCAGTCTACCACAGAAAATAATGGCAACCTAAAGCGAGAAAATTTTCTGTCCAGTTAGTCATGTTACTTTCGAGACATGATCGCCCAAACCTGTGTCACATATTGCACTTAACTGACTGACATAATGAGGAAATGCATGGCAGAACAGGGTTTAGGAGAGATAGTAAATGGTCAAAATATCTTAAAAGCTACTAAGAGCAGTAAAGTCTAGGAGAGTCATGATCGCCAACATCCTTAAAGGACACTTCACATCCAAAAAGATTAAAATAAAATAAAAATTCATCAGTCTATTTGCCTTTATGCATATTACGTTTTTATATTTTAGTTGTACTTTTACGAGAAGCACTGTAAAGTCTCAGTTAGCTAATCGCGATACGTGACACACGCATGGACGATCATGTCTCGAAAGAGATATGACTGACTGTGACTGGGTAGAAGATTTTTCTGCAGTAGGTTACCATTACTTTCTGAGGTAGACTGATTGCCAGCTATAGAACCCAATCTGTCCTGCTATATAACCCATAGCTGCAAGGAAAAGTGACAGATTAATATTTTTTTCAAAGGTATTTCTGCGTAAGTGCATGTAACGATTTCAACTGGAATTTGAACTCCGCTCACCGATCTCCCGTTTTAAGCCGATATCTACTGCAACACCTCGTACATCCTGTAAAGTCTACTGTGTGTAAAAAAAGAAAAGTGATAGTGGATCATGTGAACCCATCCTCATTTCCATGATCTCCCACCCACTTAATAAATAAAATTGAGTAGAGGATTTTATTCTGGGCGGCTAAGATACTTTAGTTAAATAACAATGCATACAGGAGCGATTTGTAGAGAACGAGTTTTGCAAGTTTATTTCTGTCCTACAAAAACCGGAAAAACAAGTCGTCTTTTCCGCACCATGTACATTGAATGCAATGGATTGAGGTGTCGGAAAGAGCCTTCTGTTACTGGGTTTCGGTGTGTTGCTCCTCAAAATAATTGTTGAATTTCTTTTTCGCCCACCTTTAGGGTTTAGCCCAACCTGGATGGAGTAGAGAAACAGTTTTTGCTTTCAAACGATTCGAATTTTGTTTTTTTGTTGTTGTTACTTTTTTCCAGGGGTAATCTTCAACTAGTGACTGGTCTTTCCAAAAGTTGGAATTATTTTAAGGTAAGAAAAATACGTTTTTTATTTGTTTGTGATTTGATCACTTGATCGTTGATCGATCTATTTTTATAAACAATTCCCGTGATTGTCCTGTCCGCATCATGTTCATATCAGTTAATCCCCAAAACTCTCATTGTACAAATTAATTAATGTACGTTTTGTTGCTGAACTTCTATCAATCGATACAACACCCAGTATGACTTAGCCTTTCAAAAATGCCTACTTTCTATCTATCTATCTATCTATCTATCTATCTATCTATCTATCTATCTATCCACACACACACACACGCGCGTGCGCGCACACACACACACACACACACACACACACACACACACACACACACACACACACACACACACACAGGTTCCTAGACAGAAACGTGGTAACTAAGTTTTAAAATGAATTTCTTGCTGTTTTTATTTTAGCCTAGCCTTGATTTAATATTTTTAATAAACATAAAGGTTTGCTACATTTTAGAACTAATTTAAATTAATTGGTTCCCACCTCTGCTGACGCAAGATAAACAAGATATTAAAACAAAACGTTATAAAAGGATCAAAATATAATTTAATAATAAAAAATACTGTTGTCTTTTCTCTTAAAAATAACAAAACTTTTTACAACAGAATTTTTTAAAATTACATTTTGGACTTTTTTACATCATGGTATGCCCATTTTAATTACATCTGTGGAAATACCAGTATAGTAGAATTTATTTAATTGTTTCACTTAATTGAAACCGACGCAAAATATAGAAATTTAGTATATTAAACAGGACAAAAACACGAATGGTTGATGTGCTGTTAAAACTAATACTTTGAATACTTTTCATCACAGAAAAGTTGTTCCTGTTTTTTTTTTCTGTTTTGTTTATGGGAGACCCTGTAGTAATAAATAATTCACATAAACTTGTATCTAATTCCAGAGTTTAATATATATTTTTTTAATGTCCGATAGTGTACTAATTTATAAATGGACCACTGTTTTATTTTTCTTCTTTTTCTTTATTCTCTTATATATTTTTATGTATATTATATATATATATCTATATATATAATGAACGTTTAGGGTACTTATTAGAATAAAGAAATGGCGGACAGTGTGTCATGAAACCTATCAATTCATTTGTCAAGCTTTGAATTAAAAGTTATTCTTGTTTAGATCGTTGCTATCCAAGGTTAAAAAACCTCATCTGACAATAAGGAGGGAATGAGACATAAATGATATTAAATTATCTTTTCAGAACAAAAGTTATATAATTATTGTCCGAATGTTTTATTTGTCCGAGCATTTTCGGCTATACTTTTAGCCATTATCAAGGATGAATTTTTATTTTAATTTTGACTGAATAATATTTTTGTGTATGTATGTATGTATGTATGTATGTATGTATGTATGTATGTATGTATGTCGAGTAATAGAAATATTTTATATATTTCATATTCCAAACACAGTGAGCTCATTGTGACTGCGTTCATAGTTGATATAATTGATTGTTGGCTTTTTCTTTTTTTATTAATAATGCTTCTATTATTTTTAGCCGTTTTTTTTAAGGGAATAATGCTGTTATATTTGTATTATCAACGAGTGTGTTATGGATAGGGTTTGGGACATCGTGTGTATTTAAACGAGACATAAAAGAGCTCTGGTCATAGTGATGTAAAGCGAGTTTTCGTGTTAAACATGTAGTCGTATATCCAATACAATTATTTACAAATTTGTATTGATCAAAACGCAGTTCCTTAAAGAATATACAAATTCTCAAATAATATGATTCTCTGAAGTTTAGATCTTGCAAGTGAATTGTTATTTTTGACAATATGGTTAGCAGTATTAAATGTTGAATAATAGATAATTTGATTTTTTTTGTTTATGTCAACTGGAGTTGTATATTTCCTTATGATGTTTCAGAGTGAAGATTCACCCTATTTATAATTAATACGCGTTTGATTTTTGTAGAAAATATTAATGTAATTTTTGTTTTATGTATGTTTGGTGTTGATATTGGTTACCTTAGCCAAAAAAATTATAATATAATAATTTATAAGATAATTAAGAAAACAAGCATTAGTTTAACCTTATTAAGGCTTTTAGAGATAAGAGGACGAGAAGATGAATCCCTGTGCCCTCTCATAATGATATTTTTATAACAACTAATATATATATATATATATATATATATATATAATCTGAGGCGAGGAATTTCTGTGTGCCTTGTCCTTTTAAGACGTAGCCGATCATGGACTTCCACGTATCCCTATTCCTGGTGGCTCTGAGCACACTTTCTCCTGTAACACCACGCAACCCCAGTTCAGTCATCTACCGTCTCAGGCCCTTCAAATATGTTATCAGCTACTTTCCTCTGTCTCCTTTTCCTTCTATCTGGCCTGTTAGTGTCAGGTTCTCAAAGCCCCCCTTCCTTATTGCATATCTCAAGAACTTTAGTTATCTCTTCCTAATGCTCAATATTAATGTTTTTTTTTTCCATCCTTTCCAAACCTCAACATTGCTCACATGCTCGGTCCACGATATCCGCAGCATCCTTCTGTAGAACCACGTTTCAGATACTTCCAGTTTTTCCTTCATTTTTGATGATATTGTCCAGTATTCACTGCCATATTGAAGAACTGACATCACATAGCAATCGAGTATTCTCTTCTTTGTTTCTAGTTAAAGTTTTCTGTAACTTAAGACTTTACTCAGCTTCTGGAATGTGGTTAACTTCAGACTAATCTAAAATTAAATTTGCAGCGTTTTTATCCCTTAATAGACTCAACCTTTAAAAGTGAAACAAGTAATACACTTCTTTTCCTAGATATCGTGTTATACAAAACAATAACTAACTCAACAATTCCTTTTCAAGAGCGAATGGACATCTAAGTAAATTGATTTCTAAATGACGGGGATGAGTTAAATTCAAGATAATGTACAACTCTTTCTTTATCTATCTATGAATCTAATGTTGACTTATGTTATTTTTCTAAGCAAGGATATCACAACTATTTTCATAAACCAGTATCCATAAATAAAAACAAAAATCACTCCCTGTAAAATAAATGACATTATTTAAATTATATTCATCAATATGTTTAAAGAATTTAATTCATTATATTGTATTTGCGTATGATAACATTGAAACACGTTTTTCTTTTATAAACCCACTATGTGGTACTTATTCAGAGTTTAATTTTTGTGTGGAAATGTTTTTCCCACATTTTAGTATTATTTTTTTAATTATTACCACACCTATAAGGGCGCTTAAATATGAGAAAATATAACTTTAAGTCCTCCTCCAACCCACACAGAAAATGTGAAAAATTAAAATAAAATGCACATCGAGAACTTATTTCCTGTTGGGCTAAATGTTCTCGCCAGAATTATAGATAACTAGAAATAGCTGTGAAAATTACACTGCTTCCCTATTTTAATTTTTTCCGTTGTACGCTCCGACTTTCTTTATGTGATTAGAAATTTGAACCGAACCCTTTATTTCGATCATTGGGGTAGATTTTTATTCTTTTTCCTGGTGTCCAGACTACAGGAATTTACTAGATTGGCAAATATGTCCCACCGTTTACGTCACTTATTCTATAAGAAATTTTTTTTCTCACACTTCAAATTTGTTGAATTTCCTTCCAAGTTTTTTGCTTTCCAGACAACAACAATCTTCAAAGATTTGAATGCAACGTCAGTCGCCATCTTCTGTCTTCCCGTACTCTGTTCCTTTTTTTCCCCTTCACCATCCTCTCCATTTTCAAACTTCTCATTCTTCTTCACTTTCACTCTTTGTAACTTCCTACGCACCCTTGGTATTGTCACCTTGCTAGAAGTGAAAAGGCTAATAAAAAAAGAACTAACGTATGCTGAATGATGCTGAATGATGACATTGAAAAGTATATATGATAATTGAAAGTAGAAAGGTGGACATGAAATTATATGACAGAGTAAGCATGGCGAGACATTGAGAACTGGGGAAACAAATTGTTTTCATAGGTATAAACTGTCTGAGAGTAAATACATAAATTAAATATTCTGGTACTTTGAGATTATAACTGAGCAAGCAGTGAAATTGGATTTCTACGCTATGATTCTGTGATGTTTGGAGATAATAATATTTATTCAATTTTAAATCGTGAATCGATTAGTTACAAGAAAGTTTTGCCATTTTCTTCCCTGACAATTTTTTCAATACTATATATTGTTGGTTCCTTGTATCTAGTCATAAAATACCTAACTTCCGCTGTCATGTTGTCTCTATTTACAAGAGTCAGATCATTCCAAGAATGAAGTATTGCTGTCAGATTTGGGATGCTGCTACACAATCTTAGTGTTTATTCTTGATAGATAATTTGCCACACTGTTCACGGTAGCAAACCATCCTTATCCACTTTGTGTTCCTTTGATAAAAAGGAAGTTTCTCACAGAAAGCTTTTACCTTAGAACTATTATCTATGGAAAAATAATCGAGAGAATGCTTTCCTGACAACTATAATCCTGGACTTTAAGTCCAGGGTCGACCGATATCTCTCCTATTCATTCTCATAATATTCTCTTCTCCTGCCTCGTACCTTACAGTCACACTCAGCAAACCTTTCCATTAAGTTGCATTTGGGCTTTGTGTTAAGTGAACTGTCCTTGAAATTATGCGTTTGTACTCCATGAGCTCCTCTAACAAAGAAAGTAAAAAGATGGCTCATGAACAGGACATAAATTACGAAATGAAGAAATGGGGAGCTGTCGGTTCTATTGGTGTCGTTTGATACCGATTGCTCTTTACTTTCATTCGTCAAATGACATTGATTGTGACTAGGTATTGACTCTGAATAATGGATCAACTTCAATTCTGACCAGGTTTCATTTGTCTCACAATTTGACAAAGTATCTTCTTT
The DNA here is from genome assembly GCA_037127315.1 of Ascarosepion bandense. Taxonomy (NCBI): domain Eukaryota; kingdom Metazoa; phylum Mollusca; class Cephalopoda; order Sepiida; family Sepiidae; genus Ascarosepion; species Ascarosepion bandense. Next base: position 1,578,217 of record JBBBDQ010001669.1, read on the forward strand.
GATTTATTGCTTAACATTAATCCTGACCAGGTGACCAATTACATTTGTCGATCACCCTCGACTCTGACCAGTTTTATTTGTCTTCGATCTTTGATTTTGACCAGGTATCAAATTTTATTTGGCTGATCATTTCGATTCTAATCAGTTATTCAAATTCGTTTACCTTAAACTCTAAATTTTTACCTGATATCTAATTTCATTTCTCGCCCACGTTCGTACTTGATCAGGTATCGAAATTCAATTGATGCTGATCAAGTATCCAAATTTCTGACTGACGAGGTATCATCTCTTTCTCATCTTTGATTCAGACATGACATCCAAATACATTTGTCATCCACCTTTGACTGTGACTAAGAATGTAATTTTAGTTTTCTCCACCCTTTTATTCTGATCATTTATCGTAATTTATTTGACGCCTAACTTTGTAATGGAAAATTTATAAATGCTTACAATAGGTTAGACATTTTAACTCGGTTCGCTGATTATATTTCCAACAGCATTCAGATTGACGCTAACCACGCATCCTTTTTCATTGGTTATAAAGTATTAAAAGCGAAAGACGGCTTATTTGCTTAATTCGCAAAAGATGTTATACATTTACGTAATAATTTATTTCTTAAATTTTAACTTCAGAAGTATAACAGGATTATCAGTTCCAGTTACACTCTCTGTCTCTGTCTTCATCTTTCTCTCTCTCTCTCTCATATATATATATATATATATATATATATATATATATATATATATCACAATAAACATTTAAATGATTATAGTATTATTAACAATAATAATGTATGGTATATTATTATTATTATTATTATTATTTAAATGATTATTGTCCTCCTCAAGGTATAAATTACGTTAAGATGTTGGCATATGCTCGTTCATTTTTTTTCTGGGCTGTTGAGTTTTTCGGAAAGTTCATGCTGATTTTTAAGAAAAAATTTAAACAAAACAAAATTATGCAATTAAAAACTTATGCAATTAAATATGAACCATTTTGTTACATAACGTTTCTCCATTTTTTCTTCAACTTAAAAATTCTGTTTTCCCAGAATTCCAGTGGTTTCTCAACAAAGAACACATTAGGGTGTGTTTTTTTATATGATCTAAATAAGTAAAATTTTTACCATTAAGATTATTTTGCAATGACCTGGATAAATTAAAATCCGAAGGAGCAAGGTCTGGTGAATATGGTGGGTAGTGTGACACATTCCAGTTAAGTTGTAACAATTTGGTCGGAATTTGGAGGTTTGGTATTAACTTAATGGAAAACAATACCATTCCCGTACGTCAATTCATGGCATTTTCCTTGAAACCCCAGCAGTTATTTTCTGAATCAATTGACTGGTTACTTGGCAGAAGCTCATAGTACAGGATTCCTTTCCAATGTCATCAGATGCGAAAATGACTTTTTAGGATGAAGACATGCTTTTGATGTGGCTAAAACTAGCTCGTTCGTTTAGCCCAGGATCTTTTTCGCTGAACATTGTTGTAAACGACCATTTATGATCAACTGTAACAAAAAGTTTAAATAAGGGTGCATTTTCATTGCATTTATGCAAAATGCCAGAGAAATGTGATGATTTTTACTCAGATCATATGATACACAAACATCCTATCATTTTAACCGATTTTCTTTCAGCTTTTATTTACTCATGAATAGCTGGGCATCATTTTATGTATGTATATTTGAGCTTTCTACCTGTTATCGTAAACACATACACAAGAATGTATGAACTTATTTATGTGTACTGTGTATTATATTAGGTATTACATTTATCTAATGTCAATAAATATTGAGCAATATATGGATAAATATGTAATACATGTCTAAAGTAATTATCAATAAAAATTAAATATTAATTTTATATATATGTCAGTAAATATGAAATATTACATTGATTAAATATCAATAAAATATAGAAATATTTAATTTATTTGTTTAATTATTATTTTAAATGTATACTCGAACTTGAGTAGATACTTTGTTATTTTATAATTAAACAAGATTTTTTTATCATTCTGGCGGGTAGATATAAATTATCATACTATTTAATTATATATTAAAAAATCTGTTTTTTCTTTTTTTACAGTAGCGAGCATAATGATCAGAACGATGTTAAGAAAAGTCTAAATATGAAATAACATTTTATTTTAAAGTTTCAAAGAGCATTTTATCAAGGAAAAACAGGATAAATATGTAAATTATATAATTCCAAAATATAAAGCTCAATAAACTTATTTTGATAAAGTTATAAGAATAATTTCATAAAATTCGAAAAAAATAGATGATCAAAAACATCAGAACGATTAAATAAATCTAATAAAACTAATAATTATTTTGCATTATTGAAAACTTTTTAGGGTAAGAATATAAAATCGGCTATTTTACTAAATTATACCGACACTTTACAGGCACTTGCATTGTAAGCATGGAGAATAAAACTGTGACATCATTTGAACTTAGAAAACTGATAATCAAGTTACGTAATGAAGATAAACTCTCGATTGTGGATATTTCAAAGAGTGTGGTGAAATCTAAAAGTGTTATTCATAGAATTTTAAAAAAACTTGAGGAAACTGGTTCATGTGAAGCCAAGAAAACACCTGGCAAGCCTAGGAAAACTACTGCAAGGGAAGGCAGATGGATTAGTAAAGAATAAAAAAAATACTAACCTTAGCATTAAAATATCAAAGCATACTATTTTTCAGAAGACTTAATGAAATAAATCTGAACAGTCGAGTAGCCTCTACGAAGCCTTAGATTTCTAAAAAATTCTAATGAGCCGATTGAAATTTGCCACTGATCGCGTCATATGGATAGAAGAGCAGTGGGATTGTGTTCATTTCAGCGATGAGTCAAGTTTAACCTGTTCGGTTGTGACGGGAGAAGGTTCGTTCGACGCAGTCCTAAGGAACGATATTTTGCCCCAGTGCACTAAAAGTAGCGTTAAATTTGAAAGAGGAAGTTTGATGGTTTTTGCATCATTTTATCTGCTAAAACAAAATAAAGGCCGAAATTGTCCAAGATTTGGATATTTATTATTACACTGCTTCTAAGATTTCGGCTCACATGAGCCATTTTCAGAGAGGTTACAGGGACGTTAACATATTTGTAATTAGCCCCGACACACTAAATTTAAGTTGCCGCAAATATATTAACGTCCCTGTAACCTTGTCCAACATATTTTTTAATTTTTTTGGTTCTAAGCTTTCGGCTCATATGAGCCATCTTCAGAGAGGTTACAAGGACGTTAATATATTTGTTGTTTAATGAGGTTCCATTGAGATTTCTTGGTGTTGGAATCATTTAATGCTGCGGCAACTTAAATTTAGTGTGTCGGGGCTAATTACAAATATGTTAACGTCCCTGTAACCTCTCTGAAAATGGCTCATGTGAGCCGAAATCCTAGAAGCAGTGTAATAATAAATATCCAAATCTTGGACAATTTCGGCCTTTATTTTCAACTGATATTAAAGCCAAAATACGATGTTTAGAACGGGTCATGATTAAACACGATAGACATTCATTATCTGTTTATTTAACAATATATACATATATATTATCCTACCTTGGTAGCACGACTCGAGGTTTATAAATTCACACACACACACACACACACACACACACACACACACACACACACACACACACACACACACACATATATATATATATATATATATTTATTATAAATTATGTTTTAGAACATGTACATATTTTAAGAGGACATATATAGAAGAAATTATGTACATGTTCTAAAACATAATTTATAATAAATATTCACAGCTCTATACATCATATATCGAGCACTGTTTTAAATTAATGTTTTGGACGAAAAACATTTTTTTCTTTTTTCTCTTCTCATTCTATACTCACTCGGATATATATATATATATATATATATATATATATATATATATTCATTTATTGATCCGAGAGTTTTTATTAATTTAAACGCCATTTTTAGTGGATACTCGTAATTTAGTAAATTCTATATTTATTTATTAAACAGTATATTTTTCGTCTACCGGTCTGGATATTCAAGAAATGTAATTAAAGAAAATTTGACATTGCCTGACTGAGTGCCTATTGTCTGTTAAGATGTGCCGGGTTTAACGGTACCTCTTTCTTCCCTGAGGGATGCACGTTTAATTTCTACGAAGTTATTTTACTTACCACAGTAACTAAATCAATTTCGTAATAAAGAGTTTTCCTTGTCCAAAAAAACCTTAAAATGTATTTGTTGTTCAAAGAAGTGTAATTACTTTTGCTATGCATTCTTACTTTATGTCGCGTTTGAGAAAAGATATCTTAGCGTTTTGTGTGCATATATTTCTCTGAGAAATAAAGTTTGTTTCCAGAAAATTATTTTAAAAATATATACACAACTGATAACCAAGAAATGTAAATATTTTGAACACAATATTATAGCTTTAGCTAAATATATTTTGAACGCAGTCGTATGCCTCCAACTACAGAAAGAATGTTTGTTGATCATTTTACTATTAGATGTATTGTTAGTAATTTTACTATAAATGTGTATTGTTGGCAATTTTTATATATAAAGATGTATTGCTTTTATTATAACTATAAAAATATATTTTTAAATTTTCATTGTTTTCTTTGGGTGTCTACTATTTGCAACATGCGTGGGATCCTATCAGGTGCTACCGCCCTAGGTCAGGGTGGACTTGGGAGCAACAGCTATTAAGAAGTGGTTCCACGCTCTTAAAAACCTTTAATCTCTCGACCAGAGGCCTTGCTGCTGGATGAAGTTTATCATCGTAGACAGGACTGACTGCGTAGTGAGTTTGATTCTCACTTACGGCTTAGTGCCACAATTCAGTTAGGTTTAGAAATTCACTATAAATATATCATAGACTCTCAACCAGCCACTCTTTCAAATACATATCTGATATCTTTCTATTTACCCAATTCTAATGGTTTTTTATGGTATTATCCTTGAAATTAACGTTTAATTCCACATCATCTAGAAAATTGCACGCATGGCTAAATAGTTAGCACGTTTGCTTTATGAGATGTTCGAATTTCACCGCTGTTTTTTTTTTAATGTTAAAACATATTCCACACATATCACCGCGTCTAGTAATTATGTCCATATAAATATGCGTATGCACAAAAACAGAGTATCATCCACCATGTATTCGATTGTAAATGTAAAATAATATATTTTGATGAGCTCAAAACTAAAAAGAAAATTATATTACGGTAATTTTCTTTTTTCTTCTTTATGTACCGTGTCCTTTTCAGGACGTAGGTGATCATGGACTTTCACTTTCCTGTATCACGTGAATCGTTTTAACTCAGATAGTCGGGGTAAGAGAAAGGAAAATAGAAAGAGGGAAGCCACACTATGTCAGTGAGAAAGTTACTCCACACGAGATGCCAAGTCAGGGTCGATTAAATTACAGATTCTGCTTTGGAATTTATCAAGAACCTCGAGCACCATTTTACTATTATCCTATTTATTATTCATTATCTTTTGACAATTTTTCAAGCACCCTCTTTTACTCCGTCTGTTTTGTCTATTTGAAACAAGAAGCTTTTTATCTTCAGCAGTACTCAGTTTAGGAGGCACCTCATTGCGTAACATAAATTCCAACCTTGCGTCTTTCCAAAACACCAACCAGACTATTTTCGTCCACCTTTTATCAAACTTTACAGGATTCAATATTTTCATTTCGCGTCTAATTTTCACTTAACTTTAGTAAGTAATTATGTGAAATGTAAAAAGAATAGTTCTCGTAAATTCTCTTCAAATGCGTGCCCGAACACCACTTTTCGAGTTACGGTAAGCATCAAATGAAACGCCTAACTCTGCGGCGTTGAACAATCGTTGCACATTGAATGTGACATTTATACCGAGAAAGTAGTCGATCTCGATGCGATCCTTCAAATCGACAGTGGAATTTCAAAACGAACGGACATTTCTATAATGGTCGAAAAAGTGCTCAGCTGTTACTTCCAAGCCTTCGCCGCAATGATTAGAGTCGAGCAAATCATGCCGGCTTTGATTGGAAAGCCTATAAGTGGCAGTGCATTTCGGATCAATATCCAGATGAGCGAGAAATTGTTAATGGAAGCCTTCAATCTCAGATGCAGAATAAACGATAATTAACCACTCATGAGATCTCATCTGTTATTATTACCTCCCAGCTTGTTCGCTCTACATGGAATATTTTCTCAATGTCAGATTCATTTCCAACTTATTCGTTCTTAGTATCATAAGAACTTTCCCACCAAGCTGGCTTAATAAAAGATAGTAAAACATTCTCTGTTCGAGATGTTTCACAATATATTACCCAATGAACAAATATCAAAATGTTTTAAAGAGTCAGGTCTAAAAATTTACAGTATCACCTCTTAGATTAGCAGATTCACTTAGTGTAAATTTGCGTAAATATATACAAATGTGGGTAACGATCAATTAAAATTATTTACTATTTTTTATTTCGAAATATGTCCCTAAATCCAGGTAATAGTTTAGAAAAAAATTTAATTCCTTAACAATGAACTTAACAAATTATCATTAACAAATTTCAAGATATAAAAATTTACTGCATAAAGCATGCGGTGTTGATATAGAAGAATCCAAAGAAGTATCCTGTACATACAGTGGTAGGATAACTCTCCAATAGAGCTCTAAATATATATGTATATAAATACATGTAGAGCAAATATAAGAAAAAAGATTAAGCAGACAGGTTATTTCATGTATAGGCCCATTTCACGTGAATCATCATCATCAGTCTCCGTCTTTATTTTACAGAAGATTTTACACGAATGAAATTCACAAACAAAGACCCTCCCCCCAAAAAAATGGAATAAAAATAAAGATCGTCCCCTTAAAAACATATTCGCAACATATGATAAAAGAGCACGCGTAAGAGCGGATGTCAACTTAAACTTAAAGATGCATTATGCAAGTCAGTTAGACTACAGACACGTAGATTTGAAAAGTAAAGAAAGGGGGTTATGTGTGTGTGTGTGTATGTGTATGTGTGTGTGTGTGTGTGTGTGTGTGTGTGTGTGTGTGTGTTAGAGAGAGAGAGAGAGTGTGTGTGTGTGTGTTAAATAGAAAGGGTGAGTATGTTAAAGCGTAAACGAAAAGGGAAAGAAGAAGAAAGAAGAGAAGAAATTAAAATAGAAAGAAAAGATAATAGGAGAAAATTAAAATAAAAAAATAAATATTATATATTAACGGTGAAAGGATAAGAAATTAGAGTATAAAAACTTAAGAAAATTAAAAATATTTAAGAGATAATATTTAATCAATCCGTTGAAATACCATCACACCACTATATAATCAAAATTATACTAATTATACAGTCAACGAAACAAATATAATACAATATAAAACATTATATTAAAGAATTGTTTTGAGTGGTGAAGGCTTGTGTCACACCATCCAGACATTTTGGAACTGCTGATAACAAACAATATGTGCATAAGTTCGTCACAGATCGCGTAAACAGCAGACCTCAGTTATTTAACCTATAACTGGAGGGAAGGGACGGATTAATACCTTTTCCAAGGGCATCAGTTCGTAAGAGAATGCAAACTGTTCGACTGGAATTGGAACTCGGCTCACCGATTTGCCCCTCTGAGCCGACAGAGCCGACATCCACTGCATCACAACGCTTACAGCACCTGGTATTCCCGCTTGGTCGCAAAGAGAACCGGTATATTCAACTTGATATGACCGTAACAATATATATATATATATATATATATATATATATATATATATATATATATATATTGTATCGAGGCACCAGATAATTTTCTAAACATATGCTGTTAAATACGAGAGACAATGAATGTCTGTTATGTTTAATCATGAGCCTTTCTAAACATCATATTTTAGATGAAATCATATTTCATATTTCAGGTGAAAATGAAAACAAAAATTCTCCAACATTTGGATAATTTTTTATTAAGTTGGTTCTAAGCTTTCGGCTCACATGAGCCATCTTCAGAGAGGTTACAAGGACATTAACATAAAAACATCCACCATCACCTACGATTTTATCTTGTGTTGATATAAAACTTTGCTATGAAACAATAACAGTTACCAAAAATAGCAAACGCAATTCGTAAATTTGTAATGCCGTTCTATGACGTCACACCGCTTGCGAGCTCGAAATGATAACAGAACCATATATTTAAATACAATGTAATGTGTTATGACCAGATTTAAACGTTATTTTATAAAGTGTCGGTTGTTTGGATTTAATGTAGATGGCCTCCAATATCTGAAGGCTCTTTTTACTGTGTGTATAAGTGAGGATTATTGTATTGTTGTCTAAAATCTGTTTGATATTACCTTCATGACTATGTTGTTTAAATGTTGGAGAAATTTTGTCTATATTTTCACCTGAAATTAAAGCCAAAATACGATGTTTAGAACGACTCATGATTAAACATAATATACATTCATTGTCTCTTATGTTTAACAGTATATGCTTAGAATATATATATATATATATATATATATATATATATATATATATATATATATATATTTGCTTAGCAATCTCTCTTTTATTCAGTTTTCATCAAAATTACATTCAAGGTATTATGGTTAAATGTTTTATATTTTTTCATGTGATTTTATGATATTTTTGTTTTCAGAACATAAATTATATGAACATTGTTTAAATGTTTTTCGTGCACTTTCGGCTATACTTTTAAGTATTATCGAGCATGAATTTTATTTTACGTTTGACTGAATATGCGTAGTGTTTATGTATGTGTGTAAAGTCATGTATGTGTTTTATATTCTAAACACATTGTTGTCGTGTTCATAGATCATATTATTAAATGTTGAATTCTTTTGTTTTAATAATGGCTCCATTATATTTATCATTTTTTGTACATGTGGGCACTAATTATATTTTTACTATCATGAATAATAATAATGAATAATAAATAGGTAATACCCAACAACTTTACCGTCCTTTATTTTACTAAACGCATTGTGATAGCCTTCAAATACCCACCCATACACCTTATATACACAGTGCTTCAAGTAAATTACAAAACTCTCATATATATATATATATATATATATATATATATATATATATATATATATATATATATTATTTGATTACTTAGTTTTTGGTCATAATAAAATTAGACCAGTACACAGGTGTATTAAAAAGTGTTCAATACAATAATATTGTTGAACTTTTCAATATTTTTCATTTGTAAACGAGTTATTACACGACCTAATTTTCTACCATGTGGTACCTTCAAGCGATTTGCAATAACTGATTTTACCGTTTTTTTAAGAACGCTCACGTAACGGAAATTTTTTGAACGCTCACATTTTGAGACGTGCAGTTTTCAAAATTAGAATAATCAAAAATTGCACGTTCAAAAATTGCCATTATTGCAAATCGCCTGAAGACACCAAATGGTAGACACCTAGGTCGCGTAATAACGGATTTACAAATGTTATATATATATATATATATATATATATATATATATATGAATAAAGAACAGGTAAGAGAAAAGTGTCTTTAATCTAACATGCTTCAATTTAAGAGAATATTTTTAAACAATCTCTGAAGAAGCTTATTAAAGTCAAACATATTAGATTAAAAACACTTTTTCTTTCCTGTTCTTTAATTATTTTATTCATCTTGTCGGATTTCAATCCATATATTTAACGCGCACTCGCATACACACACACACACACACACACACGTGTGTGTGTGGTGGGGATAAACTAAATAACAAACCGAAAAGTTCAACAATCTAGAATATTTTACTTTTATTAAAGATTGATCAGCGGATGAGGTATAGATTTAATATCCCTCTTTCACATATGATTTATATCATTATCTCCATACCATACTTACAGATGGAGCTTTAATAAAAATTAAACATATTAGATTAATAAACCTTTTTCTACTTGTTGTTTATTTACACATTCGGGTCCATATTTGATTTACATGTTTATCCTACTTTTTTCTGAAGTCACACTATGCTGCTGCTTGCGCTAGTTCCTTTCCTGCATATGTTATATTTGACGACCGTCTGTTATGACTACTCTAGGTGTCTCTTTACCGCGTTATTCGTACCAAATTTTGGAGTGTGGAATCATTCCTCTTTAAAACATCTTCGGACATCCTAGATCTTTGTGAACCTAATCTAAACCTGCAATACTCTCCTCTGATTTCTCAATTCCTGGATAACTTTTCTCTTTAGGAAGGATTTTAATGTCCACAACCATGGCCTGGGAGTGTATGTCCGCGAATGTCTCCCGCCCTCCTTTAATGAGAGTCGCGTGTTAGGTAGTGTTTCTGACAATAAAGACAAGGCCACTTCCCTACATCTGTTTCTAAATATATTAGTGTTCAGTGACTTTCATACACGTCATGACAAGTAGCTTAAACAACCTGTTACTGATCTTGCTGGCATCCAAACTCTGACATTCTCAATCACTCAAAATCCCACGCAAGTGGTGGACTTTCCCCAGTAAGCCTAAAGAACACATTCTTCTAGATCTCTTCTTCGTTGCTACCCTTGACTCATGTCATGCTATGCAGCTCTACCCCCTTGGCGTCTATGATCATGCGGTGTTATTTTTAAACATCTTCCGCTTCGCCACTAACCAAGAAAATTCTAACTCCGGTATCAATGATTATACTGCAGCAAGAAAATTTCAAATCAAATCTTGTTCACCTGTTTAGTTCTCACCTGCATGCTCGGTTGTTATTGTCCACAGCAATAACTTCTCCCGGCTGTACCAGAGTGGCTCGTCTGATTACAACAGATATCTCTTTGTGTCTTCCCGTAATAAATGCAAGCATATTCTAAATGAAGCAAAGTTATTGTTTGCTGATAAAACTAAACAGCATATAGAATCTCGCAAGTTTGATTCAAGAGATTACTAGTAGCTCTGCAAGTGTATGCTGAACAACATTAAGCCCTCAATTACTCGTCTATTCAATCAATTCGGAGTCCTCATATCTACAGCAGGCAAGGTTATAATATCTTCCAACTCAGCACTTGACTCAGCTGCAATATCTACACTTGATTTTCCACCAAGAATAGAGACTCTACAGAGTGATATGTGCATAACCCAGTCTCTGGTCTCGGTCATCATTTCTAAAATAGACTCCCATATAATGTATACAAGGCTCTTGCTAGTAATGGCAGAGCTCAAACTGTGGCTGCGGATATCTCAAAAGCATTTGACAGAGTTTGGCGTTTTGGTCTTCTATACAAACTCCAGGGACATTTAATCCTCTCTTACTAAGAAACCCGCCATAGTTGTCAAAATGAACTTGGCTGCTACTCTTAAAAACGATCAGTGGATAAAGGAACCAGGAAATGCTTCTAATGCTTCCAAAACAAAACTGCTTTTCTTTAACGACCATAGAGAAATGTTCCTACCTATCATCAGCATGGTTAATGCTAATTACCTGGAGAACAACGCTTCATCTCCTTGACTTCCTTCTTTTACCCTACCTGAAGTGGAATTAATAGCTGCATCTACTGCTAAGAAAAAATTGGGTAACTGTGTCGTGGGAGATGATCCTGATATTCTTGACAAAATCCAAAAAAGATCCCGACTTGACACCTGAACTTCAGTCACTTTCTCATCGATGTGACATGACTTACTTAGGTCCCACCCATTTAACGTTACAATACTTAGTTGTTACTTCCACTTCTACACTTACAGTTTCTTTTCTCGCATTTTAACCTGTAGAATTCCCTTTCGTTTACTTGCTTCCCTGATAGCCACACTTTCTAAACATTTGAATGCAATGTCAATTTCCATCTTCTATCTTCTTGAGTCCCGTTAATCTTTGATCATTTCTTTAATACCCATTTCGTTCTCGTGGTGTTCTCGCCTTGCTTGGGGTGAAATGATTAAAGAAAAAATACGCAAAGAATACACAATTAGAAAGAAAATATGTTTATGGTTCAAGTCAAAACCTTTTCCTAATATTGGCACAGAAAGAAACCTCGCTACGATGTACGGTTTTTGCTAAAAAAACATAGATAGAATCCACAAAGAGAAATATTTAATATTGTAAAATTTTAATTGATGGAGTCCATATTTGATACAGCAAAATTTATGGTTAGGAAGATATGTTTTCAGGAGGAGGAAATGTTTGCTTTCTCAGCTTTTGATCGCAAGCATACGACTTTTCTGATCGTTGACGGATGATTGAAGAAAATTCACATCTTCCCAGACCAACTTTACCCATTTTCTGCGCTAGAAATTGAATATTCTATTGATTATAAGTTACTGGATCCTGTAATATTTTTCGTTTTTAAGCACCCAATTCGGTTGTTGTTTCTGCAAAATAAACAAAAAAAGACAAGATTTTATTGTTCTTGATCCGTATTCTCGGCTTCAGGCACTTTACCACCACCATAACATAACCCCCCTGCCTTTTCTATGAATATTTTCGCCGTAATTATTCTCATGAGCTTTACTCTATGTAACTGTAAATTCTATGCTGTCTTGTTTCTCGTAATTGCCATTGTGGAACACTCTTCTGGCATTTTGTCCAGATTGATTATCAAAAGTTTAAATGCTATCAATCGTTATCTTATGTCTTCTTAACCTATATTCTTTTACTGTTCTTTCTCGTTAATGATGCTTTCTTTATATCATATTCTCTAACATTCCGTAACCTCCCTTGCGTATTAGTGGGTTTATTTCCTTTTTTGTGGTGGGGGTGAATAAAACTATATAAATAAAACAATATAATTTTAAAGCATTTTAATACAATATTATTTCTTAAAAATATATATATTAAGTTAGAGGGTTACTGTGGGGTCATAGATTAGCGTAGAAACGAAAAAGCATTTGGTGTACAGAGCTAAAGCAATTTAGAATGATACGGAAACTCAATCCTAAACATGAAACAAGGGATAAACCTTTACCACTGTTCAAAAGACCGAGAAGGAGTGTGAAACTTATTTGTGGAGAACAAGAAAAAAAATGAAATAAATAGTTAGTGAAACAATTTTTAAGTTCAGGAGCAGACGAAGGGAATACAGAGCTGAAGCAGATATTAGAAGGAACCGAAAACCTAATCTTAATCAGGAAACCAGGGATAAACCTTCATTTTTGTTCAGAAGACTGGAGAGGAATATAAACCGGACGATATATAACTGGTATATTAAATTATTGTTCAGTTTTGGTGTGGTTGAGCAATTAAAGCCAATCTTTTTTAATGGTGATTTCATTCGGTTAATTTTAATCTAAAGTTACACATTATCTAATAAGACATTCGATTGTTCCTTTATTATCTTACCAAGTGCATAGGTTATTGTTTTTAGGTTGTATTAATTGCCTAGATTTTACTTAGTCAGCTAAAACAAATTGACATTAATGGCCAATTTTCTGTGTATATCTAGAAAAGTGCAGGGCAAAATAAAACAAAAGCGTTTGATCCCCCGCCAATGTCCCCAGTACGAATATACATACATATATAAGCATTCCAGTCGTTTGAATACCACGTATAAAATATTCACGTTTAAAATATTCGTTACAAATAGGTACATCCTTTAGTATGAATTAACCTGGTCAATTGTTTTTTTTTGCAGTCTATGTAACCTAGGCGGTAAGCAATTAATGAGACATTAAGTAATTGCCCTTAGGTACTTTTCTTTCTTCTGTCCTTGTTTTAATATTCGCTCGATTAGGTTGTTAGATCGTTTGGTAAGTTTTTTCTTTTTTAATCGTGTCACCCCAAGCAAGGCATTCCACTGCCACTATAGCGCAGGGGGTTACATAGAGCGATTGGGTATGGGAAATGTCAGAAGGCGGGTGGTAGACGACTTAGGATGTACATAGGGAGAGAGTTGGAGAGAGTGGGTGTGAGTTAGTGTGTTAGGAGGTGTCTATTGACCTTACATTTAAACTCCTGGAGGTTGTAGCTGTCGGGGAAGCAAGCAAGCGGTAGGGAATTCCACAGGCGGTAAGTGCGAGGAAAGAAGCTGTTGGAGTAGAAATTGCGGCTACATTTCATCGGTTTCACTGTAAAAGGGTGGGACCTAGTTGCCAATCTAGTATCTCGTGCAAATTCACATCTAGGGGGCACCAGTGATTTAAGTTCGTCAGAGCAGAAGCCATGAAAGTATTTATAGAAGAGACAAAGGGAAGCCACGTCACGCCGGTGAGAGAGATACTGCAGGCGGTCAGCCAAGTCGGTATCAATCACATTACAGATTCTTCGTTGTATTTTGTCAAGAACACCGAGGAGAATAGAAGGGGCACCCGACCAGATGTGGTAGCAGTACTCAATACACGGGCGGATGGTGGATTTATATAAGTGCAGGATAGATTCAGGCGGAAAGAATTTCCGGGCCCTGCACAGAGAGCCGACTTTCATAGCTGCGGATTTAGCAATGGATTCGACGTAGTCATTCCACTTGAGGTCCGCTGAGAGTGTCAGGCCAAGCAGGCGTAGTGTTTTACTCTCTGGGAGGCAAGCCTGTTCCATGCTAATGGGAGGGAGGTGCGGTTGTCTGTGGTTAATTGACAGCAGCTTCGTTTTGGAAGAATTGAATTTACGAGCCATTTCTTACCCCAATCCACCACGGATTGGAGGTCCTTCTCAAGCTCGGCAGCGAGGTTCGCCTTGTCACCAACACCAGATTTTTGATCGAGGCGAGAGTAAATTGTGGCATCATCGGCGTACATGCCTACTTCTGTTAGTTCCGCCAAAGGTTTTCTTTCTTTAACAGTTATATATATATATATCTTATTCAAGTTTCTGATCATTTTAAAGTTACTCTTGAGAAGAGACTGGAATTCGTTATGTTGTTTTCTAAACTTTATTTTTTAAAATTAAATCAAACATATCGGTTTCAATACACTTGGTATGCAATCCAGGTAAATTCCAATAGAGACGAACTCAAGAGAACTGAATGTTAAATTAATTTATTTAATTTAACAGAGTAATATAATTTATAAATCTAAATAAAAATACATTTTCCTTTTCTGCAATGTCTAATGATTATATATATATATATATATATATATATATATATATATATATATATAATCAATAGACATCGCAGAAAAGGAAAATTTTTTATTTATTTATTTTCGTTTTGAAGGAGTAACTTTCCATAATTTTTATTGTTCCAAGAACTTTCGGCAAAATTTTAGCCTTTTTCAAAGGGGTTTTATTTTTATGTTAGTTTTTCCTTATGTTTTTAATAAAATATAATTTACTCAAACATAGGTGCATCGAAAGTGCTACACTCTACGAATTCATTTAGACCCGGTTTTTTATTCGAGAAATTGTCTATTTAAAATTGTATTACATATTTTATGTATTTGTATGTAACCTGTTCATGTCTGGGATTAACCGTTATCTATTCAACATATTCACATAAACTGTTCCTTTTATTTTGCAGCCCACCTGTACAGGATGAACATTATTGTAACAAACATATTATAAACGTTATATATACGCTTTAATTAGACATGACTTTTTTTGTAGAAAACAGTTAAAATAATGGCTACCGGCTAAAAAGATCGATAAATCTTACAAAACAGAATGTACTTCCCGGTCACAATAACAGATCCATACACTTTTAAATCAGGAAAACACTTTTAAGCTAAGTATATTATAAGATAAGTGGGGTAACGAGAAGCCATCGTTATTACTTATTATTATAAGCGTTAATAAAAAGCGTTATATTTATTGCGTGCACCTGTTTGAATAAACGTCTCTGTTTTGTTTTGTCGTCATAATTTCCCTGATTAAAACACAGTGATGGATATGAATATAAAGTTTACAGACTTAAGAACACGTACGAGTGTCGTTCAAAAAGTTCTAAGCCTTCCCCAGAAAAAGTTGGAGAAAATAGATAGAGCTAAGTTGGCTGGTTCGTCTTCTACAACCTGAGCAGTGTTAAAGGTCATATTATCCTAAAGAAAGAGCACACTGGCTGGTTGAACTCCTTCGTGAAGTTGGAGATGGTGAACCCAGTTTTGATCTTTAGTTACCTTATCTGCGGTGGAAATGTTTAGGATCAGCCTGGAAGTGAATCAGAAGTGTCTTGGAAATGACAACTCTCTTCAACTTTTGCGCTATGTCAATTTCCTCCTATTCAACCCATAGCTGCAGGAAGAAGAGACTCATTAGTATCTTTCCCAAGGGTATTTGAGCGTAAGTAACTGCAAGAAATTCAACTAAAATTCGAACGCGGCCCTACCATTTCTTTGTCTAACCTGACATCACAACGCACATAGTGGGGATATAAACATGTCCTTTGATTTAAACAAAAAATCACAAGGTATCAAATCAGTTGAACGTGATGGTTATTACAACAGCACATAGTCATTATCATTCGCAGAGCCGATCCATTTTCCTTGTAGATTCTCATTGAGGCAAGTTCATACTGAGGTTTTGGGAGATGCTACGCAAGACATGGTACAACGTGTTTGGCAGAAGCTGGGCCACTAACTTGATATATGCCAAGTCACAGGTGGTGGGCATATTAAACATTTATAAAACTTTGTGAAATCGATTTCAAAATCAAAATCTCATTGCATGTCTTGTTCGAATTTTGTTAAATAAATATTTTATTGTTCAACATGAAGATTGTTTAATTTTATTTGCTTGGGACAAGGAGTTACTCAGATAGTCACATTTTAAGTTATGTCGTTTCTCGAGCGGACACACTGTATTGCAGCTGATATTTTTTTCTCTGGATATCAGGAGCACGGGAAATAAATCTGAAGACAGTGATTATTCTTGAAATCAGTCGATAGAAACATTCTATAGAATTTTCCTTTTTATAATAAAATCTATATTTAATTATTGGAAATGTACCGGTAATGTACGGGTTAGAGATGCTCGGAACTAAACAGGGACAAGCCGAGTTTGAATTTCGATCGCTATTGTCACATTCTCTTTGGCACATGAAAATGGTATGACTTCATCGCTTGAGATCTGTGTTAAATAACGATACAGAATATTTTCGTTAGCCCTATTTAGCAACAATTTTAGGAGAGAGGCAACTCCGAATTTAAAAACATATATAAACATGGCGACATCTGTATTATATAATTATTGTAAGGATTGTGGAATTTCCGGTTAAATACAGTTGTCGATTCTGTTATCTCGACTTAGATCAACGACAGACTGAATAATAAGGTTATGGATTTATTCCTTCAGTAGTTCTAAAAGAACCTTCTGGGCACTTCATAGTGCAAAAATTAAATATGTTATGTACACATTTTGTTGGTGACGCAGAGACAGCAAATTATATAAACTAAAAATATTTGAAAATAACACAGTTGCCATATTTTAATTTTCTGGTGAATCTTAACTCTTAAGTTAATGATTGAATAAGTTCATAACGAGTATTAGGACAATAAAAACTCCGTAGAAATCCCTTATAACATCGTTAAATATTTGAACTTAATTACGTCAACAAAACATTGCAATAAACATCATAAACAGGAATGCTGGTTGCTACTTTAGGAAGTGGATACAAATGAAAAAAAAAACTGAAATTAAAATCTTTTTTTCCATTTCACAGAAACAGATATTAAACACTTCTATCATTTTTTAATTATTTTACCACCAGGCAAGACAGAGAGGTTATGAAATAAAATGAGAAGACTTTACGATATGGAACTGAACACAACCCTAAACAAGAAACAAGGGATAAACCTCTACACCTATTTAAAAGGCAAAGAAGGAGTGCGAACCGGTCAATAAGCGAACCTCTTTACTCCTATTACATTCTTTCTTTTTTCTGACTGAAACAAGTAGTGTTTTTCATATGCTTTTTCCTTCTTTCCACGCAATAAAAACAGAATAGGCAATTATTTATAGGTATTGGCAGGATGTAAGTGTCTGGCTAACTAAGAGAGGGACGAGCAGAACATACTGACAGTATTTTTTGGTATATAGAATGACTTGAGTATAAGACGACCCCGTGTTTCTGAATCTAAAGTCAGTGAATAAATTAGATCCCCTAATAAAACCACCACTATGTAATATTTTTTTAAAATTATACTATTATTATCCTTTCAAATATGAATGACTAAAATATTTCACGATAGTAAAGAATAAAACGAATGTTTAGACGTTTTGTGTGACTTCTAATTTTCGTTTCTAAATATTCTTTCAGGGAAAGGTGCTAATTAGACATACGAGGTAATGCATTTTAAGGTTCTAATTAATCTATCACACCTTTCAGCTTGATATGACTTTATTACAATTCTATATATTTTGTGGTGCAGTGGATAATGTCTCGGAACGAGAAATCGAAAAAACGAGTTCGATTGCCAGTTGAATTCTTTAATTCACTTATACACGAATGCTCATAGGAAAAATATTAATCCGTCGGTTCTCTCTCCAGCTATGAGTTAAATAGCAGAACAGAGTGGGTTCTATAATCTTGGGTGGCAATGAGTCTATCGCATAAAGTAATGGCAACCTACTGCGGGAAGATCTCCTTTCAAGACAGACGTGTTTCTTTTGAGAAATGATCGTCCCACCGTGTATCGCAATGGCTCTTAACTTACTGATATATTAATAAACTATGAGTATAAAAATAAAAATATTTCATTAAGAATGAGAAGAGTAAATATAAACAAAAGCAAGAAATTCAAAATATAAACCAACTTTATCTTGTGAGCAAATCTAAGTGAAAAATCTTGCTGTTTGAAATAATTTTTAAGCTGAGTAAAAATTTCTGAAAACCTGTACTTGTTTATAATACGAACTCTTCGTTTTTCTCTTTAATTTTCTTTAAAAATATATCGTATTATACACAAGCAGATACGGTAAGCATTTTTCTAAACTGAATTAAAAAACCCTTTCGTTTCAGCGCTTTATTAATATAGAATTATTCATTTTTGTATTCACTTATTACTTTGTTGAATGTGTCAGCAGAGCGGAGTTATAAACCCGAATTTCATACCTGGTGGATTAATCAGCCTGATAGGTAACAGGTTCAGCGTGGGTTTGCATGGAACATGTTCGACAAGTCTATTTTTAATATGCTAAACTGGAAAAAGAAGTTACGAACAGTTTCGCTTGACGGGTGCAAAAGACCAGTTTTTAAGGCTGGATTCGGGCTTGTTTGTTTCAAAATATTTCATTATCCCCACCCTAGTACATAAGACAACTTAAGTTGAAATGCAAAGAGTATATCTTTGTTAACGCATTTCTCTTCATATAAAGACGTGAGTCACTTTAGTATCAGGCGAAATTCAAATTTGACACAGAAAGCAGTAAAAACTATCGACCGCGGAATTTGCCATTGAGCGTAACGAATATGAATGTTGGAAGACATTTCTTTCTTTATCAGTTCACACCCTCAGCAAGGCGATAACGCTACTAAGACTCAAGGGTTTGAAAGAGAATGAGAAGTTGTTTGTGAGAAAAAATTAATAATAAAAAGGTTCCAAGCGTAAAGAATATTGCAATTGACTTTGTATTTAAATTTGAAGATTGTAAGTGACAGGTAAGCTAGAAACCGGAAGAGATATCCTCAAGGAGGAAAGAAGCTCTTAGAATAAAATTTACGGTTACATGTGATGATTTCAACAGTAAAACTATGATACCTAGTTGTCAATTTACTAATATGCTGTCATGTTGTTTCAGAGGGTAGGGTTTATTAGAACAACTGCCATGAAAATGTTCATAGAAAGAACAGATGTAAGTCACGTCATAACAGTGGAAAAGTGAATCAAGTCGAGATGCCAGATCAGGTCCATTACCATTACAGATTCTTTTTTCTGTTGATCTAGATTTATTGTTTTACTCGAAGGGCCACTCGTTGTTGACAAAGTGGAGTAAAAAACATCCGCTGTTTTTAAATGCGTTTTTCTAAATAATTATTTATTGTTGATTTTATTTATTAATGAATTGTAATAAAATAAATTTTCAAAGAATTTCAATTCATGATAAACGAATTAAATAAAAATATTAACAATATAAACTAGAAGAAAATATGGAAAATATGAACTAATATGAATTAGAATAATTGTAAGAATATAGCAGTTATTTTTTTAATATCATCCTTATTAGAGTGAAAATTAAAACTATTATTATATAGATTAATATTAAACAAAATATACATTTGTATAAATATATATAAATAAAGAAAATCAAGTATAAATAAAATTAACTTTATAATTTGTTTATTATTAGATTCTGAAATTACTAATGCCCCACCTCCCAGTCATCTGCAAACTAAGGGTGAAACTCCGGAGACTGAAGAAACTTGGTGCAGCACCAAGACTGCAATACAACAACCTCGGGAATGACCTCAACCTGAAGAAAAAATATACTGACAGCCTGAAAAACAAACAACATTGCCCCAAAGGAAATCAGACGTAGAAGAAAATACAAGTGGATGACTGAAAAGATTCTCGATATGATGCAAAGGAGATAGAAAATGATGCCAAGACATGGAATAGAAACTACGCAAGGAAATAAGGAGCAAATGCAGAAAGGCTAAAGAGGAATGACACAACAATAAATGTTCAGAAGTAGAGAGATTGAGCAGGATTGATAAAGCTGACATGCATAAAGAAATAAGAGAACTGACAGGAGAAAAAACCTGCTCCTCAAGAGGATATATAAAATCCAAGGATGGAACGATCATATTGGAGAAAGAGGGTATACTCCAGGGATGGGAAGAATCGCTTCTGGAAATCCACAAATATATGTATATATAAAATAATTTTTAGTTTGGTCAATGAACATATTTAAAACTTCTATTTACCAAATTTGTTCAAGAAGGTCGTCTTTTGGGCTTTTGTTGGTCAGTAATTTTTCATTGAGATTCTTTCAGCTGGATATAATAATCCACGAATCAAAAGCCGGAGTTGATAATACCAGAAATTATTTTTTACAACTGAAAACTCTCTTCAAAAAGCCCATTTTTATAGGGGCTATAACCTAATTAGCGTATTTCTCGATGTTTCTCGAATCATCTAGATTTTTCTCGAATATAATAGAATGATCTAGAATCTTTCAAACATTCTATTTCTAATTTCTATTTTACAACTACTTCAAGAATGAAAACTTTTTTGTTTTAACAAGTAGGACTCAGTAGAATCCGTTACTATACATTAACCTTTTTGTATACTTTATTAACATTCTTTATATAGTAATGCACCCTCGTAACAATATATATATATTTGCTGATTATGCTAAATAATCAGCAGTGCGTTAAAGTTATAGATATATTTTTATACTTATGCTTGTTTTAAAAAAATCTGTCAATGTTAATTCTTATTCTTAATTCATTCATTGATTTATATAACATATCAATTAATAATTCCTAGGCATAATTAATAAAACAACAACTTTTAGACAAAATTCGATTTTATTCATCAACATAATCTTCTAGAATTATGCACTGATTCCAATGCTTCTCTAACAAGTTGATGCTTTTTTTTGTAGAACGATTTGTCTTTAGACTTAAAATACGCCTTAGTTTCCGATATCACTTCTTCATTGGAGCAAAATTTCTTTCCCTGGAGCATTCTTTTGAGGTCTGCAAACAGCCGATAATTACTAGCGGGAGTAGATCTGGAGAATAGGCTGAATGCAGAAGCAATTTGAAGTGCCATTTATGTAGTTTTGCCATCGTTGCGACCGACTTGTGACATTGTGCGTTGTCTTGGCGAAAGATCACTTTTTTCTTCATTTGTGGCTGTTTTTAGTCGATTTCTTTACTCAAAAGCACCAATTATGCTATAAAATATTCGTTATTGATGATTCTTTCTCAAAGTAATCGATGTACAACATCGATTTGTTACCGAAACCAAAACCTTGCCTACTGTTATTTGCATCTTTGGTCGCTTTGGACGGCTTTCACCTGTTGCTGTTCAACTCCAGAGTGAAGTCACGGATCCGTTCCATCCATTGTCACATATTTACACAAACAAACAAAAGTGTTGCGTTGAAACAGTTGTAAACAACGTTCTGAATCGTCGACGCGTTGTTGTTTTTGATCGACTGTGAGCAAACGCGTCACCCACATTGAACACACTTTCTCATTGACAAATGTTCATGCAAAATGGTAATACACTGCCTTCTGATATGTTCAAATATCCAAATGTTGGACAATTTTTGTCCGTTTAGAAGACCAAGGTAGGTTCGTCTGGCTCATTAGGTGCTATTTAGTTTGTTCTACCTTTGCATTGAGCGCTTTCTGTGAGACGATTACTAATGTCGGGTTTTTTCTTTGAGTTTCTTGCTGATTTCGGTCCGTACATTTTTGACTGACTTTCATGCTCTTACCTCTCTTTTTTTTACAACCATTCTTTCCTTCGTTTGATAGTTTTCGAGGAAGGTTTTCGAGATGTGTATAATTATAATCTCGTTTATATATATATACATATATATATATATAATTTGTGTATTTAGGCAGAAAAGTTTCTTTTAGACATGTCAGATTATATAAATTGCAAACATTTTATCTGCTTATTTTTATTAAAACTACTTCATACACATGGGTAATATTTCGCGTATTATAATTCAAAATGTCAGAAATGGGCTGTAACGTTGACAGATGTTATTTTTCATTTTTCACTCTTCCCAACTACTTTCAATCTCCTCCTCCTCATCATCAATATATATATATATATATATATATATATATATGTGTGTGTGTGTGTGTGTGTGTATAGGAAAAAAAACTACTAAAAAGTTGTAAGTTTAAAAATGTATTTTTTTGACAGTATTTATTTATTTCTATTATTATATTTGATATTTCAGTTTTTCCTATATATATTATTAAGACAGTATACGTGGATCATCACTATGTTATATATATATATATATATATATATATATGGAGAGAGAGACAGACAGAGGAAGGGAGTCAATGAATTCCTGATAATTTTGATTGTATCAAATTAAATTCATTTTTTTTTCAGGATTCATTTTTGCATTGCTTATGACGTAGAAAAACTTCCCAAAATGAATATTTACATAATGGTCATCTTTCTTGGGGCCGTTCTACAAAAAGGTAAGCAAAAATAAATATCTAATTAAAAATATTTTTAAAAATATTTCCGCCAAAACCAAAATATCTCGACAGACAAACAAACGTAAACACATATATGTAACTTTATAGTTCCCTGAAAATGTCTGTAACTTTGACAGGAGCCATCGAATTTCGGCATTATTTGGGAGCACACATTTCTGTTCTGCTTTTTCCTTGTTATCATATTTCTATATGCGTTGAGTTGCAGTGGATATCGGCTCGGAACGAGAAATCAGAGAGACGTGTTCGAATTGCAGTCGAATTCGTTGCATTCACTTACGCGCAAATGCTCTTGAGAATGGTATTAATCCTCCAATTCTACCTTCAGCTATGGGTTAAATAGCAGGACAGATTGTGTTCTATAGCCTTAGTTGGCAACCAGTTTACAGCAGAAATAATGGCAGCCTACTGCGGCAAAATCTTCTGTCCAGTCAATCATGTCTGTTTCGAGATATGATGGTCCAAGTGTCTATCACATATGACACTTAACTGAGTGACTGATCACTAAATGGGAGCTATAAAAAGACTTCAAATTAAATATAAGGCATTTGCGCTTTCCTTTTAAACCCTTAAATAGCTCTATTTCACTCTAAACATCTTTTTCTATAGTTCTAACGAGAATGTAATCCCCAAATAAAAAAAGGAAATAATAATTACGACTGAAAGCGGTCGAAAAATGTCGGGGCTATCATTTTCATGAGTGAAAAGTACCAGAAATCAGGAAGGCTCTACGCCTAACTGCCGTTCTAAAGCAAATAAAAAAGAAATAAACACGGGAAAATAAAACAATTTTGACCAATCAAAAACTTGGCACAAAGAGACTTTTGATGTTAGCTGCAACCAAATTTACCGGCAGGAATTGTAAGCCTGGTTAAAGTATAAATGCTGATACCTTTTGGCTAGAACCAGATGATGGGGTGCAGAAGAAGAGACAGTGAGGGGATGAACAGAGATGCTGCCGCGTAGAAATCATCCATGCGTGACACGTGAAGAAGCAACTAAGAGGTCATCTGCTATTTATATTTCTGTCCTGATTAAGACCGATAGAATCACAGGTGATTGAATCTGACCTATATCGTCGATTAATACTATCCCTATCATAGCCTGACTTTAAACTACCGAAACGGACGTTTATTTATTGTTGCCAATACCTGCCTTATTAACGAACTTTTTGCTACGCGGAATACTAAAAGACAAATTCATCATTCTAAAACAAATAAATAAATAAATAAAAACATATTTATTTTAAACCTCAGAGTCATTTTTTTATTTCCGAAGTTCCAATAATAGAAACACGACTTCAACCAAAGTTGAAATTTTAATAATTCTGTTTTAAGGCGATAACAGTGATTATATTTAAGAAAGCAAATTTACTGAATGACTGGGTTTTATTTTATATAAGTAATTTTATCTGTTCTTTGTAATGGTTTTATAAATTTCAACCAACAATAACGCTATTCGGTTAATTAATGTCGAATATTTCTTAACCCTCTAGGGCCATTCGTATCATATTTGATACAGTATTTCCCTATAAGGAAACATTTGGTATTTCCCTATAAGGAAACATTTGGTATTTCCCTATAAGGAAACATTTGGTATTCATTGACTGAGCAGTCAGTACTGCTTTCATTTGAAATTTATAAAATATTTCTCTTAAAAAAATTTTCAGGAAAATATTTCTTTCAAGGCTTGTTTTCATACTGTATCAAATATGATACGAATGGCCCTAGACGGTTAAATGGAAAATCCGAGGAGATTAAGATATTAAAATCTTGCATATTTATAAATCTATTCTAATTCTATTCTAATAGTTTCTTTTCTCGCACTGCTCGGCTATGAAACTTTTCCGATTTCTTGCTTCCTTGAAACCCACCATCTAAAAATATTAAATGCGACATCAATCGTCATCTTCTGTCTTCCTGAAATCTGTTCCTCTATGATCCTTTATTCTCACTTCTCTCTAAAGTCTGCTAATTATCTTTTACTTCCTGTAGCCCCTGATTCTCGAGTGATATTATTGTATTTTGGTTGGTTGAAATGAATAAAAAAAATCTCCTTCATCATGTTAAAAAAACAAAACAAAACAATTTATCACTTTAAATTTATCATCATACCCTATAATTTTAACCCACATCCCCACAAAAGTTAGTTCAAGGCTAGCCATACCCTCAAGGTTGTTCTTGCTTATTACACTTCTATGCGCCCAGTCCCTTCAGGGCGTGGTCAATCTTGAGGATCGAACTTACTATTTAGTCCTAACAATGACTTAATATTTAGTCCTAACAAGACAGATTGGGTTCTATAGTTTTGGCTGGCAACCAGTCTACCGCAGAAAATAATGGCAACTTACTGCGGGATAATCTTCTGCCCAGTCAGTCATATCTCTTTTGAGACATGATCGCACAAAGCGTGTATCACGTATGACATACACTGCCTGACTTTTGACTGATGCTTGATAATAAAAACAACTTACTTTGAAATTTGAAAAAAAAAATGGATAAATATATCTTGTCGATATCACTCAAGAAAACTTGTTTAAAAATTTATTGGTGGTCTCACACACACACACACAAACACACACACACACACACACACACACACACACACACACACACATATATATATATATATATATATATATATGACTCAGAACAGGTTTAGACTATATGCATTTGGGTGTGACAAAATTTTTAATCAACACAAGTGAAATATTTAATCTGAACATTTCTGCTGTTATTGTGACATACATACAGTTGAAAGTAATGACATTCCAACGTCGAGTAGGTTGTTTCTCTCTGGGTCAGCCTCTCTTAAAAAATCTCGTGGGTATTAGAACAAATTTATTTCAACAGTAACAATATATATATATATATATATATATATATATATATATATATATATATATAAAGAGAGAGAGAGAGAGAGAGAGAGAGAGAGAGAGAGAGAGATGCTCATTTTACTCTTCGATGAGATGAAAAAAGGGACTTTTATTTAATTTCCGGGTCGGCGTGAGAATGTTACTAAACGTCGTTTATTTAATTCGCACATTTGTCAAAGGATCAATCAGAAAAATTATTAAAGTTGGTTTAAAATTTTCACTTAGATGATTTATGACCGTATTATTTAAAAAAAAGAAAGGAGGGCCTTTTTTAAAAATATTCTTTTCAGAATTACCACTCAAAAAATATTTAGAAACTATAAACAAAAACGTTTCTTGACATATTTTTTAGATTTCAGATCGTTTTATTTTCCAATACCCTCATTTATTAAGGCACCATCTTTATTACAAATTGAGAAAAAATTCTAATCCTCCAATCATTAAGACACCACCCTACGAACAATATGTTTTATGTATGTAGTAAAATTGTTGAAACAATTCTTATTGGTTTAAATGTAAGCTTTAATGAACTAATATTTACTTTTGTAAAAATACAAAAAATCTGAGACAAGGTTAAAAGTAGGGATGTGGGAGACTAGTCATTACCTGTCTTATCTTAAACGAAGGTAACTACAATCGTTGGCCCAAACAAACTATACAATAATCCTTGCACTAAAATACCACATTCTTATTTACCATTCTTATTGTAACCACTATAATACCTCAAGTCTAACTAATCCCATATGTACAATTTGTCTCAGGAGAACAAGCTAACCGAATTATTGTGGTTGATCTTGACCTCTGTCACCGTCAAGTACCATCTTGACCTCATAAGAATAGGCAAAATACCTGGCCGAGTTGGTAGCATCAGGTAAGGAGATTCTGCACAGGATAAGATGCGCTTTTAACTTGTGCAAGAACGTAAAGCAAAGGCGAAAACGGGCAAACTTGACGAATGGAGTGGAACAACACAAAATGCTCTGATCATATACTATTCACTTCCACTACCGCACTAGGTGATACGTATAAAAGTCTGATCCAAGTGCAAAATTACGACCCAAAACTGGTGGCCGAAGGGAGAGCTTCCACTAAACGATGATCAGCCCATCGAATGCCATAGACTGATCTAAATTAATCACTGTCAACTTGCCCGGTGGTCAAGCGTACTAAATAACGGTTGTCATGATTAGTCCTATCATTCACAGCACAGGCCTGTTCAGATCTAATCAAGGTAGACAAGACTGTCTGCAAACGGTTGGGTTGATTGAAAATCATGATTTCTTGCAAAGTTACCTATCCCCTTACCACCGTTCTTGTTATTGCGTAGTAATTTTATCACACTTATGGTGAAACGTAGAGGTATAGACTCTGTTTCATCCAGTTGTTGCAAACTAGTTCTAGCAAGGCAACAAGATTGGACGAATAACTCAAGAAACGTTCATAATGAAAAACCATCTAATTCCGGTGTTTTATTCCGGCCCAACAGTTTCAGCTCTTCCTAGATTTCTGACTCTATAACAGGACCCTCGTATCCAGCCGATATCCAATATCAAGTCGGCTAAATAAGGCATCGAACAGAGCTGAAATCAAATCAGGATTTGTGTAAACAGATCCTGAAAATAGTCCAGAAAAGCCTCGAAATGGTTATGTTTATAGTCACTGACCACTTATCCGGCAATTTGAATTATGCGATATGCCTATTAGATGCATTTCTAACTTCTCTGCCTGCATTTTAGTGGCCATAATCGATGCATCCGGAGATAACCTTTTTAATCTATTTCTAACTACAAGAACTTGATCCTTTTTCATAAACAAGGAAGCCAGCTCCGCACTAGCTAAGACAACTTCATCACGGATTTTATCGCCCAGTTAGTCTTTGCTTCGCATACAGTTTGTAATATTAATCTAGCTAGATTGAGTCGGCGACTATAATCAGCAGACCACAACCTGACTTTAGATTTTAATATATCCCACTACATATTTTTAACCACAATCCCCGCCAATTGCCGCTGTAACATTAGTAGCAGCTGATTTTTGAAGTCAGCTTCACCAAATAATGTTACGTTCAATTTCCAATAGACAACCATTAAAATTTTAGTCTTATCTAAGGTTCCATGAACCCAGACGAGACTATGATCAAAGTTATTACCCGTTGGTTTCTTTTATACGATCTATATCGGGGTCAAGGATGGCATTTTACTTGCCCGCTGCAACTACACGATGAGATGTCAAAAGTCGGCCCGATCCGCCACAACGAACCGGGCTGCTTTACATAGTTAATAAGCGGATAAGCGCCAATAAGACTATGGTGACATCCAGCATGAAAAGCCTTCCCGCCTAATCTGTGAAGACAAGGTCACATGCTGAATCCACAGATTTGCTTACTAGCCAAGTAACACCTCTCAAACGTCCATCAAAATATGGTGAATAGGGGACAAACCTTGTGCATAGAATGCATTTATTTTGTGCTTACGGGTGTTGACCACGAAGACTAACAGAATTTCATTTTAAAATTTCCGAAGTAATTGGTGGTGCGAAGTTATCGAAAAATCCACCTTTTATGATGTGTGCATAAAACTTAGTATGCCCCAAAAACGCTACTTTGTTGATCACTCATTTTGGAGTGGTAGCGATTCTTTACCTCATTTGTATTTTGCTTGTTGACACTTTTTGGCAGTTTTGGGATTCCATAATTATTTTTTTAGTAATCAATTTTTTCGTTCTTTTCAGGATCTAGATCACTATTTTCTTCAGGCTTTCATATTTCTTTTTTTATCGGGTATTTTCACTTTAGAGGTGGTCTCAAACAAGTCCTTATTTATCGAGGATTTATTGGCCATTTTGAGATGGATTATTCTTATTCAGAAAATATTTTTATTCAGGAAAAATGTGCGGTTATGTTTGCATTGGAGTATATATATATATATATATATATATATATATATATATATATATATACATTAAAAATAAACAATCTTAAGAGATGGACATTAAATGAAATTCTCCCACGAATGGAAGAAAGGAAAAGACAATACAAAAATTATGCAATTAACACAACTAAAGACATTAAAAATGAAAAATAAACCAAAACAAAAGTTTTGTCAGCTGAGAGGTATTAAATAAAAATACTATAATTAATATTAATATAACCACTAAAAAAATCAATTGACAGTAGACTAGAAATTTTGTCAAAGAACAGATAAGCAAACAAGACAGAAGAAAAAATGAAATTAAAGTACAAAAAACACGAGATGAAGTAAAAGTTCGCTGATAGAAGCAACGGAAAAAAATGGAAATATAAACACTAAAAATAAATTACACTAAAATAGAAACCGTGAAAAAGATTAGCAAGCAAAATGAAATATAAAGAGTATATACCGAGAAAAAAAAATATCTCAAATAGGCGACAGAATAAAAATAAAGTTGAAAATATATACACTAAAAATTTTAATAAAGCACGAAAAAATTAAAGGTTCACCGAACACAAGATAGAAAGACAAAACACTTACATAGAATAAATGAAACACAATTCTGTTAGATAAAAAAAAAGGATTTACTGGACAAGAAGTGAAGTTCAAAGTTCCAATAAATTAGATAAATGAAAACGAAGGTGTAAATTTTTAAAAAAATCGTAGCAGGTCAGAGAAACGTCAGGTCCGAGACGATACTTAAACAGGTTAAAAATGAAAGTTAGCCAAATGTAAGCTTTAATCACCTCGGTATTTAATGTGGGATGTGGAACAAGGACCTTTTTACCGTACGTTCGGACAAACATTCCCCGTATACCCATCATATGCGGGTACGGGCTGTCTTTTATTTACCACAGATAAAACTCTGCCAATCATCACAGCCTCGTCTGGGGTCCTCACTGTCGGAAGGCAGAGAGCTCGATAAGGAGAGAATTTTGGTGAACTCGGTATTCATCCAAGACGACATAGAAAAGCCGATTTTCACCTTGGAGCATTCCGAACTCGTACACTCGGGCAAAAAGTACCGGTAGACACCGCATACGCGGGATCGGGCCAAGGAGAAGAATGTAATTAATATCCCCTTGACTTAAGTCGAGCGGCTACTACATTCGCCTCCCTTCACCTCGCATCACTTCTTCACTGTCTCAAAAGTACTTACTGACCTCAGGAGCGATTACTTCAAAGACATTCCTCACATACCTCCGCTCCCCACATTCCTAAGCCTTTTATCTCTTTCAGCTCATTATTTGCCATGAAGTATTGTTTTAATTGTAAAACATTAATTGATATGTGTATATATAAATGTTATATTTTATACACAATTTGCTTTTCTTGATTTTATAATCATTTTATGAATTATAGTGGGCTATCTACCACAAGGCCAAATTCCGTTAACCTGCAACGGTATACAATTACCCTTCACTAGAACGGACTCCCACTACTAATTAGAAAAGGAATAGATAAGCAACCCACTATAATGTTTTTGTATTTTACCTTGTAACTGTGTGTAACTGATACAACTTCTGTGTGTATGTCTGCGTGTGCGTGCGTATTCTTTGAAATTCAATAAAAATGAGTTTTGTCTGGTTATTCTTTTCCAGGCTTTGCTAATCTACCGCCTGTATTTAAAAAATACATGAACGATTTTGAATTGCTTGAAGACACCAAACCAGGTAAGATTTGTTTTTGTTTTGCAAAGACAATGAGGTCAAAATATACGTCATTAAATTAAATTGAATAGAGTTCAAATGCTTAAAAGTAATGTACATTTAACACAGAACGATGTTGGATTGACAGGCGATCTTTCCTTCTCTGTTTCGTAAACTACAGAAGACAAACGCAATACTATGTAGCCTTTACCGCCACAAAAATCACTGAACTACATGTAATATTTATATCTTCTGTCTAGGGCAGTGTTTCTCAAACTTTTTTTTTTAATTAAAGGCGAACTTGTAGAATATATAAAACTCTGTAGCATACTTTAAATTTCAATAAGAACATGTTAGCTATTAAATGTGAAGACAGGAAAATAATAAACAAGTCTCCTGAAATAAGTATTTAAAGAAATCCCTTAATTATTGCGCATTCGATTAATGCGTTTTCGATTTTTATCTACCAAAATTCGATTAGTGCGGTAAAACTTTCTTCAGTTTAACAATAATAATTGAAAATTTATATCTTATAATTACCGATATACACAATAGTCGTACCAAAGCTGTACTTTTAGACATTCTCACTGTAGGCATACTTTTAGGTAGTGTCGTGTTTGGTCAAAATTTAGTCTTTTCAGCGGTGAGCCAGGAGTGACCTATCCAAGTTGCAGGCCTTGGAGATGGCATATGGACGCTGCCCAAACTACACGCACCAACCCTACATACCAACAAGATCCAAATAAATAGATGGCATTACATCTGGAAGCAGTTTCGCTGCAGAAGTTGTGAGTCAACCTCCTTCGTTGCTCAACTCCGGATGTTCTGTCGGGACTTATTTTCATTGTATATTTTACTATGTTTGTGCCAAACCTATGCTTGATGTTCTTTAGTAAAGAAGAATATTACCTTCAATGGTTGTTACTCTTGGTTTACCATCCCCAAAGATGTTTACTGATACAGTTTTAGTTTAAAGGAATTTATGAAGAATATTCAAGAAAGATACTCAGATTTTCAAATGCATTGTTATCTTTGATATTGGGTAGTCTAACAGATATCGTTGTGAAATCGTTGAGCCGAGTTCAAATTCAGTGCACATCTTTTACGTTCTTTTTCCCCCAAATGCTCTTGAGAAAGACATGAAACTTGGAGGATACATTAGACTCTCTAGGCCAGTTTCTCAACCTTATTTTTTTACTCCATGGCACATTTGTAGAATAACTAAACCTCGGGTGATGGTTTAAATTTTAGTCAAAAAATGAATCGTGAAATCTAAAAATAGAATAATAATGGAGTTTCCTGAAATAAGACATTCTCCTAGTATGCATCTGTTTGTGTCATATATGTAGTTCATCTGCTTTGAAAAAGAAGAAAATTAATCTTCAATGGATGTGATTTTTGGTTTAGCATCCCCAAAGACGATTAATGGTACAGTTTTTATTTAAAGTGATTTATGAAAAATCTGCCATTTATTTTTAAAGAGACCGATAATAACTGATTGAAATATGTTAATGAAGGCAAAAAGGATTTGATACTAATAAAAAACCTAGTACATATATTGGTTTTACTACAACCACGCTCTCCCGTAGACTTACATGTCATCTTTTTGATCAGAGTGCTATTAAACAACATTTCTCTGAAAAACATAAACATGTAGGTAATATCAGACAGATTTTGGTCAACAATACGGTGATCCTTACTCTTACACACGGTAAGAGGAACCTGCAGATATTGGAGGCCATGTACATCAAATCTAAACAAACAACACTCAATAAATTCAACTTTAAAACCGGAAATAACATATTACATTGCATTTGACTGCATGGTTTTGTTGTCATTTCGCGCTATCACGCGGTGTGACGTCATAAAACCGCATCGCAAATTTAAGAACTGCGTTTATTATTTTTGGTAACTATTGCCGTTGGCAAGCGGAGTTTTATGTCAACACAATAAAATCGTCGGTGATGGTGGATGTTATAATATTTCAGTTTAAACAACCTCTCTGAAGATGGCTCATGTGAGCCGAAAGCTTAGAAGTAAATCAATAAATAATTATCCAAATGATGGAGAATTTTTGTCTTTATTTTCAACTGAATACAACGTTTAGAATGGCTCATGATTAAACATAATAGACATTCATTGTCTCTTATATTTAACAGCATATGTTTAGAATATATATATATATATATATATATATATATATATATATATATATATACACTCCTGCTATAGAAGCAAGGCATTAGATACCGTGAAATACAGACCGATACGGGAAGATACCGAAG
The DNA here is from genome assembly GCA_037127315.1 of Ascarosepion bandense. Classification (NCBI taxonomy): domain Eukaryota; kingdom Metazoa; phylum Mollusca; class Cephalopoda; order Sepiida; family Sepiidae; genus Ascarosepion; species Ascarosepion bandense. The sequence goes on from JBBBDQ010001669.1 coordinate 1,611,045, forward strand.
TTTCACGGAAAATACAATGTCAGTAGTTCGTAGTAAATTTAAGCACCACTCAGCCAGAATATTATTACGCAGCACTCGTCAGCTTCCGACGTGGACATACTAATTCTACAGCGGCTTCACTTCAAAGACTTGTATGTATACTTATTACAAAGTCGTATCCCTGGAGTACTAACCCTCATTCAAGTTTGTATCTTTACGTTAATATACTTATATTCTTATCTCAAATTCTGGTAGTTGTTTCTTTATTCGTGCGGTTCCCATACCCGGGATCCAAAACAGAGTATCACAATCTGATATAAAGAGAGCATCATAAACATCTCTATTTACACATTTGTCGGTCGTCTTATACTATGAATGTTTGATAAAATCAAGAATATTTATCTGAATTTTAATTCTCATCTTATCTGTAGGTTGTCTTTGTTTTGAAATATACGTTATCACTAGCACTTTTTTTCTCGTAATATATAAAATACTTGCCATTGAATATTTACTTATTTCATAACACAGACTGAATATGCAATTAATATTTTTATTAGACTATAATATTAATTTAATTTACGTACATTTTTTTATGCATAGGTACAATTGTGTACACACTGTATGGTTACGATCCCGAGAAAAGAAGGGTAAAGTACAAAGGATATGGAGAAGTATTTTTCGTCTATGAATACACTGGCGAAGTTGAATTGAAGCGGCGTCTAGATTTTGAGGTATGTCTTCTTTTTATGTACCGTATCTTTTCCAGACGTAGATGATCATGGCCTTCAATATTTTCTTCTTCACTGTAGCTCTCAATAGGTTTAGCTTCTTGTTATCTCTCATCCACTCAAGCTCATCATATATGTTACAGGCTTCTTTTCTTCTGTCACTCTTAACCATCAACCTGTACCTTGAGAATCAGATTTTCCTCATGACTTGCCCAGGAAATTTGAACTGCCTTTCTCTGAATTTAACTATAACTTTAGGTTTTGTTTGCATTCTTTCCAAAACCTCGTTGTTGCTTATATGCTTGGACGTGATATCCCCAGCATGTTTCTGTAAAATCACATTTCTGTTGTTCAAGTCTCTTTATCTTTGATGAGATTGTCCAGTATTCTCAGCCATACAGAACAAATATCAGGTTACAGTTCAATACCATTTTCTTTGATTTAGAATGAGCAACAGCCGGAGTATTAATAAAAGAAACAAGTAGTAACTATTACATCCTATTTTTATTCGCTTATACAGAAAAATGATCCATTGTTGATCCACTGTAGCAAAGACAAAGATGTTATCCTTTTACTGCTACAAATGTAGAAAACGTTTTTTTTTTTTTACTGAAGGTCATCTAAAAGAAGCTCTAGAGTCATTCAATGTAAAGGGTTACTGAATAAGGTGTATGATATGAATGTAACAGGAGGTGGTAGGAAGCAAAGATTACAAGGATAAAATATATATATATAGCGATTGACCCTTGACGTGAAGATAACCTACATCGCGGTTTTGTATTTTTTCTATATTTCTAACAAAATTTCCTGGTTTACATAAGGTGTGGAAAATTTAGCACCCATTACATACTGAATGGACGCAGAAAGATTAGCTAGTAACCTACTTAATCTTTATCACACTGTATGTGACTTAATTTGCTGTACAAAAAGTTTAACCTGCCACTTTTACTCTGATCACTTTATTTGAATTTCATAGATGTGTTGACACATTCTGCTATAACAACAATACAAGTTTTGAGTGCAATTAACAATATGTTTATTGCAAATGGGGAGGCCTTGAAAAAGAATGCAGAGAAAACTGAGGCAATATTAATAATGCAGGATGCTAAATCTTAAAGAGTTTGAAAGGATGTATGACAGAAGGACAAACGGTGATTGATAAAGTTATTTACTAAAGCAGTAGATACCAAGAGTAATGATCACCTACAAACCTCTCATTATCATTCTACATAACACTTCCTTCTTTAGTGATCACGATCGTTATGCTACCTTATTGCCTTATAAATAATGGACTATTCCGGAAAAGCGATATCAGAGAGGCTAATTAATTTTTGTAAGGATATGAATTAAGGACACAAAGAAATGTAGAAGCGTTTAATGCATCCGCTCAACAACTCCTAAATAATGTCAGTCAGTCAGTTAAGTGTCATACGTAATACACGCTTTAGGCGATCATGTATCGAAGGAGACATGACTGACTGGGCAGAAGATTATCCCGCAGTAGGTTGCCATTGAGTTCTGCAGTAGACTGGTTGCCAGCCAAGGCCATAGAACCCAATCTGTCCTAGTATTTAACCCATAACTGAAGGGAAGAGACGGATTAATACTTTTCCCAATGGTATTTGTGCGTAAGTTAATGCAATGAATTCAACAGGAATTCGAACTCTGAGTCGATATGCACTGCATTGAACAATGTACTATTCCGTTTTGATCGCATGGAAAGAAGATAATGTAGAAGCGTTTAATGTCTCCTGCCAAGAATTTATGAATAACAGACTATACTGTTTTGATCTTGTGGAAAGACGGCATCTTAGAGACGTAATTTGATATCAGTGATAAAGAAAACAGGAATAAAAGAAAGCAAGAAAGGAAGATGGAATTGTTTAATGCTTGTTTCTGTGAAATGAAAAAGTTATCAATTTCAAATTTTTTCATGTATACCCGTATACTTCTTAAAATAACGACCAGCATTTCTATTTTTATTGTAATTGTATTATTTAAAGTTGTTAAGCTTAAATATTTAACGGTGTGATATTAGAACTACTACGGATATTTTGCTATCTTAAAATATGCAATGAGCCTGTTGAATCATAAACTGAAAAATTCAGATTCATTAGAAAATTAAAATAGGAAAATCATTATATTTTCTCAGGTATCTCTGATAGTATATAAAGGAGGAACGAAATAAATGTTTTTAACAAAGAAGAATATTAATAGCAACAACGCGACTGTCTAGTGGCTGAGATAGTTGAGCGCTTCCAATTCCCATTTTAGCTCATTTCATTAAAAAACATACTAAATTTTCGAATGTTTTTCTTCCGAATCAGTAGATCGTCATCACTTAGTGAAATGGTGGTGCACAATCTTCCTACTGCCAATGAGTCAGTTAAGTGCTATACGTAATACAGGCTTGGGCGATCAAGTCTCTTTCGATCCATAACTGACTAGGTAGAAGGTTTTCTCGCAGTTGGTTGCTATATCTTTCAGCGGTAGACTGATTGCTAACCAAGGATCCAGAACCCAATCTATCCTGTTATTCAATCCATAGCTAGAGGGGGAAAAGATGGATTAATTCCTTTACCAATAATATTTGTGCGTAAGTGGATACAACAAATTCGACTGAAATTCGATCTCGGCTGTTCGATTTCTGATTCCGAGCCGATATCCACTGCACCACAATGCACATCCATTTTACTTCAAGTTCTTTATCGCTCAGATAACAACTGATAAATTCTATAAATGAGTTAGACTGTTTAGCCTCATTTAATAAATACTTTTTCGTTTAACGTTCAACTCTGAATTGTATACCGGAGAGAGTGACTCGGATTTTCAATACAAGTCTCCTTCGTTAGATTCACTTACCCTTATGAAAGGCATGAATCCACCTTTTCTCTACCCCAGATATAGATTAATTAGTAGACCCTCTATCAGCAAATCATTATTATCTCCAAAACTCCTGATGATCTAAAAATATTTTCTGGCTTTAAATAGCGGAAAAATAATGAAAAATAAATCGGACTATCAATTTTATCGTTATTTTTTTTTCTTTCAGAAAAATCAGAATTTGATTGTAGATTTTGCAATCACCGATGGCCTTAATCTGGTAAGTACAAACCAATAATTAATTTCTTCCTTTACGGCATTCTGTTTCATTATTTTGGAACAACAACAAACAGAACAGACACTGCGAATATTTAACTTCCAATGGATAGACTAAACTATCGCCCGGTTCACACTCCACCCACGTCTATTGAACAGGTGAAGAGGCTCATCCCTAGTTTCCTGTTTAGGATGCGGTTTCCGGTTTTCTCTTTTCCAATCTTTTCACTCCTATGTAGCCCCCTGCACATCAGTGGCGTTACCGCCTTGCTCGGGGTGATATTATTTTTTAAAAAATGAACAAAAAATCAAATAAAACACAAAGACAAATGATTAAGTAGATATACGTAAGCATCACAATTTTAGAACATTTGCCAACATTTCAAATATCCCTCATGTATACTTAAAATATATATATATATTCAGAAAGCGTCTGTTGTTGATCAGGGGTAACTCTTCACGAGATGATGGTAAAGAGTTCGAAATTAGTAATTGTTGACGAAAGTATGGCATTTACTTGCCTGTCTTGGAGGAAAACGAATGAATTACCCAATGCTGGAAATTACTTGTGAATCATTGTGACGTACTATTGATTGTAAAACCCGTGAATATATATATATATATATATATATATATATATATATATATATATATGTGTATACAAAAATAAATTTAGCCGTTATTCTCCTCGAAAGGTCATCGTTTAAAAATATTAATTGATTGACATTAATTTAAATGTTAAAAAAGACAAAGGCAAATGTAGCCGATGAAACGAAAAAAATATACCCCCAATAGATTAAATAAACTGTTTCGTTCGAAATTTCCAGGCTTTCCGGGTCGACAGAAACCTAAAAAAAAGTCCGTGTGCTACATCGGTTGAAACATTGGTTTAATAGCAACAAAGTTGAAGACATAACCGCTGGTTAAATGCAAAAAAACAAAAACAAAAAAACAAAAAAACAAAAACAAACAAAAAAACAAAAAACAAAAAAAAACGGTTCTTCTCTGCTCAAATGCGTGCATCCTCATAAAATGCAAACAGTTTGTCATTTTATCTGAGCAGATTCATGTCGAATTCTGCTCAGTTAGTGACAAAATTTTTGCTCTTATCAACATTTTATCTCCACTCCAATATTGAGAACGATTAAAAAATGCTTGTTAAACTACATTTTATCACTAAAATCACTGAAAAAACAACCTTGACGCTAAATATTATCATAATTAATCACCATATATATATATATATATATACTTAAGCAAAAAATATTTTGACTCAAATTGACACTCATCGTTGGCTGAGAACATACAAGAAATAAAGGTGATTTAATTTCTGGCCTCGGTTCATGGCATTATGTCTGTGTCCACTGTAATCTCTACAAATGATGCCTTCTGAAGAAGCCACCCATTTACTCTTTATTTATTGTAAAAAATTACAATTATGGCACAAGGCTGATTTGGTGGGGGGACAAAAAAACTCAGGCTGGTCTTCCGTATCTATGCTATACCTAGATAATCCGATTCACGACCCAAACATACTTTATAATTTTCTTATCCACCACAAGAACTTGTCCATCAGCATTCAATCCTTCATATAGCAAAATACCTCAAACATACCAGGGACCTAAAAACACCCCGAATGAGGATAAAAAATTTTTTATGAGCAATAATATACAAAAATATATTTAAAAATATATCTTGAAATGATATGTGGGGAGGGGCATGACATAAATCCCAAAACAAAAAATTTTAAACAAAAGATACAAACAGAAATCATGATGTTAGTTGCAAGCCACTATTTACTCAAGGCGAATAGAGAAAATAGAAAAATAAATACTTTTTCGTTGATCAAGTGTCACATAAATGAGAGTTAAGAAGTTCCGGTCGCAGACTTATTTAATCAGAGTCACAGAGTAATTTCAAGCTAGTCGTAAGTTGTTATCAGGATGTAGATATATGCAAAACATGGGAGGAGAGAATCGCATTTCTCTTTGTCCGAAGAAGAGGTCGTGTCTTTTAGTCCAAGAAAGGAATGATAAGAGACATTGTCACAAGTTTAACCTAGTGCCTATCGAATGGCTGAAAAAATAACCAAATACCTCCAAAACAAGATTCGCATTTTCATTTCTCGACATTTTTTAACTCCTCTTTTTTTTTCCATTGTGAACGTAAACTGGACCTTTGAAAGTTTTGTACTCACCTGAGTATAGCGGAACTAAAAGAGTACGTGGCGTGATTTGTCGGTTCGATGACAAATTGCGAGGTCATGAGTGTGTTTTATAGATTTTGCAATTTTATGTACACAAGTTTTATTAAACTCAACCGACAATATCTATGTTGAAGTCATTGCATTTGTTCCGTCTTTTTAATAAAAAAAAAAATTTAATAAAATCAAGTACACTGGTTAGAAGTCTTGTTCGAAAATATTGAGTTTACTTTTAATAATTACGATAAAATAACTATGAATTTTTATGTTCAACTCTTTTGTTTTCTTTCAAAAGTGAAGTGGATAAATTCTGAATTTTTAATATGGATGCACTAAAATTGAAATCAGTGCTTTCGTTAGGATGTTACATTTCTGTATTTATGTTTCAAGTAAATTGCAGTAATACTTTTTACCTTTCATTTTCTTTCAGGTCAAGAAAACGGCAACAATTTACCTTAAAGATGTCAATGATGTCAAACCCATATTTACGCAATCGACATATTTTAGGGAGATCAATGAGGTAAACCAGAAATATTTCTTCCAGTTTTTTGGATCAGTTTTATTATCTTAATTTTATGCTTTTCAGATTCCGTTAATAAACATTGAGAAAAAAAAACACAGAAAAATGTATTTATTTGAGTCATAATAAACTGTAAATGTAGTAAAAAATACTTTACTAATTTTAATGTAAAGCTATAAAATATTAATGTAATATCATTTATTGTAAAATTATATATTAATTATAAGTCTCTCGTGCTATTTACAAGTGTAAATGTCTTAAACCAAAACAATTATTTTCGTCTTGTTTCTATTAACATTAGTCTGAATGTTTTTGATATTCTCTAATCTATATTACTAGCAATTTTTGCATCCTTTATCATTTGAACTAGTATTCTATTTCGTAAAGAAATATAACACTCTGCTGTTTTTCCCCAGGTTCATCCTGGCTATATATATATATATATATATAATATATATATATATATATATATATAGAGAGAGAGAGAGAGAGAGTAAATCCTATTTGAAATACATTTTTATAGTAAAATTACCCACTAGCCATTTTTATAGTAAAATGACTAGCAATACTTTTTCAAAGCATAGTGACCAAGACCACATTTTATAGCAAAATAACCAACAACATTTTTATAGCAAAATGACACCCAGTTCGACCCTAAAATAAAAACTATGAATATTAACATTTATAATGAGAGTATCAGGATTTTTTAGTATAAAAAATATGATCAATTATAAATTTTCTAGTGAAATTACAAATAATACATTTAAAAAATATAATCTAGAAACTATATATATATATATATATATATATAATTCAACTTTTACATTAGAATATGTAAATAATTACTACAAAATGTACACTTTGTTTCGACATTAAAAACCTAATATCTCATCAGTTAGTTAACGATGATCATTATAATCATTAACTACCGTTGTTATTTTATATATATATATATATATATATATATATATATATATATTATGGTATTAAATAATCCATAGAGGTCTATATGTCGATAAACAAAATCAACTAAGCCAAAGATTCTACTGTTGTACAGTTACTTTTACAGACATAAAAATATCAATTGTATGAATGTATTCAAATATCACACTTAAGATATGTTTTTAAATAGGTTAATAAATCAAAGGCGTACATCCGTGTAGTATAACTTTTATTACTTAAGAAAAGGAAAACATTGTGGCGAGTTCTAATTCCAGTAAGTTAAGCTGAACAAATAACGTTGGGAAAGTTATGAACCTATTTGTACACCCCCTCCTACATGTAATGTATTAAAGTGCTGAATAATGGAAGACAACGACAAAACAATACAGACTTGAGTAAAAAATATGTTACCAAGTTTATTTCCTTTTTCGAGACATGACTCACAGGGCAAAATATTTTCACACAATAGGCTGCCATTAATTTCTGCGATAGATTGGTTGCCACCAAAGGCTATAGAACCCAATCTGTCCTGCTATTTAACCCATAGCTCGAGGGAGAAACAACGGATTCATACCTTTCCTAAAGGTATTTGTGCGTAAGTGAATGCAATGAATTCAATTTGAATTCGAACTCTGCTTTCTGATTTCTCATTCCGAACCGATATCCACAATACCACAACGGGATACATAAAAATATTATTGTGCACTTGTAAGGTAGAGGGTGAGAAGAGCGTTGTCTATAGAAGAACAGTTTTGTTAGTTGCTGAAGAGCGTTGTTCTGAAATAGACGGAATACCAGAAATGGGTGGAGCGACAGCCGATGTAGAGCTGTATGCGATGATGACTGGCTTTCTATATGGAAATGTTACCGAGGAATTAGTTTTTATAGCATGATTATTCAGCGTCTTTATCTAAGTTTCTCTTTGTATACTTCTCTCAACTAACGGGAAAAACACCCTAAAAAAAAGAAAAGAAAAGAAAAGACTGAACACAGCTGGAAATTTGCTGGAGTACGGTCTACTAATTTTTGACTGAAAACTACCAAAATCAGGAAGGCTCCATGCATAAAGCTGGTTAACAAAACAAAACAGAAAATTTAATGAAAAAGAAACGAACGACGGAATATGAACTAATTTTGTACAGTTAAAACACAGAGAATTAACAGAGAGAATTTTGATGTTAGTTGAAACCGAGGTTACGCCAGATTCTCGGAACCTGGTCAAAACAAGAAAAACACACACCGAGAGTTACTACAAGAGACGCAGCTGCTGGAGAAACCAGTCATGCGGGACGCGTGAAAAAATAGTGAAGAGGTTATCTACTATATTTAGTTCTCAGTTACTGTGATTTTCTCGGATTTTTCTCTGACACTGACCTATTACCTACCCTAATACAGTCTGGTTTCTAAACTACCACTACCAGAGTTTATCTAACCTACTACTAATATCCACTTTATAAACGAACATTTGTTTGTTTTTTTTTTTTTTTTTTTTTATAAGCGTTTCACCCCGAGCAAGGCATGTCACTGCCACTACTGTGCAGGGGGCTACGTAGAGTGGAGAAAGGCTGGTTAAATATAGGAAATAACAGAGGGTGGGTGATAGGCGGGTGAGGATACCGAGAATGAGGGTTGGGTAGATGAGAGTGTTGTGAGAATAGTTGGGAGTTAGTGTGATAGGAGGTGTCTATTGACCCTACATTTAAACACCTGGAGATTGTAACTGTCGGGAAAGCAGACTTGTGGAAGGGAGTTCCACAGGCGGGAAGCGCGAGAAAAGAAGCTGTTGGAGTAGAATTTACGGTTACATCTTATTTGTTTAACTGTAAAAGGGTGGGACCTAGTTGCTAACCGAATATCAAAGAACTCACCCGAAAAATAAAATAACAAAAAAAAATAAACAAAAATATTTTATTATGCCTTATATTTAGTTCTTTTATTTCTAGTCTTTCCGATAAAACATCATTAAGATAATCTACCACACTTATCAACACACTTACACAACAGCGGAAAAGCTAATTCACTAAAGTATTCTTTCTTCTTTTTTTCCAGTCTTTCCCAGTCGGTGGTACTGTCATTAAAGATATCAGCGTCACAGATCCAGAAGGAGTTAATAGTTTGCTCAGTGTCACCTGTAATGCAGGATTTGCTGTAAGAAGATTTTAAAAATTATTCTTTACATTTATTTTAACTCTTTTTATCATACATTTTATTTTATCTATACAATGTTTATTGGGAAAGTTATGAACCTATTTGTACACCCCCTCCTACATGTAATGTATTAAAGTGCTGAATAATGGAAGACAACGACAAACAATACAGACTTGAGTAAAAAATATGTTACCAAGTTTATTTCCTTTTACGAGACATGACTCACAGGGCAAAATATTTTCACACAATAGGCTGCCATTAATTTCTGCGATAGATTGGTTGCCACCAAAGGCTATAGAACCCAATCTGTCCTGATATTTAACCCATAGCTCGAGGGAGAAACAACGGATTCATACCTTTCCTAAGGTATTTGTGCGTAAGTGAATGCAATGAATTCAATTTGAATTCGAAACAATTATTTTCGTCTTGTTTCTATTAACATTAGTCTGAATGTTTTTGATATTCTCTAATCTATATTACTAGCAATTTTTGCATCCTTTATCATTTGAACTAGTATTCTATTTCGTAAAGAAATATAACACTCTGCTGTTTTTCCCCAGGTTCATCCTGGCTATATATATATATATATATATAATATATATATATATATATATATATATATAGAGAGAGAGAGAGAGAGAGTAAATCCTATTGGTAAGACACTAAAGTTAAGTCTTTATCTAAACATTTTATAGGCCATTGAAGTACAAAGTAGACCTACCGGTTCAAAATAAATGTTGTATTAAAAATATAACTTTTTTTTATTGCATTAATGGTTTTCATTAATACATTAAAAATATACGAATGAACGGCTGGCCTGCAAAATGAGATTCACTATCTGGTTGAAGATATGAGGATGAAGTCACATGTTTCACGAGACGACCGTTGGGTGGCGTCAGTTTGTAAATTCAAAACTTAAGGCGTTCTGAACACATGGGTTACAATGTAGTTTGCGATGAAGAAACAAACTCATAGCGATATGGCATACGGAAAAATACCCACATGTTCTCACAAATAATTAACGAGCTATAATGATAAACATCAGAAACCTGTCATTTTCCCGTTTGGATATATTACAAGACCCTCTCTCTTTTTACCCTTTCACACTGCTTGTTTTATACATAAGTTATAGTTTCTTATAATAAAAAGTCTGTATATATCGATATAAAGAATATATTTATGTTATTTTAAAAGAATTAAAATTTTGACAATATAATGGCATTGCATGAACATATTTGTTTATAATATTTGTAGCATAAAAATTATAACAAAAATCAAGTATTTATAAATTTATTTTTACATATATCACCTGAAGAGGAACAGTTCTGTTCCCTAATATGAAAATTTTGTGTAGTGATTTTATGCTTTTATAGACCTTTGTAATAACAAAATTACAATATTAAGCCCTACTCTATATCGAGTACGCTTTATAAAAGCAAATGCTTGAACAGTAGGATTTAATCTACGTGCTTTTTCATTTTATATATATATATATAAATCTAGGAAAAGAGTGTAAATCATTTTCACAAACGACATACAACATTGCCTGATGACGAGATAGAAATCTCGAAACATAGAAATTTCCGTTTCGCAATGTACTTTTAATTCATAATTATATATATATATATATATATATATATATATATATATATATCAGCATTACGAGTTAATCTTTTAATGCTTATCATTGAAAATTTCTTTAAATGTTTCAGTGTCATTAAATTACTCCAAAAGACAAATATTTTAATGATCTTTTAATTTGTTTAATAACCGTTAAACACATTAACTGCAATAAAATATATTTGATTTAGTTATTGCTCTGTAGAAGATAGAAGAAATGAAAAAAATTATTTTCGGCGCAGTTTTATACTAATAAATTGGTTCTGCCTTGGTTCATAATTTATAGCGTTTTAGGAATCTCCACAGATTTTACCATAGCCAAGGTATAAAATCAATTAAAAAAATGAAGCATCATATTGAAGATTTTATTTTGGCTTTAATTTAAAATCAGTATTTTTAATTAAATATTTTCTAGAGGTAAAATACTTTTACCTATTTGAAAATTAATTGAAATAGAGGATTTTATTAGAATAATATTTTGGCTGAAAAAACTGATTTCAGCGTCATTTCAACTCTAAGTATTTGCAATGCAATTCTCTTTATTAAAAGAATTCTAAAAAAATATTATTTTAGTGAAATTTTTTTTGAAGTTATCTTAGCTGATTTAAAGTATAATAAATCTGTGAAAAAATATTTAAGTTTGAAATATCGCAGAAATGCATTTTCAGCACTGTTGTTTATGGTGTTGATATGATAACAGCTTGATAACAGATGAATGTTTTTCTATTTTTCTACGTAGGTTATATCTATAAAATATTAGAACCCTGAATAACATGTTAATGCATCTATAAGGAAGTACTATAAGCAAGCTTGAAATTCAGTGTATGTCATTTCTCCGAAGTGGAAACAACTTTGTTTTTCATATCGTTAAACATGTCGGATTTCGGGATAAAGAAAGTGTATTTGCGGGGAATTTTACTGCACTATTTTTTTTAAAAAAAAATCTGCACCTGAAGTTACCAGAATTCTTGTTGAATCTTACAGCAACCATACTTTGCGAAAACAACATAGAGAGATTGCTTTAGACGCTTCAAAAATAATGATTTTGATGTTGAAGATAAAGAACGTTCTGGTGCACCGAAAATGTTTGAAGACGAAGAATTTAAGGCTTTACTTCATGAAAACTGATACCAGGCAAAAACTGAACTTGTAAGATTATTAGGAGTTGATCACACAACAATTTCGAATGGTTTGAAAATATTAGAAATTATTCAAAAGCAAGGACATTGGGTATCGTACGAGTTGAAGCCGAGAGAAGTCGAACGGCGCCATGTCACGTGTCAACAACTGCTTCAACGGTAAAAAAGGAAATATTTTTTGCATCGTATCGTGACCGACGATGAAAAGTGGATACACTACGATAACGCTAGGCGTAAAAGATCATGGACGAATGCCGGGCCATGTCTTAACATCGGCGGCAAAGCCGAATATCCATGGTTCGAATTTTCTGCTCTGCATTTGGTGGGATCAGCTGGGTGTAGTTTATTATGAGTTGTTCAAACCGACCAAAACTATCACGGGAAATCGCTGTCGACTACAAATGATGCGTTTTAGTCGAGCATTGAAGAAAAATGTCCACTATACAAGCAGAGACAAGACAATGTGTTTTTGCAACATAAAAACGTTAGGCACCAAAACAAGTGAAAATCTACTTGGAAATGTTTAAATGAGAAGTCTTATCCCACCCGCCGTATTTCTCAGAAATTACCTCATCCGATTATCACTTATTACGATCGATGACATATGGCCTAGCTGAGCAGCACTTTTGTTCGTATGAAGATGCCAAAAATCAGTTGATTCGTGGTTAACCTTAAAAAGTGTATCGTTTTCCGACGTGGAATTTAAATGCTGCTAGAAAGATGGAAAAATTCAATGTTCTAATATTTGAAAAATATAACGTGAGCACCTTTTATATCATTTTTAAATACTCAATAATTTAAGAAGATATCCTTGATAATCAAATGTTTTATTGAATTTTAGATACATTACCTTTACATATGCAAAAAATAAAAACGTAATTCTTTTAAAAATATTAGTTTTTAATGATTTGTACTAAGTTTTTCCATTTATGATTAGTAAATATAATTTACTTAATAAAACGATCAACTTGAATGAATCCTAATAAATTATTCTCATTATAATTTAAAAAATGAAACAATTCTTGTAAAAATTCATTATTCATCGATAAATTTTTTTTTTCTGAAAATAAGTGTTTTTCATATATTTTATTCATAAAATTAATTGAAAGCGTTTTCTAATTAAATAGTCTTTTTTAAATTCCATTTTTATTTTACGATTCAAGGCAGATTTTTGGTAACTGATGTTTCTGTTTTACAAAGAAAAAGATTTACCTTCTCTCAGGAGTTCCGCTTTTACCTAATACAATCATTATACGAGTTAAAATTGAATTTCACAAAATTTATTAAAATTAAATAGGAAAATAATATTTTACATCTATTGCCACTCCGGCAATAGATGTAAAAATTATTTCTAAAAGAAAACATTTCTAAAATAATTAATTTCCTTGTAAATAAATTCTGATATTTTCATTAAAACCCAGCATTTATTTTGTTTTTGCATGTATTTCTAAATTTTTCACCGGGAAAAGACGCTAAAAATTTCCTCCTACATTAATCTCCTATCTCTCGTAAGAAAAAAGATTAAAAAACAATTTAAATAGAATAAGGGAAATAATTCACAATTTTAGATGCGAATTGTCTCCCATTAAGGGTAACGCAACGTATGCTAGACAATCTCCTCACAAATGAAGAGACTTTAATATAGAGAAGTCTGGTTCAAGAGAAGGATGCTGAGGATGCCAAGGACCGAACATGTGAGCAACGATAAAGTTTTACAAAAGAGAAAAATAAAGCCAAAAAATACTTATACTTAACATCATTAAGAGAAAATTGAAACACTATTTACTTTATTCGGACTGTTGTCCGAATCTTTATTGCCATTTTTACAACGTTTCGGCTGTTGTACGCTCCGGCCCTTTTCAGGTGCTAGGAATTTCGAACCGGAACCTTTATTAAAGCATAAACAGGCCACCTCTTAAAATAAGGCTATAAGAACATAGCAAGGCCGTAACACGAGGGAAGATAGAAAAATAAGGCGTAGCTGACGACTTATGGGATGACGTTGAAATAATAGATAAAGAACGCTTTCAAGGACACATGGCCCGGTGAATATAGACGTTGGTTAATTTCAATGACCTGACCCTAAGAGTTGTGAGTTCAATGCCAGGTTGCAGCAAGTATCTTAGAGAGTCGGGTTAAAGGGTGATAACGCATGACTGCCAGAAGCGGCTTCACACAAGGAATGAGACTGATATACCCCAGTGATCGTAATAAAGGGTTTGGTTTGAAATTCCTATCACCTAAAGAAGGCCAGAGCGTTCAACGGCTGAAATGTTGTAAAAATGGCAACGAAGATGAAGACAATAGCCCGAATAATGTAAATAGTGTAAACATTACCTTATCTCAGAAATATAGACAAATACTGAGATAGTTGGTGTTCGTAGGGCATACAATAAGGAAGTAAGTCTTGGCAAATCTGATACTCACAAGACAGACTGAAGGCAAGAAAGTTAGAGGAAAGCAATCTAAAGCATAAATAGAGAGCTTGAGTAAATGAATAGAGAAGCATGGTTTTTGATAAATAACAGAAAGCCAACGAAGTATATGAAATTGTAGAGAGATATGTTTACAAATGTCTTGATGGGTCAGTCAGTCAGTTAAGTGCCATACGTGATACACGCTTAGGTGATCATGTCTTGAAAGATACATGACTAACTGAGCAAAAGATTATCTTGCAGTAGATTGCCATTACTGTCTGTGGTAGACTGGTTGCCAACCAATGCTATAGAACCCAATGTCCTGTTATTTAACACATAACTGGAGGGAAGAGACGGATCAATACCTTTCGCAAGGATATTTTCGCGTATTTGAATGCAAGAAATTCCAAAGTAATTCGAACTCTTCTCTCCGATTTCTCGTTCCGAGCCGATATCCACTATCCCACAACGCACATCTTGAGGGGACACGTCATATTAAGAATTGCTTATAAGAAGAAGAAGAAGAAACTACATAGCCTCGTAGATAAAAGCGTTTGGTTGAATCCAGTGACTTCAACAAAAGAGTTGTGAAATCAATACCTTGCTACAGCAGAAGTTAACAAAATCTTAGAGTGTTGAGTTAATAAGAGATAGTGGCATGGCACGTGGAATTAGAATAATTTCCCAGGTGGACGAAATAAAAGATTCATTTTGACATTCCAAACATATGAAGAAGGCCGGAGCGTACATCGGCCGAAATGTTGTCAGTATGGCATCGAAGATAAACAACATTCCTAACAATGTAAATACTGCAAAAAACCTGTATATATATATATATATATATATATATATATATATATATATATATATATAACGGTCTTTATTATGATAGAGGGGATATCAATTTATATATTCTTCACTACTCGACAAAATAATTATAGCAAAAAAATAAAATAAGACACTGTTAAAGAGCGAACATGCAGCAAGAGTTTTTTTTATGGCTAGTAGTATATTTTAATAACTGGTAGCAAAGAAAATTAACTGAGCCGAGGCTATTTCGCTGTTGTCTCTCTCTCCATGAGTGTGACAGGTGGGATATATATATATATATATATATATATATATATATATATATATATATATACACAAAGTTACAAAAACTCCCGAAGATTAACGAAAGGATTTTAACTACAAATTTAATTTTTGTTTAAACATTATTTTTAATCGATACTCCTGTTTGAGTAGATATTCTATTTTTAACCAAAAGTGTTTATTTCTGCCGACCTGATTATTTACGATTAATTTTGTTATGAAATTGTATGTCATTCGGCAGGATTCAAACATGCGTCCCCTAGCAACATAGGGGAAGCCACCAATTGATCTGGTGCTTCTTAGATCGCTCGTTCGTGAATGATTCCACAATTTAATCTAAGTTGAATCAAGCCTATTGTTTGAAAGTAATATTCAAACAGATAAATTAAATATGTTCGTTAATCTTCGGGACTTTCCTTAAATTTGTATGTCTACATTTGTTGACATTAAGACACATTTCAGAGCAGAGATGGTTATTTACGTAGAATCGAAAATTGTGTTATATTAGGCTTGATTTGTCCGTTTGTTATCTGTTTGTATGTTTGATCGTGCTCATGGTATCTCAAGATCGGCTTGATGGATTCGACTGAAATTCTCAGAGAGGATTGACCTCATGACTGGCACGAACTGATTTGGGGTTCGCTCGGGTATGGGATAAAGTTATTTTTCCGGTTTGATTAATACATTTTAATTTCGCCATTCATATGCCAAATACTGAATTACTTTCCTTCGAACATTTTAAATACTGAATAAACTTCCCTGATTTATTTTAAGTGTGTATTTAATTTTGAGAACGGTCGAGTTCATTCTTTTTATTTTTTATTATTTTTTTCATTTTCCCTCTTGAGAGCGCCCAAATTTATTGCAGTTATTCTCATTTTAATAATCATCTCTTGCTAATCGCTGAGATGATGTCGTTCTTGCCTTGACGGAGGTTTGTGACCTTTGACTGCTCTTTCTAGTTATTATTATTATTATTATTATTATTATTATTATTATTATTATTATTATTATCGTTGTTGTTGTTGTTGTTATTTCAGTATGTCGAAGATTGTCAAACTTTTAGGGTTGAGAGTATCGGTCCGCAAAGCAGTAACAGTTGGAACGGTCAGCTGATTTTGAACAAGCCACTCAACTATGAATCAAAGAGAAATTACCAAGTGCCGTTGGTTGCCTTTGTAAGTTATCCCTTAATGAACTAACATGACCGGTATTCTTTTTAGGAACAGGTTCATTTGATATGAAATAAATTAAAATAGCTTTGGTCTTTATACCTTTGATCACACAAACACACATATCCAAACAAATTTTGTAAAAAACAGAACGGTAAAAGAAAACAAACACTTTTTTAATTATTTCAAAGTAATAATGCCACCAGGATGCATGGATTTACTGCGAGTTAATGACAAAACGTGAGAAAAAAGAAAGGAGCATAAAAGAATGGGCAAAATAGAACTTAGCAATTGACGTCGCATTTAATAATCTATCTATCTATCTATCTATCTATCTATCTATCTATCTATCTATCTAATCTGTGGTTAGGTTTTGAAGGCTGTCACAATGCGTTTAGTAAAATAAAGAAAAGTAAATAATTTGTTAGATATCAACTATTTATTATACATTAAATATTTCGAGATTGAAATCTCATCTTTAGAATGTTAGGGCGATTGTGTTTGAGTCCGAGACTTTCAACAAATGGTCCTCCTTGCTGCTGCTGTGTGTAAGTGTGCTGGAGCATGTGTGTGTGTGTATATGGTGTGTGCACATGTGATTGATAGTTGGGATTTTTATGATCTGATGGTATCAGACTACTTTGATATGTAAGTGTGTGTTGGCTTGACCGTAAATTTGTCTCCTGCCAAAGTGGAAGAGAGCTTTTGTGACTATTGTGTGTCAGTGTGCGTGTTTGTGTTTATGTGCATATACTACTAGTGTTACATTATACTTCATTTTGTGTTTGTGATCTCAAAAGTGTTTTTGTAAAATTACAAAAACACTTTGGAGATAAAGGAACTAAATAGGTGATATCCAACAAATTATTTACCTTCCTTTATTTTACTAAGCGCATTGTGACAGCCTTCAAAACTTAACCATAGTAATTAAGTAATTTATTTTCATATTTAAAAAGATATTTTGAAAGGCTTAAGATACCAGGCAATATAATGTCTTAAAATAACACCTTATTACTCAAGACTTATTTTTATTTTCAAGTTTATGAATGTTTAAATGCAAAGAAACACTGATTGGCCTCTCTCATGGAATTTGTGACTCAGTTAACCGGAATTAACACGCATTCATGCGCATCTATATCTATGAATGATTTATGCAACTGTTATGCTTTACTTTTAATTTTTGTAAAGGACGGCGTCAACAGACAGGCGAAAAGTGTAGAAATACGAGTTGTCGATGTTCCAGACATCCCACCCTACTTTGTCCGAGCAGTGTCTGTGGCTGTAAGCGAGGAAACACCGGTGGTAAGTATATTTGAGTAAAAGAGATCTGTTTCTTTCGCTATTTCAATGTGACTTAGTATATATTGAACCTATTGGATGTGTGTTGCTTCTTTTTCAAGTTATCGGTTAACTACCAGGACAGATTGAATTCTATAACCTAGGTTGGCAACCACTCTACCGCAGAAAGTGATGGCAATCTACTGCGGGTTAAAATTTATGTCCAGTCAGTAATTTCTCTTTCAAGACATAATTTGCCAAGCGTGTATCACGTATGACACATAACTGACTGAATGACATATTGAACTAGAATCATGGTTGCGGTTAACAGAAAATTTAAAAAATAGAAATTTTATAAATTATATTTATAAACTTTAGCAAACGAACTCTTTTGGTTGTTATGAGCAGTAAATGGACAGAAATTACATTTACAACCAACAAACGAATTGAAGATTTGAATAACGTGCATAAATTTAAAGATATAATTAACGAAAGTAAAAGATCTTTCAAAGGAATTTCATTTTCAAATAACCATATTTAGTTTACTTGATGTTCTAGTTATTCGGCAAGTTATTACGTGCGTTACGCCCAACAATTACCTCTGATAAGCAAATAACTATTACGTTTAGATCGCAAAAATGATAAAAGAAAAAGGTATATCTGAAAGACTTATATTCATAAAGTCGAGGAACCATAGAAGGCAGTTCATTAGAACAATTGCCATGAAAATAGTTATAGAAAATGCAAATGGACGTCATATTACGACAGTGGGAAAGTGAATTAAGCGAAAGTGTTGGTATGATTCTTCTTCATATTTTATCCAAAATTTTTAAATACATTGCAGAAGAACCAGACTGTATGTGATATTAATATTCTTTACATTGACAAATGGTCGACTCACAAATATGTAAGATCGATACTGGCGAGATAATTTGTCTAGCAGGACACAATGAACCGACTTTCTTAGCAGTAGACTTAGTAATTGATTCAATATAGTCTTTCCACTTTATAGTCGGCAAAAAAAAAAACTTGAAATAAAGACCTGCATTAATACTCATAATTTTTATTTTAATATTTTGTTGGGAACCACACGTTTTAACAACGCAATAGGGGAATTTCCACGGCTCTTTTTTTCTTCGTGGGGCTCATAAGGAGTTTATTTAATCATTTTATCAGAAAATTGAAATAGGAAAATTTATAGGTACTGCTAGTTTTAATTAATAAATTAAATATATAGCTGAGGTAAAGTAGTTTCCTACACGGAAATACCGACGGACTTTTAAACCCGGTGGGAAGCTGCACTAGCCAAATTGAACAGAAACAACACATCAAGACGATATTGTAATAGATTCTAACACCCTTAGACGGCTTTAGCGTTGGCAGGATCACGGAAATCGTAAACGAAATCTGCAATAGTGGCGATATACCAGAGGACCTAAGCAGATCATTTTCGTAGTATGATATGTCCCGACACACACACACACACACACACACACATATATATATATATATATCATTCCATTCGAAGTAGTTAAGTGTTTAGGCAAATGTAACCGGGTAGAACAATCTAGCAAGTAGACGTAATGACGGTACTCGTCGTATACAGTAACCTGAGACGTAGGTGTAGTCAATAGTCGTAGATCTCTAGTCGAAGTCATATAGATCTCTAGGGGAAAACCAATAGACCTCTAGTGGTAGATTTCTGGACGTCCTCACCTTAGTATATATTTATGACTGACAACAGCCAATCATATTCCATTGAGGGGGAACCAAGTTGTATACATATTACCTATTCATTACATCACCTCCCACTGTGTTAAATTATTCCCATAAAATTTAGCTTCAGTATTTCCCTTTTTTATGGTCTAGATATAATCGATTTACTTTTTTCCTAAGTCTTTTTCGCCTCAACCCTCCCTGCCGTGGTGGCGTTTGACATACTGATACCTCTAGCCTTGAGGTCGGGAATACTTCCATTGGCGAATATTGACTTTCTGGAACGGGAATTTCACATGCGTAATATAGGATTTCCATTGGGATTTCTTCGGTGTTTTCCGCGACATCTGTAGTGTGTCTGGGTCTCAATTGATTCCAGTGTTTTTTACACCGACATTTTCTCACTTTTATGTCCATTTCTTTTGGTTATAATTCCTTCTTTCCAAAACATTTTTCCAGCCCTAAAGTTCTTGAAAAAAAATTTTCACCTGACTTATACGCTTTAGTCATCTGGTTTTCTTTTTTCGCAGTTTTCTTAGCTGGACTAGGCAACAGCCTGTTGAATACAGAACGTATGATACATTAACACTCTTGGCGATAATCCTGACGTCTTATTCGGATTTGACGACGTATTCGGATATACTGCCAAAATCTTTTTTTAATATTTCTTTTATTCGTGTCCACAACTTGACTTTTCTTCAATGCTCGTTTTCACTTGTCCATTCAAACTTGGGTGACATACTAGCATTTTCACGTCATCAATGGACAATGATGAACAAAATTCTTTGAATTGTCTTCCCGTAAACTGCGTTCCGTTGTCGCTGACTAAAGTTTTTGGGAGACCAAAGCGACTAAACATTTCGTTAAGTGTGTTTATTGTATTTGTTGCTGTCGGATATCTGCACTTAACAATTTCTGGCCACTTAGTGAAACTGTCCACAACAATTAGATAATATGATCCATTTATGGACCCTGCATAGTCGATATGCAATCAGGTCTATGGGACTTCTGTCTTTGGCCATGGTTGAATCTTTACCAGTGGATCCCTTGCTGCCAGTTGACATCCTCTGCACCGTTTCACCAGGTTTTCTATGTCTTGGTTCATCCTCGGCCTATAGGTATAGCTTCTCATTAGAGATTTCATTCTCGAAATCCTTGGATGGCCAATGTGAAATTCCTTTAGAATTTTATTTTGTAGGGCAGTCGGCATTACAAGTTTATCTGCGTATCGTAATACCTGATCGCAGATTGAAAACGGCGACACGCTACTTCCTTTCTTAAATTTCTCGATTAATCCAACTTACTTTTTCATTTTTTAGTGAAATCCTCGTTCTCCGCCAATTTTTCACAGCTTCTACAGTAACCGGTAGTTTTCTCATAGTGTTGCATACTAGATTCGACAATTCACTTTCGTCTCTTAGCGACGCTGTTACTGTTTCTTCTAATGGTTTCGTATATTCAGGTATCAATCTAGATAACCCATCGGCGAGACCTAGCTTCTTTGAAGGCACATATTCTATTTTGAAATTATAATTCAATAGAATTACTCCTCAACGATGTGGTCGATTTGCCGTGTGAGTTGGTATATTTTTTTTTTCCAAAGAATAAAATCTCTGCCGTATAGAAAACTGTGAAATTTTTTCCTCAGCGTAAATTATTGCTAAACTCTTTGTTTCTATTTGGCTGTAACTTCGTTCAGTGGACAGTAACGTTCTCGAGGCATGTGCTATTGACTTCTTAGATCCGTCCTTGAATTCATGAAGCAATACAACACCTAGCCCCTGGCATCTGCTGCTGCAATAATTTTCTTCTTCGAGTCGAAATGCACTAACGATAGGTCTGACAATAAACAGCTTTTTATTTTTTTAAAAGTCTGTTCGCATTCTTTCGACCATATCCACTTTGCGCTCCTCTTTAACAACTCATTTAAAGAAGCTTTCATATCATACACTTTCGGGATATAAATGCTATAATACCTTAAGAATCCCAAGAACGCCTGGAGTTTAGCCACATTATCAGGTGCTGGCATATTTTCTATAGCCTCAACCCTTTCTGGATCCGGTTTTCTTCCTTTACTGTCAATGATACGTCCTAAATATTTCATCAGCTTGAACCCGTATTCCTCAATTCTTTGAAATACTGCTCTAATATGCGTTTTGTGTTTGGCCTCGTTTTTACTTTTAATCAAAATGTCGACTAGATATGCGATTGTATACATATTCATTACCTATTTATTACATCATAGTATTACCTAAGAAGAAAGATACAAAGAAATGTGAACTCCACCGAATAATCAGCTTAATGAACCTGATAACAAAACTCATCGTCTGGATTCTGATGAAGTGAGCGCGCGGTAAAATTAGACCAGAGATAGTACAAGACACCGAAACAAGGAACGCGATATTCACGCTCAGAATGCTATCTGAAAGAACAATACAAATGCAGGATTTGCTTTATATACTACGCAAAGTCATTTGTCAAAGTACGACACAAAAACTTGTTTGAGATACTCAGCAACCTCGACATTTTTGAGAAAGACATTAGGATAATCAAAAACCTATATTAGCAGCAAACCGCTTGCATAGGGACATGAATTGAAATTAGTAAGTATACAAAAATAGAAAGGGTTGTAAGACAAGTATGTGTTTTCTCACCGGATCTATTCAACCTGTACAGTGCAATAATTCTGAGAGAGATACTCCTTGACAGGGTTCGACCTTGGCGGTCATAATCTCAGAAATATGATCCGCAAATGACACAGTGCTGATAGCAGACACAGAAAGAAAAATGCAATACCTCTTCTGGAATATAGCAAGAGAAAACAAGAAGAAAGGACTGAGCATAAGATTAAAAAAACTGAATGTGTGGTCATTAGTAAAAAAAAAAAAAAAAGACCCCAAAATGCCAACTACAAGTCGAGTAAACTAAAGTAAACATGTAAACAAACTTAAATACTTAGGAAACGTTCTGAGAGAGGATAAAAAGTGTGACACTAAAATTAAAAAAACACATTGGCATGGCTAACGTTGAAATTCTAAAGCTAACCAGAGTACTGAGAGACAGAATAATATTATTGGAAACAAAAGAAAGACTGCTGGAATTCTATGTGATATCTGTCCTTCTTTAGTACAGAGGATGTTGGAGAAATTCTTCAAAGATGGAGAAGCTCGAAGCAACAGAAATGTTGTTCTAAAGAAGGATGCTGGTGTTAACATGGACTGAGCAAGTAAGCAGCTACGAATTGTTGGAGAGGATGCAACCGACAAGAAGAATTACACTTAACATCATAAAGAGACAGCTGAGGCTCATAGGAGAGGTAATGACGAAAGAGGGTTTGAAGTATCTGATACTCGCAGGATGGCTAGAGGAAAAGAGAGACATAGGAATGCAGCGCGAGACATATTTGATGGGCTTGAGCAAGTGGATGACGGAGCGAGGTTTGGGAGAGAGAGGAAAATATTAAAAGCGACAGCTGACAGAGGCATGTGGAAGTTCATGATCGCCTCTGTCTTGAAGGGACACAGCACATGTAAAAGCAGAAGAAAGGAGTTTTCTACTTTTTTAAGGCTATTAGTACAAAGTATTTGCAACAAACTCGGTTAGATTTTGAAATCGGCACACCGATTCCAACGTTTACATCAATAACCATTACAGCACTTACTAACCTAAAAAAGTCCATCAAATTTATAAAAGTAGGAAATTTGCTTTCTTTATTTTCTCATTACCAAATAGTTATAAGGTTATTAAAGATATTCACCTCTTGAACTGTTTTTTGTGACAAAATACCATTAGTATTAATAGTTGTTTTGTGAGTTATTCGCTGCAATATTCTGTTTAATTTGTGTACATTTTCTTTGAGCCACACCTCTTTAGCCTGTCAGCATATGTCCTTAATTGCCTTTGTGGAGACGACTATATTTTATGCCGTACCTGGAAATTCTTTCTTTTCTTCTTTTCATTATAGATTATTTTTAATCAATTCACTCCAATCAACGCGATAATGACACACAGAAGCAAAGACTATTGGAGGTGAAGAAGATAATGAAAACACTTAAAGAAAGAAAACCGAGACCAGATTCTAAACATAATATAAGAGATAAACCTATAATTCTGTTCAAAAGACTGGTGTAGAATGTGAAACGGACGATAGACACACCTACCTTCCAAAAGCTAAGCCAAGTATTAAGAAGCAAAAAAAAGTTCTTTAAAGGCTCAGAAAAAAGTAATGAACTCTTATTTATCCTGTATTGCAATGAATGATTGAGAATCTCATCAGAGATGAAAGACAGACTTGAAGCAACTGAAAACTGAATGTATGCTCATCAGCAAAATGAATACGCCAAATTACCAGCTACAGGCCAGGAAAACTAAAATAAAACAAGTAAAGAAATTAAAAAAAAACCTGGAAAGCGTACTGACAGGATTGAAAGTTCGACACTGAGATTTAAAGACACATTAGCATCGCCAAGGTTGCATTTCAGAAGCTAACTAGAGTACTGAGAGACAGGAAAATTTTACTGGAAACAAAGTAAAGCCTGCTATAAGATAGCTGTTCTTCTGTATGGCACTAAATGTTGGACATCTCTTCAAGAATGAAAGAAATAGTCGACGCAGCAGAAATGTGCTTCTACAGAAAGATGTTGAGAATATCATGTACCACACATACAAGCAATAATAAACTTCTAGAGACAATGTAAACAAAAAGACAGTTGAAATTTCTAGGAAACTTAATGCGGAAAAAAATTTGAGAGTACATAATAAGGAAAGATGGCATAGAAAATCTAATACTCACAGGACAGATTGAAGGCTAAAAGACAGAATAAAACGCATAACATCCCTTGTGAGCTTGTGTAAATGGACAGCAGAACAAGTATTAAACCATATAACAACAAAACCACTTTTATTAAGAGTTAACAAAGACACAAACTTTAAAAGAACTATGACCCCATATGTCCAGAATAGACACGGCACATAGAAGAAGAACCTATATGATAATTTCTTGATAAATTCTTGACTCAGAATTTTGAAAATGTTCTCTGTTTGTGCAGGATCATGGCTACGAACAAGGAAATAGAAATGCAAATTTGAAAAATAATTTTGAAAATTTCAGAATTTATGATAATTTTACTAGTTATTTAAATATATAAAAGATCATAATTTAATTTTCTTAAAGTCGATTGTATCTATTTCTCTTTCAGGGTACTGTTATTACACAGGTATCTGCCATCGACGGCGACAAATTCTCTCCTCGACCGTTGAAGTATTCGATCTATAATAGTAAGTATCTGTTTCTATGTCAGGAATAGTGTATTTCAATCCGATACAAAATATCTTCTTACTTTTTGATTAGTGGCAAAAAAAAAAAGAAAAGAAGGTAAACTTAACAGCTAGGAAGGTAATAAGCCACTAAGATGCAAGAAGTTACTGAGTGTAGAAAAATATGAACAAAATTATTAGGAATTTTGAACAATATAATATAGATGGGCATTGTGGTGCAGTGGATATCAGATTGAGAAATCGGAAAATTAAAATTCTAGTTGAATTCGTTGCATTCACTTACACACAAACACCCTTGGGAACGGTACGAATCTATTGCTTCTTCTTCCAGCAGTGGGTTAAATAGCAGGACAAATTGGGTTCTATAGCCTTGGCTGGCAACTAGTCTACAGCAGTAAGTAATAGCAGCCTAATGCGGAAAAATCTTTTGCTCAGTCAATCATATATCTGTCGAGACATGATCGCCCATGCGTGTATCGTATCACGTATGGTCTTTGACTGACTAACTGAAAGATAAATGAACAGGAATTAAAAAGAGAAAAGACAAAAATTGATATTTAGTTTTTTGAAGATCAAATTGACAGAAAAGCAAGTATCCGCTAGAGATTATTACAAGCGAGAAATGCGAGAGAAGAAACAGTTAGCATAGAATTTCTGGTTATATCTACTCATTTCAGCTGTAAAATGTTTAGATCTAATTGCCAGTCTAGTACTGCGCTTAAATTCATAAAGTCGAGGAACCATAGAAGGCAGTTCCTCAGAACAATTGCCATGAAAATAGTTATAGAAAATGCAAATGGAAGCCATATTACGGCAGTGGAAAAGTGAATGAAGTTGAAGTGTTGGTATGATTCTTCTTCATATTTTATTAAAATGTTTTAAATACACTGCAGAAGAACCAGGCCATATGTGACAGCAATATTCATTGCATTGATGAATGGTCGACTTACAAATATGAATGATCGATACAGGCTGGAAAATTGTCTAGCACGACACAGTGAAGCGACTCTTAGCAGCAGATCTAGCAATTGATTCAATATAAGAATTGATTCCCGTGTTAGCTTTGTCAGTTGACATGACGTGTGCGCAGACAGCTAGCCCGAAAAAGGTGTAATGAGTCACTCTCCTGGAGATGTATAATGAAAAGTCAATTTTCTTTTAAGATAATTGAAAGGGAGAAGTTTCATTTTAGTACTGTTGCTAAAAAGAATAGCAAAAACATCAGTTTGATTGATTTTTACTAATACGTTGTTTGAATTTGACATTGTACTTTCCGGAGGAGTATCTGTGGTCATTCATAATTTTAAAGCAAGTTGTCGTATTCAAGTGAACACAATAAGAATGGAAATACAGGGCCGAACAAAACATTATAATGAAAATGAATACGGTAAAATTTATGTGTCACTTGATTCGATTTCACTTCAATTCTGAATTAATTATACAGGCCAATTTTCTCCTGTTAAATGATTAAAAACATTGTCTAAAATATGGAAACTTGATTTTATACTTCTTATAATGTAGTTGATGATTTAAAGTTTGAATTTGGAGCCAAAAAATACCAGTAATTATTAAAATTTCAGGCTAACATTTAATTTACCCACGTTATTTTAAATTTATATTCATTTAAAATTTAATATGAATGATTCACTAAGAAATTGATTCTTTTTTCAGGCACAGATCCAGTCTTTAGCATTAATGAAGACACCGGCGATATATCTATTGCGAAAAGACTCGACAGAGAACAATGGCTACTTGGTTACAGTGATATTTATTTAAAGGTAATTAAGCATCAAGTATTTATATATGCATGCGTTAGAAATGTATATATTTTCATTATCAATGAACTGTCTGATTGAATCAATTTCCAAGCTGGCATCTATGCAGTTGATACAGCAATTTACGCCCGTCTATGTTTAGAAAATAGTTTGTTTACGTTTCGAATATGAAACTCAGCAGCTATAAACTTTCGAAAACTTGAACGCGTAAAATGAGCTTATAAGCAAAACAGAACCTCACCTAATCATGGCACTTTCGGGGCCGAGTTGGTCAAAGCACGTCAGATAACGACGGTTTCTCTTGCAAATGAGGACACAGGTTCGAATTCTGCTGGAGGGCGCATCTGTCATAAATATGATTTACTGAATGTTAAGGCTGCTAAATGAAATAAAATACTGTTTACAGAATAAACAAAGCGTTTGGTCAAATATGACGATCCATTAAAACTGCGTTTAAAAGAATGTGTGTGTGTATGTGTGTGTGTGTGTGGAAGGAGATGGAAAGAGAGAAGGAAAAAGAATGAAAAAGTGAATGCGTGTGTGTGTCGACATAGGAATCCACAATGCATGGTCACTGATAAGTACACATCTCATTCGATTATTATTCTATGTCATTATTGTCTGATCATTTAAAGTGTGACAATCGCTTTGTTGTGTTGATTAACCATTCATGATGTCTAAATCTACAAAGGCTATATCACGGATAGTGAACGTACAATCACCATCAAGATTGCAAAATGTAACCAATACAGTTAGCACAGTTGACCGTTAATACTAACTCATGAATTTCATTCTGTGTGCCATTTGACCATGTATCATATCAAATCCTAGCATATGAAGCAGATGTGATTTTTTTTCATAGACGTTTCACCCCAAGCAAGTGAGTACTACCACTGGTTCTCAGCGGCTTGAGATGAGGGCGAAAAGAAGAACAAAGTACAATGGGTGTTGGCAAAATAATAAGAGAAAGATGGTAATAAAGGAAGGAAATATTGGCAATTGATGTTACACTTACACTCTTGGAGATTGTATGTATCAGGAAAGCAAATATACGGAAAGTAGTTTTACAGGCGGGAAGTGTGAGGAAAAAAAGTAGAAGTGTGGTTACATTTGACTGTTTTGACTGTAAAAGTGTGAGACCTAGTTGCCAATCTAGTAGCTCGAGTAAATTTTTGTAGACGGAGAATATTTTAAAAAAAGAATCTGTGAAAGTATTTGTAGAAAAGACAGTGAAGCCGCATGCCATCGGTGAGAATGTGACCGAAGTCGAGCTGCCAAATCAGGATCAGTTACATTGAAGATACTCCTGTGGATATTGTCGAAATCTCTGAGGTGAATGTCAAAAGCTCCCGACCAGATATGGCAACAATATTCAATGCAGGGACGAATGGTAGATCTGTATATGTGCAAGGTGGGTTCTAGGGAGAAAAACTTCCTGGTAATTAAGTGACCCAACATTCCAAGCAGTAGAAGATGTTGATTCGATGTAGTCGTTCCACTTGAGTTCGGTTGAGGAAGCGCAGTGTGTTGCTTTCTGGGAGACTAGTGAGATCCATACTGATGGAAGGTTGGAAAGTTTCTCCATGGTGGTTAAAGGGGAGCAGCTTCGTTTCTGAAGTATTAAAATTTACAAGCCATTTCTTACCCCAGTCCACCACAGATTAAAGATCATTTTCAAGAGCAGCAGTGAGGTCTTTTCAGCCGTAGCAGAGTTCTTATTGGTATGGAAGTAAATGTTAGTGTCATCTGCATTTATGCCTACTTGGGAGCTGATTATACCAGAAAGATCATTGATGAAGATCATGAAAAACGTAGGAGCTATGATAGTTCGTTGAGTAACACCCGTGTTCTTATGATAGGATCTAGAAGCATGCTCTTTCATTACGACGTTCATTTTTTTCTTCGCATTGAGTTGCAATTTAAAAATACTATAATTCCTTGGTTGATGCGTCTTGAAATCTTCACAGTATTTACTATCGTTAGAATCTTATGTCGACATTTACAAACTCTTGCGTTTCGTTCAATTTCGCAAACCAATTGATGAAATTTGAATAATCTAATTTGATCGGAAAATTACTTCGACAAAAATCCTATTTTGCGATTTAATCGTTGTTTTAATATAATTTATTTTTGTCGATTTAATGAATTTGTTTTCCCTTTTTAACAGCAAAGAATACATTCTTAGGATTTTTACTCTTGAACATGCAACATACTTATAACTATGAATAAATATGGGCTTGTGATTTGTTTATACTTCTCAGAAACGTATGGCGAACTGGAAACTTGATTCTTGTATATATAAAATTTTTTAAAAAGATATAAGGAAAATGTATTGCATTTTATTAAATAAGTAATTCTTATTTTAATCAATGAATTGTTTTTAAAACCGTGGAAGTATTTTTTATTTTAAATAATAAAACTTTTAATTTTTTTCAGAATTTAACCCTGGAACACTAACCATCAATTCAAGTTACACCACTACTAACCATGGGTATATCATACTCGATTTTGAAAATATCCAAAAAATATTAAATTAAAATCTTTATTTGAAATATTTTACATGCAGGAACTTCAATATTTGTATTTTCAGTTTACATTAATAGGAACTGAAAAACATTATTTAGGGAAGAAAATCAGGTACTGAAAATTTAATTAAATTGCAATTAAAATGGCGTCATTTGCGCTGTGTACTATATACCTATGGTTCGTGTTCTCGGGTCAATGAAAATTGACTAAGCCGTAAAACCGACTGTGTTTTATCCCCTCTTAATTGTTTGCATTTCTACCCTGAATTTGATTTCAATCAGTCAATTTATAACTATTTTAGTGGATGTATTAGACGGAAGTTGCATAGTTTTACAGATAGAAGGTTGGATTTAATTGTTTAATGAATCAGATATTCTGTTGTAGGTCCGGGAAGTGATCAGTAAAAGTCCTATTTTGTTGGGAGATTCAAATACAACCACTGCTACCACCACTATTCGTGTCAGCATTGTGGATATTAATGATAACAAGCCAATCTTCACAAAGTCCTATGTGGCCACTATCCCCGAGGATATAGCTAACAATGAGGCAATACCAAATCTACAAATAACAGTTGAAGACAAAGATACGGTAAGTAGAATTCAGCCGATATATTTGATAAATTGTCATATAATGTTTTATTCAAGGTAAATGAAACTTTATTAATTTTTCTTCTATCTGCCATATACCTTCAGTACGTTGGCGATCATGGCTCTAAAGAATTTTGTCTTTTGTAGCTCTTATTAAATTTTGTCTTGTTGTTATCTCTCCTATACCATCCGTTTACACAAGCTCGTCGGATAGGTTATGCGCTGTTTACTTTGTCTTGCTTGCTATCAATCTGTTTTGTGAGTATCAAATTTTCTAAATCCCTTTTTCTCATGATGTGCCGTAGAAATTACATTTCTTCAAGTTCCTGACACTAAAAAGGATTAATAATTTTCACCAATTCTTGATTATTTAGTTTTCAATATCGTCTTTAAATGTACGTAGCACCTAATCTCCGCAGGATTTAGCTTACAAACTGATTTTACAATTTCAAGAATAAATTCAAATAACGTGAATATCGTTCGTATTAGATACATTGAATTTTAGCTATGAATTACCACAAGTACAATATGCATTTTTTACTGTATTCGAAAAGTAAAAACTGTTTAAAAAATGAAAAAGATTGCAAAAAAAAAAATTGTAAAAGATTACAGAGTTTCAATGAATAAGATTCTTAGATCATAATTAATAAAAAAATTATAGAGGCATAAACACCCTGTATCAAAAATATTTTATTAACTTTGGGGACAGGTTCCACCCACTAAACAAGAACACAAGTCCATAAAAACATGTCCGCAAATCTTTCGTTTTTGAGTTATAATTTTAAAGAAAGTTTACGGTAGATGGTACTATGTTACCATGTAGACTAGTTTGCATTGGCCATTCGTGTATATTTGCCTCTAGTCTGTAGTCAACGTTTAACAGATGCAGTAGTGAGTTATTTGAGCAGTGTTCCGTTTAACAGTGACCGGATCGAGCAGGCTGTTATGACTTTTACTTCCGGCCGCGCGATTGATATTAAACGCATTTGACACAAATTATTAAAAAAATGTTTAAATTTGCGTTGGTTTTTGAAAATCTTACTAAAATGACTATACTATAAAATATGACATCATAATATAGGTAAGTTATTTTGTATAAATTCCCTTTGAAGTAAATGAAGATCTTATTTCATGGCAAAATAATTTATTAATAATGTGTTTGTGCCATGCATCTTGTCCATATAAAATTTCTAAAACTTCATTAAATTTTGGGAGTTAACAATTTGTCCATAGCTGGGACCGTAACAGTTGATACCACTCCGGATCAGTGAGAGCAACAGCAATTAAGAAGTAGTTCCATGCTCCTCACAACATCGCAATCAGAGGCCTTGCATCCGGATGCAGTTTACCGTCATGCCCAGGACCATTGAGTACTATGAGCTAGGGTTTCTTTTTATACCTGGGGAAAGATTCCAAAAGACCAACGGAACTACAGATTTCTATGCTGCTAGGGAGACAGATTTAGCCTCTGCTCAGCTTGTAGAGGGCAGACTAAAGGATGCATTTTGGAGTTGGATGCTGCAAAAGAAACTGAGTGTGATTGCCGTTTCTGTCACTGTATGAAGTGATGTCACTAAGCAACTATCATGTGACTTATCTCACCTACACAGTTATAGCACATTTTAACCAATATTTATACCTATGATGAATCAGTTAAAATTTTATCGTAAATTTCTTTGGTTTCACTAGGCAGACCCTCATAAATAGAAGTTGCAGCATACGTTGCGTGGACGAATTCCCATTTCCTACATATCCCATTTAGAGAACATCTTCACTAAAAATGTTACTTTGTGAAATGAGCACCCGTGATGATGATTCTTCGATCACTACAATATTAACTTCTACAAGTCTAAGGCCAACCCTATCATACATACGTAGCATCATTATGTTTACCTCTTGACCCCTCTGTATAGTCACTTACTTCATTTAATAAACTTTTTTGCTTCTAGGCCTTTTATTGTGTGAAAATAATAAAATCTATACTAATGAATTTTTTTGTTTGTTTCGACAGGGTACAAATGCCAACTATATTTTCCAAATACAAAATTACGCGGACACATTTTACATTCAGCCGCAGTATGGTGAAGGTATTGCGACCACAGCTATACGAATAAAGAATACAAGTCTAATCGATTATGAAAAGGGACCTAGAGTGTATAAATTCCAGGTATGACTAATAAATTGTTCTACATTTTCAATACAAAACCGAATAGATCTGTTAATATTCTTATTTCGTGAACTTTGCCTTGCCTTGCATATATTGTTTGCTCAATATTATTTTTACCCTGTTCTTCAATTTTTGTCCTGTTATTGTTTATTGCGAACCTTGTCAATTAGGCGCTTCTGCCAATTACATTTAACAATGACCAATTAATCTACACAGCTCTATTTTCTTATTCATAAATTAATAATATTTTTTATAATTTTATTTTTTGAAAGTTTAATTAAAAATATGATTGCAAGGCATTGAAAATGAGAAGAAAGACTACCGTAAAAAATATGGCTATTATATCTATACCTGCACATTGCTTAGAATACAAAATTCATACATCTATATAAATAAAACTGAAGATGTTTGTTAGTGTGTGTGTGTATCCGTGTGTGTATTGACTGATTTCTATTAACATATACTTCCACATTTTTCATCC
Source organism: Ascarosepion bandense (assembly GCA_037127315.1). Classification (NCBI taxonomy): domain Eukaryota; kingdom Metazoa; phylum Mollusca; class Cephalopoda; order Sepiida; family Sepiidae; genus Ascarosepion; species Ascarosepion bandense. The sequence continues at coordinate 1,643,911 of JBBBDQ010001669.1, forward strand.
GATTTGTTCCAAAACTTACACAACCCTTGCAAATTTATTATTCTACACAACAAAGAAAAGAAATTGTGCGTGGCTCATCAGTTTAATCTTTGTTTTAATTTCTTATTTTCAAGTAATTTAAAAAAAAACAAATTAAACACATAAACTTTTACATGGAAAATAACTTTTTAAAAAAATAAAGACTTATCTCCTGTATTTAATGTCTGCAGATCTTGGTCGTATAAAAATAAGAAATCTTATTCTTTGCATCCGCTGCAACTCCGGGAACTTATTGTTAGTCATAATATAAAATATAATCTTATATAAAAGCTGTTAATTACTAGGTTGTTCCTTTTTAGCATCAAAATATAGTTTATGCGCGCTATAAACTAACCTATTTTTTCTTAAAGCGTTAGTAGCTGTTCTGTATTACAAGCACCCGTCAGTCTTGGGTGACTACAGAATCTATCTGGATGGTTAGCTACTGCTTGTTAAAGATGCCTGATAAGACACATTTGTATTTCTTTAAAAAAACTCACAGAACCAACCTTTGCATTAGGAATTACCATTTGATCCGAAAAGATTTACCAATTAACTGTAAAAAGCATCAAAATACGAGAGTCGGCTGAACAAGATATCCTTATATATATATATATATATAAGATATCCTTATAGAATGTGAACAAGTGAAATTTAATTTTTAACGTAGTCCGCATTGCAATCAACAAAGTTATTCCATGGGTATTTCAATGCATGGATCTAATTGGCGTAGAAGCTTTTAATCTTTTTGGACAAAAATATCAACAACCTAGGATATAACGTCAGCATCACTGCGATACTGGTTCCCAACCGAGAAAAAGACCTTGGCCTTCTGGTGTTTGCACTGCATGGATTGTCTTCTTGTCTTTGGCACAAGTTAATAAACTCAACACTTATCCTGGTTTAGGAAACATTCAAAGAAACCAGAGGGAGTTACCACAAACAATGTCAGATTTTTTCTGTGATATGCTCATCCTGCTGCGCTTTTGATCTGGTGTCAGAAGATGAACACCTACCGAAGATTCTGCCTCAACTGCAATCATCTTCCACAGCACAAATGAGATGCGCCGTGCTGTTTGGGAACCACTGGCCTATAAAATAGAATTTTTCTGAATTTAGCTAGAAAAAAATTGTGTTTACCTTAGGTGGCCGATTTTGAAAATGTTGATTTGTGTGCTTTTTTTTATTTTTTATTTTTTTAGGTTATCGCACGGGAAGCAAACACGACAGAAAAATATTCTGGCTCGACCAGTGTAACTATCTACGTAACGGATGTTAATGATAACGCTCCGATTCCAAGCAGGCCATTTTATCTAGCGTCTGTAAATGAAATGGCCAAAGGCGGTGATCTAGTCACTACTATTCAGGTAAGTGAAAGCAAATCTGACAGAACGGATTAATTTTACACAGTTTTTCTCTAAATTTGCTGCTTGAAAAATGAACAGATCCTTTAAGAGGTTACAAATTTTCAGGCTCTATGATGGAATGCGACATTGTGAATATTTTAAAAATGGTTTTACGCCAAGCTAGGCAAAAAGCTCCTCAGAGGCAAAGAGTTACTGAGATTGAAAAAATATGGGAAAAATAAAAATTAAACGTTATTAAAAAGAACAATAAGAGATCAGGAATTAAGAAAACAGAAAAAACGATTGACGTTGTATTTTGGTCTGGAGGCAAGAAGCAACAAGCGATTTCCATTAGCAAGAAATGCGAAAGATGTCAAGACCAAGTAAGCACAGAAGCTTATCTAAGTTGGGATAAATGAATTCGAAGGATAACTGGAATAGCGGAAGATGTCATACAAAATATAGGATGTTGTAGAGAGTCATAATCGCACATGTTTTGGGTGGATATCTCATATAAAAGAAGTAAACAGTATTGGTTGAAAAATAAAGTAATAAAATACATGCTTGATAAATACATGCTTTTTCTAATTATCAATTGATTTATGTATGGTCATTTTCAAAGCTTTGTTTTGGAGAGGCACAAGGCTAGAAATATGGAGAAGGAAAACTCTGAATTTAAACCAGCCTGTAGAGGGTTAGACTCCGTCAGGATGTCGTGCCCAACACCATTTCTACTGCGGCTACAGTACATGTGGTGCCACTACGACACTAATAAGGAAAGGGATATCTCGATCTGGAATATTATTTTACGTCAATATGCGCTTCTAGACGTTGATTAACGTCCATCTGTCTTTCATACATTGGTTTTCTTAAGGCTATTTTGCTAATAACATGATGATTGAAAGCAATCGTAATTTATTGAATGAGATAATCTTGCAAACACTTACACCACATTCAAGTGCTCAAATGTTTGTGCTTAAAATGATTTTAAAGGTTGCGTAAATGTGGCACAAGGTCAAAAGTATTGAGCATTCAGTGAATATTGAAAGCACTATGGAATCACCATAGATCTAGCGAGACAATCTTGTTAGTCATTACACCACGTGGAACTGCCCGAATATATGTGGCTCTAGTGATTTTCAAAGCTTTGCTTCGATGTGACACAAGTTCAAACGTATAGAGTACACACTAAGGATCGAAGTAAATATTCTGTTATTGATTTAGCGAGAAAATATTGCTAGCCGTTTCAACATTAGGTTTTTTTATGAATGTGTGAGAAAACCTTGTATTTTTATAACTTTTGATTTTTTTTCATTACAAAAATGCTTAGGTTGTTGCTGTAATGAGCTGTAATGAAGCGATTCATTTTCAATATCTATCTATCTATCTATCTATCTATCTATCTATCTATCTATCTATCTATCTATCTATCTATATTTGAAAATTCAATTTTTCTCTTCTCCTTAAATTCAATTTTTCTCTTTTACTTTCTATTTTAAGGCCAGCGACAAGGATTCTGGAAGAATGGGAACAAGTGGTCTACGTTACATCCGGCTAAAAGGAATGTTTTCAAATTTGTGAGTATATATATATATATATATATATATATATATATATATATATATATAGTTTGATAATTATAATTTCTTGGGATATACACTGAGGTTTGGCGTTGCCTAGCATGGAACAGAAAGTTACGGCTTCTTTCGTACTTTGTGCTTTCCTTGCCTGCAGGATTATAATAGACATATATTTAAAGTTTCTCCTTTCAGTTTTACTATCAGAAATCTTTTAGATAACTGACCCTATCCCAGACTATTTCTTCATGTCTTGATCTAGTATCGATTTTCATTTTTCTCTTCGCCTTTATATAAATCCTGTGGTTGTCACTGACAAAATTTCCGCTGTTTGTCAAACTAGTTTTATATACACGTAAACTGTTGATATTTAATCCACTCATCTTCTGTTTCATTTTTTCCAACTGGCTACATTTTTTTATGTTCTACCGTTCCATGGGCGGCAAGTTAATTTTTTCTGATGCGAACACTCGCTGGATACCTGTCCGGTGACACCTTTCGGTTATATTACTCCTTTCCGCGTGAAGGATCAGTTCCGAGGAATTTTATCTCCTTCACGCTGTTTACGCTAAAAGTCGCTGGGTGACGGTTAGGTGACACTTGTTGCACAAGTGATTCTTTACCCGGCGAGGAGTTAATTCCCATAGACTTAACCCCATTTACACCGTTAGATTTCATATTTCGTTTGATAATTGCCATGATGTTTTGGGAATTTATTGCGGATTGGTTTCCTGTAGTCTTCTCCACGGTAATTTATTGAGACGCCGCCTCTAGTTAGCTGGCTGCTGATTCTTCATGAGTTATTCTATTCTTTATTAGGATTAATTTTTCTTCCTACTGGTTTGCTATCAATCCGCCTCACTCACAAGAACGTAGAGTAATGTAACCGGGTTATTCACTGTCACTCCGACAATGAAATACATACATACACGCATACATACAAACATCCATCCATATATATATATATATATATGCGAAGTTGGAATGGTGGGTTAGAGTGAAAAAGAGAATGAGATAAATATTAAGTTTTAACTTAGTAAGTCCCAATAAATACTTTTTGTAACTTCTTTCTTATATTCTCTATTCAGTCACAAAAAAAATCGTTAAACGCGACCCTAATCAATAAATATTACGTAATAAACAGATTTTCGGTACATACGTATGAATGCATACACATGCATACAAACATAATGGCTGGCCACACTTATTCGAGGATACCCGTCTACTGGAACGGCTAGCTAATTCACCAGTGAAGACGCTTGCTCGGGCAAACTTGTGTTTGTTTAACAGTCCACCTATGCTGAACGGACCTTCTGGAAGAGAGCGTGTAGTCGAGTGCTTAGAATGTTCGCTTTCTGACTATGAAGCCTGTTTTCGAACATCACCATGGTCGATTTGTCAGGAAGCTGACTTACTGAAGTTATCGATCTGGAAGAGACACCTTTGGAGAGTGCCTGAAAATCATACCACTGTTTGACCCGAGTCTTGTGAGTTAAATTGGTTCAAAGGGTGTGCTAGCTCGAAGACATAAATCATCGTGACCGAGGCCTTGTTCAGATTGTTGTTCACGCTAGATAACATACATATACACACGTCCAAGCAAAGGTAGAAAGAATAAAAAATATTAAAAAGTCAAACAAATGATTACGTTGGAAAGTAAATGGATCCGCACATAAGGTGCGTAAGACAACGATGTATTTTCTCACCGAATCATTTCAGCGAAGCAATTGTGAGAGAAATAAAGACCTTGCCGGGATTCGTCGGGATTCGGCCACAGTCTCAAAAATTTCAGATACGCGGATGACACGGTGCCAATAGCAAACACGGAAAGGAAAATGCAGGACCTCCTACAGAATGTAACAAAAGAAAGTGAGAAAAAAAAAGACTGAACATACACTTCCAGAAAACTGAATGTATGGTCATCAACAAAAAGAGGAGCCTAATATGCCAACTACAAGTCGGAGAAACTAAAATAAAACAAGTAAAAAATTCAAATATTTGGGAAATGTTTTGACAAAAGAAGGAAAGGGAAACATAGATATTCAAAGACGCAATGGCATGGACAAAAACGCATTTCAGAAGCTAACTATAGTACTGAAAGACAGGAAAATTTAATTAGAAACAAAGAAAAGAGTACTGGATCGCTATGTGATATCTGTCCTTCTCTATGGACGTGAATGTTGGACGATCATCTCAAGAATGAAGGAGGGGCGTGAGGCAGTAGAAATATGGTTTTACAGAAGGATTTTGAGGATATCATGGACGAAGCACATGTGCAACGATGATTGGAAATGATGCAAACGAGAAGAAAACTCATATTTAATATAAGGGAGAGACAAATGATGTCCATGGAACATGTAATGAGGTAGAAGGGCTTAAAAAATTTAATACTCACGAGTCGGATAAAGGGAAGGAGAGACAGAGGAAAGCAGCGCGAGACGTACTAGTGAGGTCTGAGTCAATGGATGGCGGAGCGGGTTTTAGAAGAGATACCATGAGAAAAATACCGAGAGCGACAAGAAACAGAGCCAAGTGGAACTCTATACTCGCCTACGCCCTGAAGGGACACAGCACGTCAAGAATAATAATAAGAAGAATTTATGGGATATGGAAATTTATGGGATATGGAAATCGACAGCATAAAGATGGAAAATAAAAAAATATTATCTCGTCTCAATAGCACTGTGTGTGTGTGTGTGTGTTTGTGTGTGTGTGTGTGTGTGTGTTTGTGTGTGTGTGTGTGTGTGTGTGTGTGTGTGTGTGTGTGTGTTTGGGGTATTTTACTTTCTTTGAAAACGTTAAAAAGAATAAGAGCTGAAGTTATCGAATATATATATATATATATATATATATATATAAACAATAAAAAGTTAAAATAGTTTAATCCGTAGAAATATATACAGAGAAGGATTGATCGAAGAAAAACTTTTGTCAAAATGCAGGTCTCTGGTTCGATATATCTGGACAGAGTAGATTTTTTTCTAACCATTTTTTAAAAATTATTTATATCTAAATAATTTTATTCCTCTGTTTGGAAATCACGTATTTGACACTTATACGATATCTTCTCTTTCGAAACAGCTTTTTATGTTTTTCAACATTTATTATTGCTATGTTATAGTTTTTATCTCTTTCTAATCTTTTTAATACTTAAAGATTTAACCTGGACCAGATCACTGGCAAAGTAACAGTTGCTTCCTGTTCTACTCCGGGCAAATATCCTTGTTTGGACTACGATTATCGGAAAGAGATCAATCTAACCGTGGAAATTGTCGACAACGATAACACCGGGATCGATATACAGAGATCTCTGGTTGATTTGATAATAAAAATTACAGACGCAAATGACAACGCACCTGTGTTCTCCAACGCTGACTATTATGGGAAAATTGCAGAAGGAAATACAGATCCATCACCGGAAGTCATTGTTAAGGTAGTACAATATATATATATATATATAAAATCTTGAAGAGTATACTTAATTTTCTTGAAAAATGTATTATTGAGTAGAGGAAAGATGAAGGTGTTTCTCCTTGCCGATAAAAGCCAGTGTGAAAATTAAAAAAATATTAACCTTTTCTTAATATTTTTAAAGAATTCTGATATATATTTCAAATTTAATATATTTCAAATATCATACATGTCAAATATCATACATTTCAAATGTCCTATATTTTAAATGCCGTATATTTAAATACCATATATTTCAAATGTTATATATTTCAAATAACATAAGTTATTCTCTTCGCCAATTTCAAAATTTATTGAAAACTTATTGTTACTCGCTCTCCTTTTCTCTTTTTCTTTATAAAAATAATAGGCGGAGGACGTTGATATTAGCGGGAGTCCAGTACGATATTCCATTGTAAATCCTGAGGTGCCTGGATTGTTTCAAATCGATAAGTTTAGTGGAAAAATTACTGCAACCAGACCAGTAAAAATAGCCGATTCTGGATCAGATGTCTAGTAAGTCGATAAGAATTTAAATTCAACCTCTTTATTTCACTTTTCTTCCAATTTTACTGCAATGTCTTGTAAAATTAGCACCGTGAGTGTTTCTATCACCTAATTTAAAATATAGTTCTCAATCAGTCAGTTAAGTACCATATGTGATACGCGCTTGGATGATTATATTTCGACAGAGACATGACTGACTGGGCAGAACATTTTCACGCTGTAGATTGCTATTACTTTCTGCGGTAAACAGGTTGCCAACCAACCAAGGTTATAGAACTCAATCTATTCTGCTATTTAACTCATAGTCGAAGGGGTGAGACGGATTAACACATTTTTCAAGGGCATTTGTGAGTAAGAGAATGCATCGACGTCAACTAGAATTCGAACTCGACTCTCCGATTTCTCATTTCGAGTTGATATCCACTGCACCACAACGCACTTATTGTTGTTATATATTGATTTTAGTTCTCTGTCTAGTTTTCTTTTCGGATATTAGAAATAAAATTTAATCGAATAGTCTAATATTAAAATATGAATTTGAAAGTTTCGAAAATTAAATAAGACGAATAAATTTCATTATTATAAAAATTGTCTTTTAAAACAATTTATGGTCAACCTCCCTTTTCTGCAACAAATATGTTACATTCCAAGCAGTGAACAAGTAATTTGGAATACATGAATTATTCCAGTATTTACTTAAAAGTCACGTGCTTGGTATTAACAAAAATATTTTGATTAAAACTAGAAAATCAGTTGATACTATTTGCCATTCAATTTATACACTAAGTGCATTCAAATGAAAAAAAACAAACAGAATATTCAATTTAAAAACTTGTACATTCAATCTAAAGAGTGAATTTACAATTCCCTAGTTCTAATTTAATTATTCAATTATTACGTTAGTACCACATAGTTTGATACCACGTTTACCTCTCTTGGTGTTAATCTGAACTCCTCATTTCTTAGGCAATTGCGAATTTAATTTAAACTATGAATTTGATACCATTATATATCGGTAACAAAACATATTGCAGTGTTATAAATTGAATGGCTAATAACTTAGTTTAATAACTTACATTATAAATTGAATACCAAATGGTGTAGTTGCTTGATAGAATAATTCAGAAAGTTGCTTGTCTGACCATGACAATTTGTCTTAGTCGTTGCCAATACGAAATACTGAAAAAATATGAACGGTACGAACAGACGGGTAAATTCATTTAATTATCAAACATATCCTAACCGCTAATGTTAAAAAAAATCTTGCATTAATGCCTAATCATCGTTTGTTCCTTTTTTGCCGATATTCAATTCTTTAATATAGTAAGATAATTTTAATGGATTTACATTGGAAATTATTTGCAGTGTTTTTCTCTCGGCATCTTTAATTCCATCGATGAAGAACAAATGCATATTTCAATTTTTGAAATAGTTTCCCGTACACGTCGATCATATGGAATCATTTAACGAGAATCTCTCATCCTTCCGAAAAGACGCTTTTCAGTTTTTTCACGTCTGCACCGTAATTGTAATCGTTTTCATAGTAATTTTGCACGAACACGCTCTACTACAAATGTTTTAGCATGAACCATTGTGTTTACGATGTTTTGTAAAGAAGCGTGCTCAGCCCATATGTATTCAATCATGTTTAATTTGAATAAAATAGATATCATATTAGGACTATTTTCATAATAACCTTTTCTATTTCTCCAGTTATCTTCTGGATGTTAATTTGAAATTCATGAAGGACGAGCCATATTTTTTGTTAATCAAAGTACTTTTAGCTTCCTCTGAAATACTCCTTAGGGGTGAATTACAAAGACAAAATTAATGTAACTGTAATCGTTGTAATGATGAGTTTTGCAAACACATGCGAACGTGCTCAGTAATAATTACTTTTAAATTAATCGTTGTGGTTACGATGTTTTGGAAACAAGCGTTCCCAGTCTAAGGCCGATAACCAGAGATGGTAAATTGCAAAATGTTAATGTGAAAAATAGTGTTAAATGTTGATGGACTGAAATGTATTTTAAAACATTGCAACTATAGACATATTAAATTTTGTTGAGTGTCGATTGGCTACTTTTGATATAGAGGGCCTCGAAAATTGGAAGTTTTTGTTTATTATTTTCATGTAGTATATTGGTGTTGTCACCAAGCATTTTCCTGCAATATGAAGGTGGACAGGAATGTGTTTTTAAATGATGTGCGAAAGAACTTGTATCCAATAAATGGGGTGTAAGACGTATTGAAAATATTTTTTGTTACTGTTACATCAAATTTGTCTTTGCACACCTGAGGATGATCTCGAAAGCACTTGGGTTAACGAAAAGTACAATGTTTCTTTTATCATCAAGAAAATATTTAGAGAACTAAAAAGAGTGATTATATATTATAGTCATCATATGTCTAAATTATTTAATTAAACACACGCACATACACACGCACACACTCACACATATGTTGTATACCCACTTTGGGGACAACCAAGATTAAGTTGCAATCAAAATTTTGACGATATTCTTCTCATTCATAAATGACGAAGCATAAACACTTATATATAAATAAAAATGTAAAATTTTTTAACCGCTACTCGGTGACTTTGCTTGTGGAGTAGGGGTAGTAAGAGGCGTAGCACACACGCATGGAGGCATCAGTCATCGGGCTGCGCACCTTCTCTCTGATGTCAACTCTATATAGGCTGAAATCCGGTCGATTATGTCATCTTTTTTCCAGACACAGTGTTTCTAATGAACAATTTCGAAGTTTATATTCTCTGACATTGACTACGCTGTTAATCAAAACACAATCTGTTTCCTTCAATGCAATATTTATTTTACTGTAAATACATTTCTGTTTCCATATCTCCTGACTTAGAAAGCAGATGTCTTCACACAATTTTGGCCGTCAGCCAGAGTCCGTATTCTTTGAATTTTCAGTACAATATTTTCATTTATTTGCTTTGTTTCTTAATAATACCTGCTCAATGTAAATACACTTCCGAGCGAAATTACAAACAAGGTCAGAAAGTATATATATAACGTTTCAGTTACCTAAATGTTTCGGCCGTTATGGTCCTGGGATAATAAACTTGCAGATTAAAGCATTTGTTTGTGAATTTTATGACATAGTAATTGTGAGTTCAATCCATGGTTTGATTAGAAACAGATCGAGAAGTGAATCACCAATACTAAAATGAATAAGACCAGCTATTCCTGGACATTGATATCTCCGTAGATTAAATAAAACTTTTTGATGGAAATTCTCTGAAAGCATTTATCTAAAGCTAAGCAATGCAACTAAACTGCGATACGGTATATGTTATCATTAGTTTTTTTTTTATTCTAATATTTCAATAAAGCATCGAATGTATGTTTCGACTGCTATCTTTAAGATTTATATTAGCATCTTTTTAATTAGAATTTCAAACCCCAAGGTATTAATGAATTATTGTTTGCAGTCAGCGTTTCAGGGATTTCAGTCATCTGTTAACGAATCTATCCATTTTTAATATTAAGCACAAAACAGCTAAAATTTATGACATCTATTTTTCTGAGACCAGGTATTGCAAATATTTACACTGTTAATTTGGTTCGAACTGTTGTCCTATTGTCATATTCATGATGTTGTGCGCTCTGGTCTTCTTCAGTTCATATACTTAAAATTTCGAACGGAACCTTTTATTTTGTCGTCTGGACACCTAGCAGAAATCAGTTTTGAATGAAGTAATGCAGTGGCTTGACCGAAAGAGTTGTAAGTTATGGCCGCCGCAAAGGAGAACAAAGAACTTGCAAAGTTGAGTTACTAAAGGCAAAGAACTGAACCTAACATTTATTAATTTAACTTATTTATTGGTCTTGACATAACAATAAAATCGAAAGCTTACAAGTCATATGGATTTGAGAATTTTTATTTCTTTTATATTTCAGTATAACTATGCAAGTGATAGCGTCTGATAGTATAGCGAGTGCCAGAGCAAATGTGAGAATCGAAGTTTTAGTAAGTAGACCCTTTCTTTGTAGAAATCTATTAGCGTTTGGTTTGGTTTTGGTTTTATTTATGAAATATATTTTTGTATGAAAAAAGAAAATCAAACTTAAGACTAATATTGCTTTTCAGGAAAAGAAAATTGGTTCAGTATAAACATAAGATGACAGCGTTTGAAAAAAATAAGTTGACAGTCGTTAAGATGAAATTGAGCACACTCGACTTTCATATAATCTTTAGAAAAAAAATTTAAAGCAGGAAGTTTTCAAAGATTATGACTGATGCCAAAATGGTTAATGAAAATTTCCATGCATGAACATCCGGCATTCATTGATCGAAGAGTTGAAGTTATAAAATATTTTTCTTAAAACAATTTTTTTTTCAGAAATGATTTTTTAAAAACCTATTCACCCCAAGCAAGACAATAAAGCCACTAGAACGCAAGGGACGACCGAGTGCGAGAAAATATGTGAAAAACTACTATTAATGAGAAAAGACAATAAAAGGACATTGGTTAAGCAGACAGAAGATAAAGATTGACATTACATTTGAATTTTTGAAGATCAAAGTTGCGAAACAAGAAGCAAGAAAAGACTTCCACATAGTGCGATAGAAGAAAATGTTAGCATAAAACTTACGGTTAAATCTAGCCATTTCAATTCTAAAATGAGGAGACCTTGCTACTAATCTAGTCAGTGAGTTAGCTGCCATACGTGATACACGCTTGAGCGATCATGTCTAGAAACTGACATGATTGACTGGGTAGAAGATTATCTTGCAGTAGGTTGCTATTACTTTCTGCGGTGACTGGTTGCCAACCAAGGCTATAGGACCTAAAGAGACGAATTAATATCATTCCCAAGGGTATTTGTGCGTAAGTTAATGTAAGGAATTTAACTGGGATTCGAACTCGATTCCTCGATTTCTTGTTCCGAGTTGATATCCACTGCACCACAACGCATATCTAGTACAGTGCTTAAATTCTAGATACATAACAGAAATTTCATCAGAACAATTACCATAAATGTCTTTGTAGAAAAATCACAGGAAAGCTACGTTACGGTGATGGGAAAATGAGTGAAGACGAGATGCCAGGTTAGAGCTAATCCTAGCATTTCTTTGTATCTTATCAAGTATCACTAAATCAGATCAGATGCGGCAGCAATACTCAAAGTAAGGGCGAAAGATAGAATTATAAATATGTAAATTAGATTCTGCCCAGAAAAATTGTCTATTACAACATAGTGAACCAACTTTCTTAGCTGCAGATTTAGCATTTGCTTCACTATATTCTGTAATGGTGTAATGGTTAGCAAGCTTCTCGTTAGTTTTGAGGTCAAAGTTCACTGGGTGCCTCGTACTTTTTGCCTTGTAATCTAAATCTGATGATGTTATGGAAGAATAATCATCTTGTTTTTAGGACGAATTATTTTGATTAGTATCATCATGCCGGGTTGCATAACATAAAACTACCCAGAGTGCAGTTGATTCCATGTTTTATTTACTTATTCCCGACACTGCATAGATTTGTCTTCTTTTATTTTGTTTTTATTTTTTACCATAGTAGTTATGATTTAAAGGGCACCATCCTTCCTTTTATCAATTATTATTATTAGTAGTATTATTAGTAGTAGTAGTAGCAATAGTTTTTTTTGCTTTTATCGAATGTTCTCCAAAACAGTATTTGATTGGCTGGTGGGAAAATCATTATGTAATCATTGACTAATCAAAGAATAGAAAACTGAATAAGTATCTCCATAAAAACGACTTCGAGCGTAGGGTCGTGGAGAAGAGAAATGGCTCAATTTGAGTAGACGCTGATGCTTGGTGTTTGCAGTGCCAAATACTATCAGTTAACTTCCTGAAGCCATGCTTCACTAATGGCATTCAATACGACCGTCCACCAATCTTATCCTTTCAACCATTCATTACTTGCCTCGCATCTATTATTTTATTATATTCCATTTTTATTTTCGTTTACGTTTTAAACACGATTTATAATCATATTACAAGAAGCCTCTTAAACTTGTTAACAAGTGCCATTTCTGTTTCTGCATCAAAGGTCTCCAACATAATCATCATCACAGACAAACGGGATTAGACCAGTTTAATGAGTTTCGACCATAAGCGTCTAATCCTCTTTCGCTTACTACTTGCATGATGTGGAGACACTATATCGAATCAATTCTAGGGAAGTTATTTCACTGTGGCTTGCCAGAAGACTTTTCTCATGAGAATCCATCTTTTACTTTTGTAAATCTGCCATTCGTCCGTGCAATAAATAGATTGGCATGTAGGTCTCTCCGTTTTACTGTTGAACTAGCTAGATGCATCCACAACTTCTATTCTAACAGATTTTTTCTCGCACATATGCTCCGTGGAACTCCTTTCTGATTTATTACTTTCCTGTCACCTACAATATTTAAAAATTTAGAGGCAACGTCAATCACCATCCTCTGTTCGTTTATTGTTCTTCTTCACTAAAGTCTACTCGTTCTCATTTGCTCCCTGTAACCGACAACATTTTAGTAGCATTATCGTTTTGCTTGGTAAGAAACGATTAAGACAAACCGTTGGCGTTAGTAAATGACAAAATCCTTTTCTGCAGAACAGTCAAAACATGGGCGCAGCAAGCGTGGTTGGGGCGATTGGTGATACCTTCATGCCCGAAAAAAAAAACAACAAAAAAAAAAACGGTGTTTTGAAAGGATAGTTATTCGCTTGACACTGCTAGTACTCTACACACTTTTGATTCCCTCGGCTATAGTTATTGTTTTAAAAAGTGATTCTTCGTCTTCTATGCGATATGTACCTTCAGGACGTAGGCGATCATGGCTTTCCACGTCTCCCTATCTCTGGTAGCTTTTAGGAGGCTTTCTCCTATTACCCGACCCGAACCTCGCTCTGTCATCCATTTTCTCAAGCTGTTCAAATATGTTATCCGCTGATTTCCTCTGTCTGTGTTTCCCTCAATATGACCTGTGAGTATCAGATTCTCCAAACCTTCCTTCCTCATTACATGTCCCAAAAAATTCAGCTGTCTCTTCCTGATGCTCAGTATTAATTTTCTTTTCGTTTCGATCCTTTCTAAACCTCATCATTGCTCACATGCTCGATCCATGATATTCGCAGCATCCTTCTGTAGATGCACATTTCAGTTGCTTCAAGCTTTTCCTTCATCTTGAATGATATTGTCCAGCAGTTACTGCCATATTGAAGAACTGACAACTCATAGCAATCCAATAATCTGTTTGTTTCAAGCGAAATTTTCCTGTTTCTTAATACTTTGCTCAGCTTCCTTGGCCATTCCAATTCGCCTTCGGATCTCAGGCGCCGTGTTTTGCTTCCAGAGAGATTAGCCTGATCCATGCTAATGGGGGATACGAGCGATTGTCTATGGTGGTTAGTAGGAGCTTCGTTTTGGAAGCATTAAAATTCACGAGCCTTTTCTTATCCCAGTCCGCCACGGATCGGAGGTTTTTCAAGCTCGGCAGCCTCAGTATATTTTTGATCGATGCGAGAGTAAACTGTAGTGTTGTCAGATTATATGCCTATTTGGGATCTTATTACATCTAGGAGATCGTTAATGAAGATAAGGAAAAGTATAGGACCTAGAATAGATCCTTGAGGGACACCCACGTTCGTATAATAGTATTGGGAGGCATGTCTGTTCAATACTACCTTCATTGTGCGATTTGAAAAAAAACAATTGTCCAGTTATACCATAACCTCGCAGCTTGTGTAGAAGGCCAGCATGTCAAACGCTTTGGAGATATCTAGCGCAATAGTTCGGGCTTCGCTGTTTTTGTAGAGAGTCTGGTGTATATGCTCATTGATGGTCGTGAGCATATCATCATTAGACCTGGTGAAGCGGAAACCATACTGTTTGTCAGAAAATAGTCTGTGGGATGTAAGATGCTGAAACACCTCGGCGTTGATTGTAGCTTCGAATACTTTGCCAGAAATCGATAGGAGGCTGGTAGGGCAATAATTAGAGGGGTCAGAGGGTTCACCAGTGTTTTTATCTATTGGGACCACGGAGGAGGACTTCCAGCAGTTAGGAAATCTAGAAGCAGAGAGGCAGTAGTTATAGAGTTTGGAGAGAACAGGGGAACATTTCTTCAAAAGAATGATTGGGTTCCGTTGCCGCCACTCGCTTTATGGTGATCAAACTTTTGAAATTCTGTTAGAGACCACCGAGTGGTAATGTGGATGCCACCCAGTTGGGCCTCAGTTCGGGGTGGGAAGTCGGGTACAGATACTCCAGAAGACTCCAGTGTCGAGTTGGTGGAAAATCTGCGAGCGAAGCTCTCAGCCTTGTCTGTTGTAGAGGTAAGGACCTCAAATTCGTTTATTAGAGGTGGGGATTGAGGCTTGCTATTGTTTAGTATACTTTTACAGAGCCTCCAGTAGTCTTTGGAACCAAACTTACGGGGTGCTATGTGCTGCTTCATTCTGGCTGCAAACAGCAGCTTGGTTTCTTTAAGTATCTTCTTGCACTCATTGCGAGCAGAGGCAAAGAGGCACCTGTTATGGTCCGACGCGTGACTCCGATAAAGCTGGAAGAAGTGATTTCGATGGGTGATGGTGGCCGAGCAAGCGGGAGAGAACCATGGGGACGAATGGGATTTAAGTTTCAACTTCCTGGCTGGGATGAAAGCTTTGATGCCTGCCTTAACCCAAGAAGAGACCTCAGCCGCAAAGTTCTAAACGGGAAGACTAAAGACTTTGTTCCAAGGGACGTCACACGGGAAATCGCGGAATGAGTCCCAATCGGCTCTTTGGTAGCAGTAAGTTATTCTGCTAGTCTGATGTTCTTGGGTGGAGTGGGAGTGGAAGAAGATGTTAACGGAAACCACCGCATGGTTAGAGTTTCCGAGGAGGCAGAGTTGCTTGACATTGCAAGAGTCAGGGATGGAAGTAAAACAGAGATCTAGCAGTGAGTCGTGTATATTAGGGTTATTAGAGAAACGCGTGGGGAACTTCTGTAACACGTCTGCCCGGAAGTATATATATCTTTTTTTTTCATGACGTGTCCTTCTTGGACACTGTTCTTTTCTGCTCAGCTGGGGTTGGTTTTTCAGTAAAGTGGACACTGTAGGATATCTCCTCTTGTTCTGTGTCACTCACCAGATCACTTTGGACCGATCTCCTTCCGTAATCCTTAAATTCCCATATTGCTGCTACTATTGCATCTAAAAATATCAATGTGCACATTACGGCTGACCAATTTATTAGGATTCCCTTACCATTCTCCCAGACTATGCCTCTAGCTGACCCTTTAATTGATTCATATTTATTCCTTCACTATGGGATTTCACAATTCTGTATAATTATCTAAATTTTGGTTAATCAATTCTAGAACCAGATCTTTTTTCTCATATTTCTCCTCTCTTTGATAATAGCGGTTACGGATATGGATACTCCGAATTCTGAGCATCCGAGGGGCAAATGTACTAAAGACAGTGGCAGCCTTACTTCTATTGTCCCAGTGAGCTCCCTACCATATACCTTGGATAATCTAATTGTTTTTTGGACCACTACTGCCCACACACCATTGGACACACTATTAGCCTTACTGCTAATTAATCATTAGTAGGGTGTTTGCTTCGTACAAGTTGGCGTTGCCCATGCCACAGTGGTTGCCCACCCCCGGCGGTACTACTGCTTGCCAGTTAGTAGCACCGCCGATCGATCTCATTCTCACCGCGACACGCCATCTGCCCACACATCCTCTCCAATCACGGCCTCCCCTTTTCCCTTTCCTTTAATTATTAGGATTTCTAAGGGATCCATATACTCCGCCCCCTCCTTACTGAGATTTGGATGTTTTTGCCTTTCTCAATCATTGTTGAAGGGGCAATTCTGGCTATATCCCTGACTCCTCTTCAGTTCCTACTTGCCTCGAGGTCTGGGAAAAGGGAGTTTCTATTCCTCTTTCCTTGGGCAGTTCACACTTCACACTTGCGTAAGTGTGATTGAAAAATTCATTGTGTTGAAACCAGCAAGATCTGTGACAGATTTTTTCATCCACTTGGCGTGATTGGCGTTAAAGTCGCCAAACACAAATATATGGGCAGACGGATGAGATGAAATGGCCTTGTCAATATTATTGGCGATGCTGTCAAGAACGGAATAGTCGGGAGATTATGGGGAGCGGTAGAGGAAGAAGAGATTGCTAACTGAGCTTAGTAGGGAGAGGCAGAAACATATATGAGAATGATCTATTCATTCAAGAGAGATCACCCTAGCAAGATGGAGGTGTTCAATGATGTAAACTCTAAGCTCATGCATGTGGACATTGGAGTCCTTTCTGAAGAGGGGAAGGTAACCAGGGACATAGAATTCAAAAGAGTGGATATAAGAATCACGGTTAGTTTTGCAGAGGGCTAGGATGTCAGGTGAGTTGACGTGGGGGAAGGATTCGACACTGTAAAAGTTGGTGCGTATACCTCGTATGTTAGCGAAGGAGATGTTGATGGGTTTGGGTGTTTTTAGGTTATCTGGTTTAGATTTGCTTCTATGATAGCAGGTATTCATGAATGTTTTGTTAGGAGAGAGGCCTAGCGTAGAATCAGTCGGTCGCTGTATGCAGCGTATGTGGGAGGGAAACTGGTGAAGATTGCAGCATAATGTGGCCTCGAGGTTACCCACGGAGGTTCATGCAAGGACACCCATCCATGCGCGACATGGCACTACATATAACCCCGATATTATTCAACTGTTGATCACAGCAGCCTCTCATGTAGATACGCGTGAGTTCGGGCTCCTAATAATCGGTCGGAAGCAACAACTAAGAAACTGCCAACCCGGTACCCTCAGAATGAAGCGACATTACCATCATCCACAAACACTGCAAAAAGGTTGCGACATCACTAGGACTAGGTCCAGAGGAGAGAAAAGAAACCGGAAACCCCTTTCCTAAACAGGAAACAAGGCGTGCGCCTCTACACCTGTTCAAAAGAAGAGGAAGGGGTGCAAACCGGGCGATAGTATAGTCAATCTACTCCAATTACAAAAAAGAAAAAAAAAGAAAAAAAATGTTCTAACTTTGTATATTGAGAAGAAGCCTTCCAAACCAATAGTTTTACAGTACCCACCCAATGACCGTTAAGGAAAACTCAAGATAAACGAAGAGCCTTTGAAAGTGCTAATATTTTAAATATAAAATGTGTTGTACAGTAGGTAAAAAAAATACATTCTCAAAATTAAAAAAAAATTGCCATTAAATATTTATTTAACTAAATACGAACCATTTCTTTGCACAACCTCTCTCCATTTTTCTTTCAAATTAATGATTCTGTTTTTCTAAACATTCCGTGGTTTCTCGGCAAAGAAGTCTTTAAGGTGATTTCTATGTCATCCAAAGAATTAAAATATTTACCATTGAAATTATTTTGTAAGGATACATTAATGAAAATCCATAGGAGCAGTGTCTGGTGCAATATGTCGGGTGGGGTAACACTTCCTAGCCAAGCTGTAAAAATTTGTTTCCCGATTGCCAAAGAAACGTAAGATCTGGTAATATCCTGATGAAAACAACGCCATTCCTTTTCGCTAATTCTGGGCATTTTTCTTGAACTGCCTTTATATCGTCCATAGTACAGGGTTCCTTTCCAATTACACCAGATGCAAAGTATGATATTCTTTGGTTGAATACCAGTATTTAGAGTGTCTAAATCTGGCTCATGTCGGTTAATCCAGAATCTTTTGCAGTGAATATCGTTGTAAAATATCGAATTCTCATCACCCATCACATTTTGCTTCAAAAGGGGGTAATTTTAATTGCGTTTATACAACAAATCGCCGATAAAAATGCGATCCAAAAGATTCTTTTCTTTTAGATCATGTGGTACTCAAATATAGTAGCGATTTAAATACCCAAGGTTCACTAAGTAATCATGGATGATGTGTACAACTAAAATGCCTTCCCCGTACACAGGTCCTATCATTTTTGTTGCTTGCCAGGCATTTTGCCTTTCAGTTGATAAAAAAGCATCAAGTGTCTAAAATGCACCTTATAATCTTCCATTTTCATAGGGATGCAGAAGTGACACAAATTAATTCGTTTTAAACTTACTTTCTTAGGAGATCGCAAATTTAAGCATATTATATCAATTGATAAATTTACCGTGTTCAAATATAAACGTCGAATATCGAACTTTCCGGATAAGCGAATATTTTGATAAATTTTATCACTGACAATTTTATAAATGATTTCTTTTCCAATTTAGATGTTTTTAAAATGTTAAATAATTCTTTATAAAAAAGTAAATAATAAATATTGCATTGTATTTGGTTCACATATTTTTATAACCTTGCAAATAAACATTACCAATAGAGTCAAAAGTGTCAAGGGAATAACTGTCCTTTTAACACAATATGTTTGTGGGAATGGCTGTTAAAAATTGCCATAAGCCGATTCTACCAAATAATATATATGGTGCCGTTAAAGGCCAGCATCCTTAGTGTTGGAAGATAAATAAGCGACGTGGATAAAAACAAAACATGGCTAAATTAAACACCTTCATTGGCCTCTTCTTCGGGGATATTTCATTTTTTTTTTATCTTTCTTCGATATTATTTTATTTTTTTCCCTATTTTAACATCTGAATTTTCGCTGTCATATCTAATTTTGTATTCGCTTCTGAATTAATTGGTACCATTCACTTATTATATGGTTGAAGATTTCATTTTCCTTACTGCCCATACATGTACACTCTACCAATATTTTAGTGAGTCTGAACACCGAAA
This sequence comes from Ascarosepion bandense, assembly GCA_037127315.1. Taxonomy (NCBI): domain Eukaryota; kingdom Metazoa; phylum Mollusca; class Cephalopoda; order Sepiida; family Sepiidae; genus Ascarosepion; species Ascarosepion bandense. The sequence continues at coordinate 1,663,550 of JBBBDQ010001669.1, forward strand.
AACTTACAGAATTTCCTTCATTCAGTTCATTCATGTACATATAATCAACATTTACCTATTGTATTGTCGATTTCTGTTTTTCTTTCTATTTTACAATTAGATACTTTCGTTATTCACAAGCAATCCTATTGTTCAATGTCATGATAATTATACTGTTGAATAATCTCCTTTAGTTGCTTCCTGCTTAACTTTGTACATCAGAATTATGTTTCTTTAGTCCGAATTTCATTCTAATGGTTTGGTTAAATGATACCTGTCAATTATTAAGCATCATTTTAGATTATTATTTGTTTATTTCTCATTATTAATCTATTGCGTGTTTAATATTTATATTTTGATATTGTTATTTTTTCGAATTCCAGTTACAAATTTGTACCTTTGAATATATTTTCAGGATAAAAACGACAACGCACCAGTTTTTCAGAAAAATAATTACAAAAAATGCATTGCGGAAAATACTGCGGGTGGTATGCGAAAATATTTGATATTTTAATACTTCCAGATGACTTTTAAAAAGCAATTTAATTATTATTTTTATCTATCTAAAATTATTTATAAATGGAACTTTGTCTGTGTGTGTGTGTGTGTGTGTGTGTGTGTATCCGTTACCTATAGACTCCGAAACGGCTGAACCGATTTTCTTGAAAATTTGCACATTTGTACTATAAGCGTCTGCGAGTGTTCTTAGCTAGGTTTTGTGTCGAGGTCCTCCTGATAAGTATCGAAAATCGATAATCGAAAAAATCGGGTTATAGAAGGAGTGGTCCGATTTTAATCAAATTTGATACACTCATAGACAAAGACATAAGAAACGATATTCAGAAGTTTCAAGGTTGCAGTTCTTACAATAGTGCAGAAAATTTGATATCGATACCAGGAAATTAAAATTTGACTTACATCCATTCATTTTTTTTTCAGTCTACGGTTTTGCTTGAACTGGAAACAACTATTGTTTTTTAGTCTTTCGTGACAACGTCCAAAGAGGCTGAGCTCCAAGACCATGGATTAGTTTTAAAGCTTTCATTACACACGAGCAACGTCGGGCTATACTGCTAGTAATTTATATTTATGCCACAATTTGGAGAAGTTAGGAAAAATATAAAACTACAAACTTAACTGATAACATATATCACGTGAGTGAGAAAAGAAATAAGATAAAGAAAAGAAAATGGAACGATAAGAAGACCAAGTAAGTTTTATACTAAACAAAACAAAAGGTTTTATTATAATTTTAGTGATTACGGTCAGTGGCTAAAAAGGAAAAACATATAAAAGCTTAGCAGCAAAAAGATAGAAATACTTCAAAATAACATCAGTCGGGAGTTGCGGTTTTTAGTGGTATAGTTTACACGTCAGGTCAGCGAATGGTAGCAAACGGTCTGCTCTGAATCAGATTTCGGTAGAAAATGACTTCGCTAGCCAACTCGCTTAAATTTTGCGCCAACTAACAAATAAGAAAACCCGGATGAAAGATCTCCTCTTTTAAAGTCATCCGACCATATGAAAGAGTTCTTTGAAGTCTTATTTCTAATTAACCCACTTTTCGGAGAAGATTAATTCATAAAAAATAAATTGCCTTAACGTCTATATTAAGATAGTTGCAAGCATGATTCGATTAGCGTGAAAACCAACTTCTTCACAAAAGGTAATGCATTTGTAATATAAGCTTGATAATAGGTAAATGTAACTACTTCAACTCTAACAGTTTCCTTTCTCGCAAATGATTGTAAAAAAATAAGTATCATTCAACAACCAACATCTAATTGTATATAATCGTGCATATACAAACAGATAACTTATATAAATCAAGCTAACAACATTTAGTCATCACAGAGCTGACTGTGAATTTTCTACAGTCATGATGTGCTGTTGGAATATCAATGAAGCTCCTTGCATGGACGTCTACTGAAAGGCATGTTTATTAATACCCTGTATTCATGTATTACAAAATGTGTGAATGCTTCGATACAAACTTTCATCACAACAATTAAACCCTATGTGCAGGTCAGCCATTATATATATATATTGTTTAATGTTTAACTACTTAGTTTTTGGTCATAATAAAATTAGGCCAGTGCACATTTGTATTAAAAAGTGTTTAATAAAATTGTATTGTAGAACATTTGAGTATTCTTCATTTGTAAACGAGTTATTACATGTGGTGTCTTCAGTGAGTTGCAATAACTGATTTTACTGTTTACCGTTTTTTAAAGAACGCTCACGTAACGGTGTTTTTTTTTAAACGCTCACGTGACGAGGAATTTTGAACGCACAATTTTTAAAATTACAAGAAATTATAACGTTTTCAGCTACAGTTGTATGAACCTGATAGGTATTTTTTAGTATGGTTACACTTCGTCATAATTTCTGTTCGTTCATTCAATAGTTCATTTTCGTTTGGGAATAGCATAGATGTATTGATAAATGTGTGCACGGATTGCACCATGTTTTGTATGTGACATATGTAATCAAAGGGCATTAAGCGAGTGAGAGACAGAGAGAGAGAGAGAGAGAGAGAGAGAGAGAGAGAGAGAGAGAGAGAGAGAGAGAGAGAGAGAGAGAGAGAGAGAGAGAGAGAGAGAGAGAGAGAGAGAGAGAGAGAGAGAGAGAGAGAGAGAGAGAGAGAGAGAGAGAAAGAGAGAGAGAGAGAGAGAGAGAAAGAGAGAGAGAGAGAGAGAGAGAGAGAGAGAGAGAGAGAGAGAGAGAGAGAAAGAGAGAGAGGTGGAAAAGGATATAGATATAAAGTCTGTATCCAACTTCAGAGTTTTCGTAGACGGACATTTAAACTTGTCATGAGTAATTTCAGTTTCAGACAACACATTGTAATGACGAAAAACTAGAAGTTATACGTTGTAGTTAAGAGAATTATCATGCACTAATATTCATTAGATTTTATATGGTAAAGACAATTTATCCAGTCTATTAATGGAGACTAATTTCGCTCTCCTCCATATCTACACAAGACTGCATGTAGTGAGAATAACACATGAAACAATTTGGAACTTTGTTAATGTTTTACGCAGACTGCCATATTTGGTTCACTAATAGATTATCTTTTTGATCGTTGAAAATTAGTTTTATTCAGAAAACTTTCTCTACAAAAAAATGACTCTGGAATTCGACTAAAAATTTTCAAAATTTCACTGATCGAATGCTGCCTGATAGGCGACAATATTTCATGGCAAATTATTGTAAAATTTATTGAATAAAATTGAAATGTTTTACTTTTTGAAGAACAAATCCGATATACAAAAAGAATTATTATTTAAGACTCAAAAAAGGTACTACATATTATTTGGTTTGACCTAATTTTTCATGAGACTACAAATATAGAAATATTGTGTTTCTCAGTTAGGGAAGAGTTTTAACTCCAGAAATCTTTGAGTGTTCATAAAATGTTTAATTCTCAACTGATATAACGATTTGCTTTCTTCTTACCTTTCTTTTACCAAAAGGAGTGTTTGTACTTTCGACTACGGCGACTGATGCTGACAAAGCAAATACAAGGAATTCAAAATTGTCTTATTCACTCGCGACTGGGGGTGAGGGACAATTCACTATTGACCAAAAGGGTACTATCAAGACGTCTTTCCAGGCGAGATTCGATTACGAAACAAAAAAACTCTATCGATTTCTGGTAAGAAAATAACTCACTGAATAATCCGAGATATTTTAAATGTTTTCATTTAGATCTTTTTTTATATTATGTGTTCCTTTAATATGACCTGCAAAAGTTAAATCGAATCAGTTGCACGCTATTGACAATGTGCAAAAAAAGTACAACTGGTGATTACATAAGCTGTAAATATATATATATATATATATATATATATATATATATAGAGAGAGAGAGAGAGAGAAATAGAGAGATGCACATTTATAGAGACTGTAGAATAGAAAAATTGTCATCTAAATTACGCAAAAATGAAAATAACACTGACATCTCATTTTAAGAGATATATTGACCAAAATTACACAAACATATCTGGGAATACGAAAAAGAAAATTTATTCAATAAAATAATCTTTGCCTTTAGTTCATTTTTGGTGTTACAAGGAATTTTGTTGGTCACTCGTTCAACGGCGTTCCACACATAATAATCAAAGGGGGTTGCAGTCTGAAGAGTAAATTAACCAAATGTAAGGGGTGATGTGGTCGAAGAAATTGTCTGCTAGCCAAAACTGTGTTATCCTGCTTGTGTAGCATGGTGCAGAGTGCTGTTATCAGACATAGGGTCTTCCAGCAGCAATTTTCTGGCCCAGGGCAGCATTAACTGCACTTCGCGTTTGTCTAAGGCTCTGTATGAAGATAAATGGAGGCATAACGAAGCCATCACTCATTATCACTCCAAACATCTTTCGTAATCCCCATTAGACTCATCCAACTCATTCCGAATCCTCCGCACCGTCCTGAGATGAAGAGCCAATCACTGAAATGTTCATGTTGTAGATTCCGCTACGAATAAGAAGCAGTACAATACACCGTTTCCAAATTTTTAGCTGAGTGAATTGCCTCATGGTGCTCTTTTTCTCACAGACGTAGTTCAACTGACACTACTATATTGTGCAGTTGATAAAAATTCAAACCAAACAAAACAAGGCACATGCGCGAAATTGAAAATATAAAATAATGATAATATACCGACCACACACACACACACACACACACACACACACACACACACACACACACATATATATATATATATATATATATATATATATATATACATATATATATATATATATACTCGGTTGGGTTTCAATATATATATATATATATATATATATATATTGTCATCCGCAGACAGATCTGTTTCGCAGCTCATCAGTACGGTTAGACTCCGATTGCTCCCTAACCCAGGCTTGAAACTCAACCGAGTTGGCGTCAGTCGGCGACTCTACCTCTGGGCCATGGGGCGTTCGGTGGAAGAAGGCACTCTTTTTAGTGCATATCATATTACGCGCCCAATAACTAGAGTGCTCTAATTCATTTTACTGAATGAGCGATGCGTACACGCTAGAGGAGCTACTGTTTTTCAAATTCTACCTTTCTTCCAGAGTGCTCAATCAGGGTGTGAGTGCGTGAATATTGTCATCCGCAGACAGATCTGTTTCGCTGTATCACAGCTCATCAGTACGGTTAGACTCCGACTGCTCCCTAGCCCAGGCTTGAAACCCAACCGAGTTGGCGTCAGTCGGCGACTCTACCTCTGGGCCATATATATATATATATATATATATATATATATATATATATATATATATATATATATATATGTGTGTGTGTGTGTGTGTGTGTGTTTAATTACTTAGTTTTTGGTCATCACAAGATTAGACCAGTGCATATTTTTATTAAAGTGTTCAATACAATTATATTGTAGAACTTTGGAATATTTTCCATTTGTAAATTAAATTTGTTATTACGAGACCTAAGTTTCTACCATAGGGTGGTGTCTTCAGGCGATTTGCGATAACTGATTTTACCATTTACCGTTTTCTATGAACGCTCACATAACGGTGTTTTTTTTTTTTTGTTTTTTTTTACGCTTACGTGGCAGAGAATTTTCGAACGCACAGTTTTTTAAAATTACAAGTAATTATGGCGTTTTGATCCATGGTTGTACGAACTTAAGAGTTATTATTAGTATGGTTACACTTCGTCATAATTTCATAAAAAACGGTAAACGGCAATAGTAGAAACCTAGGTCGCGTAATAACTCTTTTACAAGTGGAATATATATATATATATATATATATATATATATATATATATATATATATATATGAGAGAGAGAGAGAGAGAATGGCAGGCCCGTAAAGAAGGAGTGAATAATTAAAAAAATGATGTAATTAATTTGAATTATTAATTAGATAAAAGTAGACAGCTCGATAGATTTTATCTAGGGCATTATAAAATATTGAGAGTAAAACTCATTTTCAGAGTTAATAGCTAAAATCATGATTTATTTTAACAATGTAATTTTACATTGTCTCACTTAGACTGTTGAAAAATAAATAAATTTACCCCAAAAAATTAAAAGAAACAGTTTTTGGCAGAGAAAGTGAAGCTTGTATTATTTAAACCGGAAATAAATTAAGAATAGATACATCAGCTCACACATATAACGTAATACAGACAAAAGAAAACATACATAAAATCCTACACAAAACAGAAGATATATACATACACAGAAAGTTCAGGAATAGACAGATGCTTAAAGGAACACGGACGAATTATTTACATTAAATCACACAATTATATAAAATGTATAGAATATATGCTCACAAAAAATAAAAGAGAAAGACAGGAATTGACATTTTAGCAACATACATAAACAAGTAAAAAAAAAAAATGGTGTGGATAGAGAGAAAAGAAAAAAGAAAGAAAAAGAGACGAAAATACACTATAGTCACAAATGATAATTTATACAAACCGAGAAAAAAATTAGAAAGATAAAAACTATTTTTTAGAAACCTTTTCAAAAGATTATCATTAAACATTACTTTAAAAATCTCTTCAAAAGAAGTTTTAAAATCTTCTTAAAATATTCCTGTTAATTTTTTAAACCCATTAAAAAAATTTCCAAATGGAAAATGTTATACAGAAATTACAAATGCATAAAATATTATATATAATTACGAAAGAGTTAATGTAGTAAAAGTAATATAATAATCCCAAGTGTTCAACACCACAAAAAACAATGTCAATTTTCAGCCGGTTAAAATATAGAGAAATAAATTAACTGAAGTAAGAACTATAAAATGTGTTAAAATAAATTAACAAATGTTTTTTAAAAAAATTAAATGATAAAATATTAAAATATTAAAAATTATACTATGAAAAAATTTAAGGAAAAAAACTAATGACAATAATATAATAATAAAAATAAAATAATACTGCTGATACTATTACTAATAAGAAGAAGAATACAGAGAAATAATAATAAAAAATTACTTTTAATAATGATAATAATAATAACTAATAACAGTAAAACAATAAAAATTTTAATAATAACAATAAAAGTTCACTTTTTTCACTTCCTCTGTTAAGGACGTTTTTTTTTTTTACTATTCTGAGTGAATTTATTTATTTTTTAACGGTTTGAATGAAACAATCTAAAATTATATTGTTGAATGTTGGCTTATAAAAGTTTTAACTATGTGCTCAGTTTTCCTCTCAATATCACACCCTGATTAAGCACTCTGGAAGAACGGTAGACTTTGAAAAACAGTAGCTACTCTAGCATCTACGCATCGTTCATTCAACAATGAATTAGAACACTCTCAGCTATTGAGCCTCTGCATAATGTACACTCTAAAAAGGCTGCCTCCTTCTACCGAGCGCCTTTAGCTCAGAGGTAGAATCGCCGACTGATGCCAATTCGTTTCAATCCTGGGTAAAAAGCAATCGGATGTCTAGCCGTACTGATCAGCTGTGATACAGCGAAATAGATCTGTCTGCGGATGACTATCTATATTTATCTCTCTCTCTCTCTCTCTCTCTATATATATATATATATATATATATATATATATATATATATTTGGGTGGCAGGGTGTATACAAGTTTATTAGACAAGTGTTAGAGGGTGAATTTAAGTTTACTTTTAACTGCATCTTTGTATTGTGTTATTCATGTATCTAATTATAGGAACGATTTATTTTCCAAACGCATTATGTTCTGGTTTATTGTTAATATTATTAAGAGTTGATTTTAAAATATAATAATAAAAAATTAACATCACAAAAATTTCTTACCAAACAACTTTTCACTTCTCTTTAATCAATCTAGGAAAAATTAAAAATTACCGCAGAAGTACAACTGATTTACGTGCGTGCGCGCGCACACACACACACAAGTTGCGATGGATAAATTATCGCCATATTAAATTTTTAGTTTTGCGCATGTTTGTTAATGATTTTGTTGACTGCACGGTATAGTAGGATCAGTTGGGCACCACCTGTTAGAAAAAGTGCACTATGTCACAATTCGCTCCACCAGAAATTTGGAAAAAATATTCTGTACTGCTTGGAATATCCGGAATATCCATTATGAACAAATCAGAGTGTTTGAGTCTCAATATGTAGACAATGCAGAGGATTTGGAAACAGTTGAATCTAATAATGATGACTACTAATGGCGACGTTCGTTTTCCCACTGAACTTCAGATTCAAAACGAAGGCCTACAACTTATGCCTTAGGCAGGCAGTGCTGCCCTGGGTCACGATGGCTTTTGGCAACACAACAATACACTGCACCATGTCCCACAAGCGGCAGAACCCAGTTATGGATGTTAGAGACACATTATATCACGCCTTACAATGTGCCACCTAACATGCCAGACTGCGGCACTCTTAGATGTGGAACGCGGTTAAGCGAGAGACCAAGAAAATTCCATATTAAAAAAAATTAAAGGAGACCGACCAGAAGAGATGCAGGAGTTTCCGAAGTCTTCTGGCGGCCGTAGTTGAAACCAATGCCGATTTTATTAACAAATTTACTGTTTAAATATATGTGAGATGTTTTTTTGAAATTTTGGTAAACGTATGTTAAAATTAAATGCCAGTGTTGTTTTTATTATTGCGTATATATATATATATATATATATATATATATATATATATATATATTAGTCATCTAGATACAAGCATGTTTTTCTGTATTACAGCTCATCGGTTTGGCTAGACATTCATTTATTTCAGGCCGGGATCGAAACTCGACCGATTCGCAACCCCCTAAGCCATAGGCGCATAGAATCAAAGAAGGGGAATTTAACGTGTTGTATATAAGCAGTGTATACTACACACGCCAGTCATCAAAAGAACTCAGTTCATTCCTGTAGAGTAATGCATATATCGCAGTAGTGGAAACTGTTTTTAAAATTTTCTTCTCTAGAGAGCTCAGTCGTAATGAAACCATAATATATTAGACATCCACACACACACACACACACACACACACACACACACACACACACATATATATATATATATATATATATATATATGTGTACTATAATTGTATAATATAGACATGTCTATTTACTTTTTATATTGACACTTTCCTGTTTTCGTATCAGTTTCTTCATCTTAAGATGAAATTCATCGTGGAAGGCAATGTAGTTTTTTCTTGCCCAAGTACTTTCTAGCTCCTCCTAGAGCATTCTCGGGGGTAAATTACAAGGACAACCTTTTAATAACTGTGACAAATCACTATAACAACAGAATGCAAATTTTACCACAGTTGCAATAATTTTATCTTTGTAATTTACCGCTGAGGCCGACCTTGGAGGAGATCTAAAGCATTTGAACAGAGAAAAACTAACAATAGTTAGGGGTAGAACACCAGACTGATGTCAAATCGGTCGGGTTTCAATCCCTGCTACTGGAACTAATCGGAAGTCTAGCCGTTCTGAAGAGCTGTAATACAGCGAAAAAGGTCCCGACTTGGATGACTATATATATATATATATATATATCCTTGTGCAAATTAATTGAAACAATGCTTTATTGCCTTTCTTTTAACATACAGTCAGTTATGGGTCTACTGGAGTTGAAGGGTGTAATCGACTGCTATTTGGTGTGCAGTGATATGAATCTATTTTTCGGATTGTATGATTAAATTTGTTTGACCTTGAAAAATATTTCGTCTTCCGTGATTGCATTAGAATTTTTTCACGCCCAGACACTATTGTCTCGACAGTCGATTAGTCACCCTATTTTCTGCGATTGACGTTACTCCAAGGAAGCCTACGAAAATTGGAACGCTGCACGAATACACTGGCAAGCCTTACGGAGATTTCGCAAATATTGCTGGTATCAGCCTTTCAACTGTCATTCGTTTCATCAAGGGTGAAGAAACAAACTGAATCGATCAGTCCCAAACGTAAAGGAAAATACGGTCATAAGAAAAAAATAACGCCAAGAGCCAAGAGACCACGTACGGGAGCAGGGAAAGATCCTTGAAAGACATTATTCGTTTTGTTTTAGTTTCACAAGGGTATATATATATACTCCTGATCAAAATTTTAAGACCACTTAAAAATCTTTAGAAAGAAATATTTTTTTTATGGATAGAATTTAAACACCTCCCATTTAAGGTTACCATACTACAATCTAAATAGTTATGGAAACAAAAAGCTACATTCCAAACATTTTATTTAGAAATTTACATTTTTATTAAATGATGCGATTTACACATGATCAAAATTATCAGACCAGAGATAAAAATTCTACGAAATTGTACAAAAAGTGCATGAAAAGTGTATGAAAACATTCAACAACCAAATTTAATAATGAGTTCTACCTCCACTGCTTTTGATGACTTCAAAAATTCTGTCGGGCATGCTAGAAATAAGCGTTTCCATTAAGGTGCAGGGGATGTTGCTCCAGCTTCTGAAGATGGCTTCACGAAGTTCATTTTTTGTTGAATATTGTTTGCCGTTTCGATAAACATCTCTTAACATCCATTCTCAAACATTTTCAATTGGGTTCAAGTCTGGTGAGCATGCAGGATGTCCCAAGAGATGGATCCCATCTTTTTGTAGAAAGGTCAAGGTCCGTCTTGCAGCGTGGATTGCAGCATTATTCTATTAGAATAACCATCCACCCACACACAAACGATCGCCCTCCATCATCAATTTTGCTTTTTGTATCATGCTAGCATAAACAGCTGCTGTTTGACAACCCTGCATTACCTGGAGCTCCATCGTCCCTCTGTAAGAAAAGGCACCCCATACCATTAGGGACCCTCCACCCCTATGACGTGTGGAGAAAATTTCAGGAGGCATGTTTTGTTATGCCAATATCGTTGGAAGCCATCAGGACCATCTAGATTGAATTTTTTCTCATTAGAAAATAGGACTTTCTTCCACTTCTAAACGTCCCATGTTTGGTATTCACAACCAAACTTTAAGTGGTCCACCTTGTAACGTGGAAGCAGCCGAGGAATTTGTTTACGCTTTTTATTTACCATGCCTTTTTGTCGTAAGTGTCGTCTGATGGTTACAGGACTGCAATCAGCATCTGTGACTGTCATAATTTGACTAGAAGAAAGTCCCCCCTCTTTCATAACAACCTCTGGTAGGCCCCCAAAAATTTCTCCTGCATTGAGTAAGAGAATAATCTTACAAAATGCAGGAGAAATTTTTGGGGGCCTACCAGAGGATTTTGTTTTTCCATAATTTTCACTGTTCTTTAGAAAGTTGCAAATCACAGTTTTACTGCGATTTACCTTAGCTGCGATTGCCCGCTGTGACAAACCTTGCTTATGAAATTCTAGAATTCGAGAACGCTCAACTTTGGTAAGTTTGCTTGCTTTAGGCATGATAACACCTTTACGCAGTGATTGCTAATCTCTAACTGAACTAAAAACATTGGAATTACCATAGATCTAACAATTTATACACCTGGTCTTATAATTTTGATCATGCGTAAATCGCCTCATTTTATAAAAATGTAAATTTCTAAATAAAATGTTTGGAATGTAGCTTTTTGTTTCCATAACCTTGATTGTAGTATTGGTAACCTTAAGTGGGAGGAGTTTAAAATCTATCTGTAAAAAAAATGTCTTTATAAAGATTTTTAAGTGGTCTAAAATTTTTGATCAGCAGTGCATATATATATATATATATATATATATATATATATATATATATATATATATATATATATGAGTGTGTGTGTGCACCTGTGTTTCTACAGTTTCTATATCTGTGTGTAGGGCCTGTTCCTTTGAATGTTCACCTTGAATTTTTTCTGATTTAGGTTGTGGCCCGTGACAATGGCTCCCCGCAATTGAGTGCCACTGCTAATGTGGAAATTTGTATCAATGACATCAATGATGTTCTTCCGGAATTTATCCCGTTTACAATGCAAGTCAACGTCAAAGAAGGTTTGTAGAAATGTTCAACAACACCACATTCTTTCAAAGAAACTAATATGTTCGAAGTTATTTTAATAAACGTATTGATCCTATCCTTCATTTTCTATGTCTTCACCGATTTTTTAAAAACTTCTAACAACATCATTGATAAAAACAACAGGTTTTGGGTTTTAGTGCCTGTTCAGATTAATGTATTTATAGATTTGCCTTCCATAACAGCGAGGAGAGTTTTTATTGAGATATCTGGCAAGGGGACGAAGAGCTGGGAAAAGGGATTTCATGGTCAGGGATGGACTAAAAGATTCATAGGCTTACTATGAAGCGATGCCGCTTAACCTGTGAAATCTTGCCTGTATTAATCCCACCCTTCTTATGAAATTTTTATTTCCCGGTAAACTGAAAGTTCAAAAATGAATTCAAATAGAATTAGTAGCGATTTCTCTTCAAAATGGAAAAAAATCGTGTCATTTTCAAGTACCTGCAGACAAAAAGGTTTATTCACCAGGGACATTTATTTTGACATGATGTTCACGTTCTAAAACTTATTATCAATACGGAAATATATACATATATACATACATGCCTATATATTCGTTCAAACAAAAATAGAAATGAACATTGGAAAACACAAATGTTAAAAATTCTTTCAAATATTAAAAAAGAGACACATCTAATACATTTTTCTTTTAATTTTTTCATAATACACAGATGAAACAAAACGGTGTATTAATCCCATGTCTGGAATGGACTACTCAATCTTCATTTTCCAAATTTGATATAATTCAAAATCATTTACTTCGTAAATACAGCCCCTTTCTCTACTTCCAAGGTAAAAGTTCAGATGAATCCTATTCTTTAGTTTCAACTGTTCAAAGAATTTAGATGTGCGTTGTGGTGTAATAGATATTGGTTCGGAATTAGATAATCGAAGAGGCGAGTTCGAATTCCAGTCGAATTCGTTTAATTCACTTACGCACAAATATTAACCCATCTCTTCTTCCACTAGCTATGGGTTGAATAACATAATAGATTAGGTTCTATAGCCTTGGGTGGCAACCAGTCTACTGCAGAAAGTAATGGCAACTTACTGCGGGAAAATCTTTTGCTTAGTCAGTCATGTTACTAAAGAGATATGATCGCCCAAGCGTGTATCACGTATAATAATTAACTGACAGTTCAAAGATCTACTGCAAATCCACAGGATAATTGCTTCGTAGATTAAAGAGGTGGTTCAGAAATTTCGTGACTCAAAACCGGGAAGTGTGTGTACTTGTACTCGTTACAATTCAGCCCATGTACTTGGACTCAGCGCGAGCAATAACGGAGCACTACTAAATAAGAAGTATACAAGATATCCGTAACGTAAACAACATGTACCATTTGATTAAATAAAGAGTTTAGTTCAAAATGGCTTAAAGTCAAAATAGTCGAAACATAGACCGCGTGTAAATAATACTATCTCCACCTCTAAATGTCAAGAGTCAATCATTATATGTGATTATTCTCATAAGCTTCATTTCCTGCTACTGCTTTAGTTCATATAATACATTTCATTCGACATAACCGTTTTAAAAGTTAGCACTACCTTGAGTGGTTTTCAAGTTTTTTATTGGGTGAATTTTAATATTAAAATATTTCTATTAATTTTTTTCGAAAGAAACTTAACAATATTGTATTTTAGTTTTATTAATTTTTAACTATTTCTAACCAGTGAAAATTCCACAATTTTCTAATTTTAATATTCTGATGAATCTTAATTCTTCAGCGCATGGCAATTAATATGTCAATAAAATATCCAAAGAAATTGCCTTATTCCATCATTAATTATTTGAACTTACCAACTTTAACAAAATATTTCATCAACAATGATAAATATAAAGGTCTCTCTCTTCTTCGTTTATATCATTCCTCCTTGCTTGCATTCGGTCTCTATTATGTTTACGGATTGCTTGTCTCTCTTCTGATCGTAATAGTTCTCGTCTTCTTCTCTACCTTTCTCTTGCTGCTTTTCTTTGTTGTCTTACTCTTTCTTCTATGATAATGATTTTTTCCGGAAATATAATGCATTTGCAAAATACATTTAATTTCATTCATTACAGCAAAAGCGTGACACACGTAGTTACCTATGTGGGTATTACAATTATTAGATTATAATACAAAGACTACAGCTTGTTATGTTGTTTACACTAAGAACTGAAGGGCAGTTTGGATAAAATAAATAAAATTGGTTGAAGGAGAATCAAGACAGTAAAGAAGGACTTGGAATTATTATTTAAAGCACAAAAATGCTATATATACAATAATCATTTTTTAATATTTCAATTCAGATGTTCCGGTTGGATACAGTTTAATAAAATTAAATGGGGTTGATCTTGATACCACCTCTCGACTGGAATACAGGTTTGTAGAGCCGTCTAGTGCTATTAATCCAAATGGCGTACCTGTGAATAAGAATCAGTTTGACTACACGGTGAGTTTTAAAGGATTTTTTAAAAATATTTAATATGGAAATTAAATTCATTTTCATAAATTCAACATTAAGTTGACATTTTCTTCTCAGTTTGTTTTATTTCGATTTTTGTTAATTACACATGTGAGTAAGTGTAACGTTTATCAACTCGAAAAGAGACATCAGTGAAATCGATTTCGATTTTCGGCTGTCTTCGTTATATTTGGACAAGTAGCCTTGAAGCATGCATACATCTCTTTTCCCTTCAGCTATGAGTTAAATAGCAGACATTACTGGGATTTCTTATATTGACTTACGAACAAGTACTCTTGGGGTGGGAAGGGACAATTCACCACATCTAACTTAACGCTGCCGACTGAGTACCGGATTAACTCAGGACTGAGACAACTCATAATCAAGACAACACAACACCAGTAAAAACATAACATTCTTGTAAAACCGAATAAAAGTAATTTATTAAGTATTAAAACCTTAATTAGGGAATATGTTTAATTATTTTTAATAAGTTAAATCATAAAAAATATATTTTAAATAAAGAAAAATATTCACTAATTAAGGTTTTAATCCTTAACAAATTACTTTTATTTGGCTATAAAATGTTATGTTTTTTGAGTTGTCTCGATCCTGAGTTGTCTTTGCGCTCAGTCGACGGGGTTGAGTTATCGGTGTTGATTTATTCTGCATCACTCTTTGGAAGAGTGTGCACTTTTATCTTCTCCCTCCATCTATGGTTTAAATAGAAGAGTATATTAGGCTCCCTTATGTTGATGTACCAATGAATTTAAGAGAAGTAAAAATCCTAATTTACAACCTAGCCTCAACAGAAAGAACATCGTCATGTTATCATTTCTTAAACACAACGCTACTACCACGGCTGCGAAATACAACTTTGATATGTTACGGACTTGCGCCATGTCAAATATCAAATGTAATCATATACTAAAATTTCTAATTTGTGTAAAACATTTTTCCTATTTCAGTCTTTTTTCAAGTTAAATGCAAATACAGGGGAAATTACTATTGCGAAAACTCTGGAACGAGAGAAGGCCAGCTTAATTACCCAAACCTTGAACGTGGTCGATATGAATGGCGTCAACCCTCAAACAGGAACTGGTACGTTTCAACCTTTTATTTATTTATCTTATTTTTATTGAGTGGGAATTGACATAACAAAAAGAGAAAAATCTTTTTTTATAGAAAACCCATTTTACTTATTAGAAAACTAAAATATAACAGAAGCATCGTATTAGAAGAACAATCGGTTAAGTGTTTCCGTCAAATTTAACACCTCCTTGCCGTATTTTACAACAGTTATAATATTCAACAATTGAATCAGCGTTTCATTAAACTATCTATGAATATATCATATATTTAAATATATATATATATTTAAATAATTTTATCAATTAGTGTTTTTTATTCTGGTTTGAAGTGGTGAGCACATCGGGACTTACTAATCTGCATTGGAAATTCCCAGGGTCATTCTGAAAGCGAGTCAGACGTGTCCTGGAAATTTTTACCCATCTCAACTTCTGACTTTGTGTCAGAATTCTTGGGATCCATCTTGCTCATCTCCAAGATCTCAGTTAAGACTGTACAAGCCGAAGCATAACTAATACATATGGACTTAGCTACCTGTCAAACAGAAAGATATCCAAAACCATTGGGTGAACGACATTAAGGTTTTTGGAAAACCTGACTTATCCGTGCACAGCTTAAATTCAGCAGACCACTTCTTCACAGTCGCTTAGGAAATGTATCCTATCCTTATAGATTTCTTTGGGAGTCTTTGCAGATATTTTCATGAAATTTGTCGGGCCACACCAAAACAGAAATTATGACAGAAATCTAAATTAGTTTTTCTATTTTTATAAGACGTGTGTTGCTATTTGTAAGATGTTTCGGCCACTGTATGAAGCGAACCCTTTATTACGATCACTAAGGTACATCATTCTCATTCCTTGTGCAAAGTGATGTTTATCGCCCTTTGACCCGACTCAAAGTTACTTGAATGTTGTGAGTTTAATATCAGGCTTGATAGTGAACTCACAACTCTTTGGGTCAACCAACATCTATATCCACTGGACGATGTATCATTAAGGACAAGAACAACTGGATTTACTGGACTTATAAACCTAATGTTCAGTAACATCTTTAATTTTTAAAATTTTCCTCATAAAATCTTTATTAGCTTTTTCGGGCAGTAGTATGAGATTTTCAAGACACCGTTAAAAAAGAAAAAATCCAGTTATCATCTTTTAAAAACTGCAGTATAATAACTTTAACAATTATTCTACACTAGCGTAAAGATAATTTCTCCATTGCCTGAAAATAGAACCAAACCCATTATTACGATCACTGGGGCAAATCATTCTCTTTCCTTGTGCGTAGTTATAAGTTATTTCTCTCTAATCCGACGCAAAGTTACTTGTTCACCACTGCTGTAGCCTGATATTGAACTCACAACTCCTTGGGTCAAGTCATATTTCCACTGGGCCATGTATTCTTAACGACAAGAACAACTGAATTTCTGGAACTTATAAACCTAATGTTCAGTAACTTTTTCGAAAGCCCTAGCAACTGACGAAGGCCGGAGCGTATAGCGACTGAAATATCGTACAAATGACAACAAAGATGAGGACAATAGTCCGAATAATGTAAATAGTGTAAATTAATTATTAATTTTCCAGTCTTAATTTACTGGGACAATATAAAGCGCAAAAATATTTTAAAAACGGATACTTATTGAATACGAGATGTTACTTTTCATTTGCGTACAACAAAATCTAGTTATATATATTTTTTAAAATATTTTTTGCTTCGATTAACTAATTGAATTTCGGGTTTTTCATTTCAGGTACTATTATCATCAACATTCAGGATGTGAACCAAATAGCACCTGTTTTTTCCCCTCCATGGACTTTAGCTCAACCATATTACAACATTGTGCTGAATGAGGAACAATCAATTGGCAGTTTCGTGACTATCCTAAACGCAGTCGATGCGGACGGTACTATTGAAGGCTACAGTCTCTTAGATACAGATGGATACTTCTCAATTAGAGACGGTATGGATGGAATTTCTTTAATTTTCCTCATAAAACCTGTACTGGCTTTTTCGGGTAGTAGTATGAGATTTTCAAGACAGTGTTAAAAAATAAAAAGTCCGTGATACAATAACATTGACAATTATTCTAGATCAATGGAAAGATAATTTCTTCATTGCCTGAAAATAGAATGTGATGCATTAGCCATTTTCCCCGAAAAAAATATTTCAGACAATTGAAAGAGAGCTGTTTTATTTTGGAGGTGCTAAAATCAATGTTCCATTTAACAACAAATTGTAGATAATTTTTAGATAAGCTGCCAATCGATTAAATCAATTTGACTTAGTATTTCGATGAATGGATTTAATAGATGTCTCCATTTTATTCTGAATACCATTGCCGAAAAGATATGTTGTCATAATGAAAATATGTATGCAGAATGTAGTAAGACTAGTGAGAAGAGAAATAAAACTACAAATAATTTTGTGTGATGAATTTGTTTTGCCAAGCAAGCTCTTGGATTTTCATTCTAAGATTTGATAACCATTTTTCGTGTTATCCATTAGAAACGTGCCCAAACTGATACTTCACATCTAAACAACGCTTCCTGTACGATCTTTTAAGTTTAGCAAAGTCGAGCATGGTCAGTACCTAGATGGTTGACCGCTTTGAAATATCAAGTGCTGTAAGCTTAGATTTGCGATTGGCGTAATGAATAACAGTTTTAATTAAAGTTAGTTTCCTTATATTCACTTACGTACAAAGGAAAGTTCGAATCCACCTCCCCTACAGCTTTTGGTTAACTAGTAGGATTTGAATCACTAAAACCAATAATATCTCAACAAAGTGCATAGAAATGTATGGAGTCCCCGAGTTTTATATTTAGAGATTTTTGATAAAATCCAAAAAAACGAATCAGCAATATTATTGGTCGAGACATGGTGATATTGACTCAACGACATAGCTTTGCTAGTCTTGTGTCTTGTGAAATGCTTTTATAAAAAATTGTTCGGATGACCACTTCGGTATCTTACTTGGACTTAATGAATTTTAACGTAATACTAGATTGGCAACAAAGTTGAATCGGCTAGACATAACCGTATGTTCTATGCTAACAGCTTCATTTCTCGCACCTCTCGCTTGTGAAGCTTTTTTCCAGCTCCATGTTTGACCTTCGAAAATTTAAATTCAATGTCATTCGTTGTCTACTCTTTTCTTGATTACTCTTCTATTGTTCTCACTCCTTAATAATGCGTCTGTTTTCTAATTCTATCACACCAAGTGACAACATTGTGTCTTAGCGGTTTTACTACCTTGTAAGGGAGTAAAGCCAATTTCCTGTCAAATTAATTTCTTTTACTTACGCACGAATACCCTCGGAAAAAAGTATTAAGTCATCTCTTCTCCTTCCAGGTATTGGTTGAATAGCAGCAGAGATTGGGTTCTATAGCCTTGGTTGGCAATCGGTCTACTGCAGAAAGTAATAGCAACCATGTGGGGGAAAATATTTTACCCAGTCAGTCATATCTCTTCGAGATATGATCGCCTAACTCTGCATCACGAATGACCCTTAACCGTCCTACTGGCTGACTGTGTTTGGAACCTAAAAGATAAACAGAAAAAATCCTTTGAGAATGAATTCTGTTTTCGTTTGTTTGATTGGAGTGAAACAGAGTAATAATAATTGTTTTTGTGGCTTATATATATATATATATATATATATATATATATATATATATATATATATATATATAGCCGGTACAGACCAAGGGTAGGATTGTAAATAATCCGGAATAAGGTTGGTAAATAATCCAGGATGATCCTAGTAATATCTTTAAACTTTTAAAACTGCTCCAATAGGGAGCTCAATGTAAATTAATTTAATTTGCAGAGCGGATATTTATTTATTTATTTATTTATCTATAAATTCAAATAAAATTTAGAGGGGAAATAGCAATTTTCAACATGTCATTTTAAGACATGCATTGTCAATCCCATTTAAACAAAGAATGAGAAAAATTCTAATTTAGAATTTTTACTCATTTTAAATGGGGTTGACAATGCATGTTGAAAAATGGCTATTTCTCCTCTAAAATTAATATGAATCTCTCTCTCTCTCTATATATATATATATATACATATATATATATATATATATATATTAAATTGTAATGACGCTTAGTGCCAAAATTGCTGTTTGTTTATTAGTTTACTGGTGGAAAAATATTTTACGCAAGCCGTTTTTGTCATTTTTTGTGTGGGGGATGTTAGCATCCCGGTAGGATAAAATTAAACCTACAAAAGGCGGAAGAACCTCCGCAGCGACGACCACAGGATAATTTATGCAGGAGGCAAAAGCAACGAAAAAGGAGTCGGCTTAATTCTGGACAAAGAAGTGAAAAAATGCGTTCTTGGATCCAACCAGCTTTCAGAGAAAGTCCTCTTGGTTAAACTGAGAGGAAGACCCTTCAACATATCTATCATATTAGCTTAGCACCACCAATGCAAAGTACTGTGGAAGAGATAGGAACATTCTACTCAATACTGGACAATGCCAAGGCCCAGTGCAAAAGCCAAGAAATCAGAATAATAATGGTGACTTGAATGGCAAAGTAGTCAAAGAAAGGGAAAGAGACACGACAGACAACTTTTGACTAGGAGTCCGCAACAAACGAGGAGAAAAATGGGTCCAATGGTGCACAGCAAATGACCAGGCAATAACTAACACCTGGTTTAGAGAACACCCACAACACTTATGGACATGGAGGAGCCCAGAAAGTAAGACGAAGAACCAAGTAGACTACATAACCATAAACAGGAGGTTTACAAACGCAGTGGTGCAATGTAAAACCTATCCAGGTGCTGACTGCGGGAGTGACCACGTCCCAGTCATCTGCAAACTAAGGGTAAAACGTCGGAAAATGAAGAAGCCTAACACGGCACCGAGACTGAAATACAACACGCTCGTGAATGACCTCAAACTGTAGAAAGAATACACAAGCAGCGTGAAATGCAAATACGAAGAAAAAATTTGACAAACACATTCAAAATGGGACTCACTAAAGGAAGTGATGGTGACAACAGCAAACAACGTTGCCACAAAAGAAATCAGACGCAGAAGAAAAAACGAGTAGATGACTGAAGAGCTCCTTGACATGATGCAAAGAAGACGGAAAATGATGCCAAGACATGGAAGATAATACAGGAAACTGCACAAGGAAATAAGGAACAAATGCAGACAGGCAAAAGAGGAATGGCTCAACGACAAATGCGCAGAGGTAGAGAGACTGAGCAGGACTAATAAAGCAGACATGCATTAAGATATAAGAGAACTGACAGGACAAAAACCTGCTCCTCAACAGGATGCATAAAAGCCAAGAATGAAACGATAATACTGGAGAAAAAGGAAATACTCAAGCGATGGGAAGAATATATAGAAGACCTTTTCCACGACAAGAGAGAGCAACCGATAAAAAGATGAGGACGGACCGGAAATATTAAAGTCCGAAGTGGAAGCTGCAATGACCAAACTGAATAGAAACAAAGCAGCTGGTCCAGACGGCATTGTAATAGAGCTGCTGTTAATCCTGGAAGAATTCGGCATAGAGAAAATTATGGAAATAATAAATGAAATATATAATACTGGTATAACGTCAGATGACCTATGCAAATCTATTTTAATAGCATTGCCTAAAAAGCCAGGTACAAACGAGTGTGAACTACACCGAACTATCAGCTTAATGAGTCATATTACAAAACTGATCGTCCGAATACTGATGAATAGAGCAAGAAGCAGAATCAGGCCAGAGATAGGACAAGAACAGTGCGTGTTCGTCAAAGACAGTGGGGCAAGGAACGCCATATTTATGATACTCTCTGAAAGGGCAATACAAATGAAGAAGGAGTTATATCTGTGCTTTACTGATTATGTGAAAAAATACAAAATGACAAAATACGCCACAAAGAATTGATGGAGATGCTCAGCAGCCTCGACATATTTGGGAAAGACATTAGGGTCACGAATTCAGCAGATATACAAAGATAGAAAGGGGCGTAAGACAGGGATGTGTATTTTACCGGATCTATTTAAATTGTACAGTGAGAATATTTTGAGGACCTTAGATGTTATGCCAGGATTTGTCATCGGAGGTCACAATCTGAACAACATAAAATACGCAGACGACACAGTGTTGATTGTAGACACGGAAAGCAAACTGCAGGACCTCCTACAGAAGATAGCTGAAGAGAGTGACAAGAAGGGACTACAAATAAACTGCAAGAAAACCGAATGCATGGTCATTAGCAAAATGGGCAGCCTAAAGATGCCAAATACAGGTAGAGGATGTTAAAATCAAGCAGGTACGAAAATGTAAATATATGGGAAGTGTTCTAACTGAAGACGGAAATTGCGACACAGTGATCCCACGGCGAATTGACATGGCGAAAGACGCGTTCCAGAAGCTGAGTAAACTATTAAAACACAGGAAATTTTCACTAGAAACAAATAAGAGAGTACTGGGTTGCTAGCTGATGTCAGTTTTTCAATATGGCAGTGAATGTTGGATAATATCAACAAAGAAAACTTGAAGCAGCGGAAATGTGGTTCTACAGAAGGATGCTGTGGATATCGTGGACCGAGCATGTGAGCAATGACGAGGTGATGGAAAGAATGGAAACGAAAAGAAAATTAATATTGAGCATTAGGAAGAGACAACAGAAGTTGCTGGGACATGCAATGAGGAAGGAGAGCTTAGAGAACCTGATACTAATAGGCCAGATAGAGGGGAAAAGAGACAGAGGAAATCAGCGGATAACATATTTGAAGAGCCTGAGCAGGTGGATGACAGAATAGGGGCTGCGAGACGTTACAGGAGAAAGCATGCTAAGAGCCACCAGGAATAGGGATAATTTGAAGACCATGATCGCCTACGTCCCGAAAGGACAAGGTACATAGAAGAAGTTTTTGTCATAAAGTGTTCGATATCTAGATAATGATAGAGCGTTGATAGAATTAATGTAGATAAGTTTATAACGTATCTGAACAGAGTTGTTTCAGTCATGCTGACTTTGAAGTTTCGTGATGTATTCACTTTTAAAGATTTTTTGTTTTTTGCTATCATTAAAAAACAATTGGGAAAAAAACTAGAAAAAGCCATACCCCTGAAGAGTGAAGACATAGCAATAATGCGAAAATTCAAAATAACTCTGCTTAGCTAAGTGACAAACTTCTACACATTCATCACCCACAGCCACACACACACACGTGTGTGTGTGTGTGTGTGTGTGTGTGTGTGTGTGTGTGCATCGCCTCAATAAATATAGATCAACGTGAACGTTATCCCGAAAGCTGAAATACTAAAAGCTTCTTTAATTTAAATTAAATATAAGGTATTCGGTTTTAGTTTAAACAATTAGTCTGGTATATCCTTAAACAACAACACTCTTAATTTTGTTCCCGAATAATTTTTAAAGACGAATACGCATAATTTATTATAAAATTGTAAGACCAGGTTACACCAAATTTCTTCACTTAAATATATACAATAATATTAGGCGGTATGAAGTATTTAACGAGAAAACCATTGATTTAATTTTAAATATCATTATTCAGAGGACTTTAACGTTCAGGGCGTAGGCGATTATGATTCTCCACAATAACCTGTACTTTGAAGCTCTTAATAAATGTTTCTAAAACTGGTTCATCATCCATTTACTCAAACTCACGAAGTATGTTATGCATTACTTTCATTTATCCGTTTTGCTTTTAATCTATCCTGAGTGTATCATATTCCCAAGCTCTCTTTCCTCATATGTGCCGTAGAATTTCAACTGCCGCATCCTGATATTAAGTACAAGTTTGCATTTTGTTTCCCGTTGCTTTAAATCTTCATCGCTGCTCACATATTTGGTTTATGGTTCCCTCAGTATCCTTTGTAGAACCTAATTTCTGTTGCTCTGTCTCTTCATTTTTCAGGAGATTGTTCAGCATTCACTGACATACAGAAGGACATATGACATCTTGAGCAGTGTTGGTTTATTTTAAGACTTTTATTGGTAGGGACTGTTAGTACTTTCGCTTTACCTTTATTCTATTCTTTCCTTTTCTCTCTGCATACGCAAGAGAACAGATTATCACGTAAGAGTTCGACATTCTTTTTTTTTGTGCATCCATACTTTCGGCATTTGCCATGTTTAAGCTACGCTTAGAAAAGCAGCTCGTTTATTTGTTTCTAAAAAAGTTATTTTTCTATTTCCTAATATTTTGTCTAGCTACTGAAATGCATCTTTGACTATTTCAATGCGCCTTCGGTATCAGTGTTGCACTTTACCTCCTCTGTTAAAACAATATTTGTACTTGTTTTATTTTAGTATTTTCGATTTATAATTTGAATTTTGGTGTAATGGATATCAATTCGGAATGAGAAATCGGTCAGCCCCAGTCGAATTCATTTCATTCAATGGCGCAATGAAACACTTCAGAAAGTTATTAATCCATCTCTCCTCCCTCCAGCTATGGGTTGAATAGCAGAAAAGATTGGGTTATTTCGCTTTTATTGGAAACCGGTCTACTGTAGAAAGTATTGTCAACCTACTCTGGAAAAAATCTTCTGCCTAATCAATCATGTCTCATTTCGAGACATGATCGCCTAATTGTGTATTACGTCTGACAAGTAACTGTCTGACTGAATTTGCATTTTGGATTTATTCTTTCGCTAACAACCTTCCATTCTGTCTTCTTGCAGTTGATGTTTAATCCGTTTTTCTTAATTTATTTCACTACTCTTCTTTCTTCTTTCTCTGGTTTTCTAATGACATTTAAAAAACAAATTATGAAAGCTAACAACTTGAATGGGATTAAGTCACTGGAATTAACTCCTTGCTCAGTTACGAGAGGCACGTGTAAAATCTGAAGTCCCTGCATCGAAGTTGTCTCTGCATGCCATATTAAAACGGCATATTCTGCATTTGGGGGTGGGGGCGTTTGGAATTAGAAGGTACTTTCCGCTGTAAAATAAAAAAAAAACGAGAAAATCTTGTTTAAAGTTTGTCAACATTCGGAAGTCCATAACACTTGATCTATTTGAGATAAATCACTCGTTTTTTTTAAAGGATGCTAAAAGCATCTACTTTAACATGCAAACACTTACAATTATACTTAACTGATTTTTGCATATATACCGGAATGTACTTTCTTTTTCTGAAAGCCTCATCTATTTTATTCAATTGCAAAAAGGACTCCCAAAACCCATCGTCGCTTAACAAAATAAATTATTTTCTAAATTAAATCAGGCGTGGTGACTGTGAGAAAAAGGATTGATTACGAGAAAGTTGAAAAATTACAGTTTGAAGCTATCGCCTGGGACAACATCAAACCGAAAATGACCGCCACAGCCACTGTGTTTGTGCAGGTTAAAAATATTAACGACAACTCTCCACAATTTTTGGTAAGAGAACTTAATTTTTTCAGCTTCTATCTTTGTAATTACGTGGAAAAAATCAGTTGTTTTCCTGCATCACCCCCCACATAAATACAAATACGAATACCTACATGAACACACAAATAATTATGACGTTTTTTTTTCCATGGTGCCGCGGCCACGTGAATTTATGTGTGCTTACTAGATTGTCATCGGAGTCCCACTATTTTGTAGTTGAACCAGTTAAATGTAACCGCCACTTCTACTTCAATAATTTCTTTTCTCACACTTCCAACCTGAGGAAATCTCTTTTGTTTACTTGTTTCACTGATAGCTACAACCTTAAAAATTTAAATGCAAAGTCAATTGCCATCTTCTGTATTCTTATTCATCTTTTATCCTTTCTTCAATGCCCACTGTATCCAGTCTTTTCTCTCAGTGTAAACCCCTGCATACTAATTGGGGTCCCGCTTTGAAATAATTTACAAAAATTCATGAATTCTTTAGGAATAAATTTATTTAAGTTTTAGAAACAAAATGAGAATTAGCGGGTATAAGGCTCGAGAGATCGAAATAAGAGTTATGTATTTATTAACTCATATAACTGATATTTGCTTAACCATAAAATCCATCAGTGGGTGAGGCTTACTATGCAATCCTAAATAAGTTCGCCTTATCGACTTTGAATTCAAGGCTGAAATTGAGGTTGTGGTAATTCCAGCGCAGGTATGGTCGCAATATTCAGTTTTTCTTTTGTCTGATTGTAAAGATAATACATAAAGGAAGATAAAAGTTATATCCTAGAGCTAAAGATGAACCGTCTATTTTTAGAGCAGCTTTAGAAACGGATTCTATATAGAAATTCAACTGGCGGTCTGGAGTTTAGGTTAGAATGGATACGCGGTTTACTCGAAAAATAGTGCAATTTCTTTCGTTATATATAAAAAGAATAAAGAACGCAAAAATCAAAAATAATTTACATCAAGATATAACTATTAATCACAGATCCACATCCCTTTTAATGACAATGTTCCACCTAGAAATTTGAATATGAATCCCACAGTTCTAAAACTCAACTGGCTAATGTTTGTAATTTCTTAAAGCGGTTTTAATCACTATCATAACCTTTTTCATTTCAATTTCTCTTATATTGAACCAGAGATTGAAGTCTAAGAATACTGAGTTAAGTGCTGATGAAGAAGTGAAAATTCATTTTTAGATTTGACCCACCTTCGGTGATGTTCTCATTGATATTTGAACCGATAATTGCTATAATGTATTCCTATATAATCAAACTAATTTCTTCATGATTCACCCTCGTAAATGTTCACATTGAGAGTTGAGCCATGCATTGCTATTAAATAAACAATAAAATAAATTACGTTTTGACTCACCCTTGTATATGTTCTGATTGAGAGTTCAACCGATCATTGTGAGAGTAGAAAACTCAGTCTGAACCATGAATACATGCTACCTTGGCTCAGCCTATTCTGGTGTTCGTAGCCCAAGTTTTGTTTAATGGTAAATTTTGTACAGAATCTCTTTCTAAGTAACATTGAATATATCAATGTAATAGCCTGGGACGTGTAAAGGCGTATATCCATGTAAGTAGTATTTTCATAGAATATGTGTTTATATAGAAACTTAAAATGAATACTTTTCTTTTATGTATTTCTCTAGAAATCTTACAACCCCACTATCAATGAAAATTCACCGGATGGAACAAGAGTCACCGTTGTAAGCGCTATAGATAACGACAAAGGTGATTATGGAAAAGTCCTCTATAAAATAAGCGACCCCAACAGCGCTTTTCAAATTAATTCATTAACCGTAAGTGTTATGTATTTTATTTTTAATTAATAAGTATATATGTAATACTTTTTTGCATTTTTGTCGGTCTAATTATTTTTCCCGGTACAGATATTGTTCAATCACTGCTAACTAGCATGCAAGTAATAATAAATGTAAATGGAGTGTCCTATCCACTTTTCAAATAATGTAAACATAAGATTACTGATTTGTGAAGATTTGTCACGTAGAAGGAGGAGTAAAAGAAGCATCAGAATTGTACAGAAGGATACTGAGGATTCCATGAATAGCACACATAGTGCGTAAGAAACATAGAAGTCTTAAATAAAATTGCAACGAAAAAACAAACCAAAAACACTTATAAACAAAATTAGAAAAAGACAGCAGAATTAACCTGTACACGTAATGAGGAAGAGGGATTTGGAAACTTTAACGCTTAAGAGCATATTGAAGACAAGTGAGATAGGGGAAAGTAGAGAATCCCTTAAGTAACAAGCTTGTGTGAATGAATAACGGAACGGAGGGCATTGCACTTAGCAAGGGAGAAAAACTTCTAAAAGCCACATGTTATAAGCAATCATGGCACTCCACAACATTCTATGTCGAAAAAGGACACGGCATATGGAAGAAAAAGTTTGCCTAAACCTGAACTTCGCAAGGGAAGTTCAAATATTTCAGAGTGTCAGGCTGTCAATATGAGGACAGTGCAGAGGATTTCGAAAAATTTAGATGTGTCTAATGAGGATTAGAACAGACTTTCTAATACCAAAGATGAACTGAAGGCAATGATTATGGCAGAATTCACAAAATTAAACAAGACGACCGCCAAGAAGAGTTACATGAGATACCGTCGTCTTTGAGGCCAGAGTTAAAGGCAAAGTCAGTTTTATAGAACAGATTTTACACTTTCATATTTGAAAAATCTTTTCTTGTCATTTTGCTAAATATATGTGTAAAAATGAGATATCATTGCTATTTTCATTTCTGCGTAATTTAGATATCAAATTATTATATATATATATATATATATATATATATATATATATATATATAATTTCTGGCTGGAAGAGCAATTGGATGTCTAACCGTACTAATGAGCTGAGGTACAACGAAACAAAACTGTCTGCAGATGGCTCTCTCTCTCTCTCTATATATATATATATATATATATATATACATACACACACACACACACACACACACACACACACACACACACACACACACATATATATATATATATATATATATGCTGTGCCACAGATATATTGTCGTTTAAATTACACAAAAATAAAAATAATATTGATATCAATCAATCAATCAATATATATATATATATATATATATATAGTTATTTGTACATATCTGTACATATATGTATATATCGGCTGATATTGGCATATGTATATATAGATATGCATCTATGTATATATATATATATGCTTTTTATTTATTTGCATTTTACTTTTAATAGTTATACGTGTGCGTATATATATATATATGTGTGTGCGTGTGTGCGTACATGCATATGTGTAAGTTTGCGCGTGTCTGAATACATGCGCGTGTCTTTATTTATGTTTGTTGAAAAAGATGAATATGTACTCCTGCTTTTTTATTTATTTTTTTCAGGGTGAAATTACAGTCAAGAACAGTACAATCCTTGATCGGGAGAAAGTGAAGCAGATCGTCGTTCTCGTGACAGCTTATGACAGCCCGAATGAACCTGGTGTTCGACTGAACACAACTATGCCAGTAAGTTTAAACTTTCAAACAATCTCTGTATAGATAAGATATTTTAAACGGTGTACATTTCTAGTAATTGCAATCCGACAGCTGGGTTTTTTATTGTTCGGTCTACAGATGAAACTTTAATAATTTTAGAGTCATTATCACACCGAATTCTCAAATTTCATATCAAGCCTTCTGAACGAGAAGAAAAGATCGAACACCGCAAATTAACCGTACACCATTCTTCGGTTTCTTGATTTTTTCGTTTTTTTTCTGTTCCACTGTTAAAAGGCAAATAGTTTTTTGGGAACAAGACCAATATTTCTACATACCGGGTAAATTCTCACATCGCATGCTTTCATTTTTCATTATTTGGAATCAAAGTGAAAATCTTAAAAGAAACCAGGATGAAGATAGTTATGATAGTGAAGCCTCTGAACAAGCGTGTCATTTAGCCGCTATGTAACTTGAAATATAAAGAAGTGGCATTTCAGATATCCTCTTAAAGTCTCAAAGCACTGGAAGTGTTTTGCATCGACAAAACTATTCTCACCTTCAAATGCTGCAGTATAGGATAAAACGGAGACTGATTATGACAACAAAAATCTTGAAAATGATGCATGAGTAAATTCGTTTTCAGGTTTGCTTGAAAAACATGGACTGAAGAGATACAGTTTTATAAAGAAACCAGCTTTAAAATAACTCATTTGAAAGCAACATTAACTTGGTCAAAAAGGTATAAGCGGTAGGATCTAGTTGATTGAGATACGATATCATTCAGCGATGAAAAGGGAAAATAAGCTGCATTCTAACAAATGGTGTTAAGTGATAAAATTGTCCACTTTAATCATAATAACGCTGTATCTCTGTCTTGATTCTAGCTCTTTACGACAAAAACCCTTCTTGCCAAAATATATTTTTATAAGTAAACCACCGAGAAAAAATCTTAGCAGTAAACATTATCACAACACACACACACACACACACACACACACACACACACACACACACACACTATCTATCTCTCTCTCTCTCTCTCTCTCTCTTTCTCTCTCTATCTACATATATATATATATATATATATATATAAAATGGAAATTCTCTCTTTCCATACTTATGCTTAAAACACCTCTAACTCGGGTAGACCTATTATACCTTTTTGAAATTAGGATGATCCCAGGATCTTTATTATCCAGCATTCAAATCTGTTTCCTTATGAAGAGAAAACAGTTAAAAATTCAAATTTTAAATTAACTGAAAACAATTAGTAATTTTTAAAGTTTATAAATTATACTGACATTTAAGTAATACAAAATATATGGGAATTTATAATCAATTTTTTAAATTCAAAATATCTCCTAAATTTGTGAACTGGGGAAATCAATTTTACTTTTTCAAAATACCAAGAAATCAGAGTTAAAGGGAAAGGTTTCGTGTCGTGAGGTTCTGTAGATCTTCAGATTTTGTGACTTGAAGTGAAATTGCAGAGCTTGTGGCCCGAAGAACTCAACTTTGACCTTAACTGGAATTTGGGTTCAAATAGGATTTCTGGCCCAAATCGGTCTTTTGGCTGGAATGGGACTTATAACCTGAATCAGAGTTAAAGAGAGTTTTTGAAGATCCGTCGAGTGAATTCAGAAATTCAGTTACTTATTTAAAATTACTATTACTCTTTCTAACCTAAACTGGAGGTTCCATAACTTTTTGGGCTAGAGGCCTAATTAATCGCTCCGATCTTAAACGTCTGTATGTAGTACGGCTTTTAATCTAGATTAATCTATACTCAATAAAAATGACAGTGTGTTTTAAATTTATTGTTACTTGTTGTTTTAAGACTGTTTCTTTTTGCTGGCATTTTATTTCAAATATTTCTCTCACAGGTCTATATCGATTTGATTGATGTGAATGATAATCCACCCGTTTTTGAAAAGAAGATTTATTACGAAACTGTAGTCGAGAGCATCCCTGTTGGCTCCAGGATAATTGATATATCAGCGCGTGATAAAGATATTAACAGAAATGCAATTGTCACGTATGGTAAAGGATCCGGTGATCCAGAAGGTGAGTAAATCTATTAAAAAGTGGCACTAAGGAAGATTGGTATTTACTAATACAAATACAAAAGCAGAAAAACTTATGCGTATATTTCATTGAATCTGCAGAAGCATGCAAGTGAATTGCCGTAATAATTTTCTTTCTGTAATAAATCTCGAAATTTGCTTTGTTTTCCTCAGAAAACGTAGGGATTTTGTAGGCCTATGCTAATCACAGAAGAGTGTTGTCTATGGCAGAATTCCTGATGTTAGGTAAATCTGTGAGACTTATTTCAAGAAAAAATTCGTCATTGACGTCAGCAGATACGATTAGTAAATCTATATTATAATAAAAGTTACGTCTGTCCGTCGAAAATGTCATATCTATAAAATAATAAGAGCAGTGTCTGTCCGTTACACGATTCATCTAGTAATAAAGTATGCTTCATTTCTTTCACTAATAAGATAAACATTATTAAACGTAAAACTGAAAAATAAAATCTTAAAATTTGGATAAATTGATAAAATATTTTTAAAGTAGAAGGAATATGTTTTGTACCTATGAATGATAAGCGATTACTTGAACACCATAATAGAAATGGGCAAGGATGCATTTTCTCAACGTAATTATTTAGTCTTCATAGCGACGTGATCCTAACAGATTCATTATTGGTGGACACAATTTTAACAATAAAAATTACGCAGTTACACCGTGTTGATGGCAGACACAGGTAGAATATCAAAACAAAGCTATAAATAATGCGAGAAAAAGAACACAATCGTTCTTGTAAAGAGACAGACTATATAGTTTTTAGCAAAAGAGATAATCTAAGATGCAAGCTACAAATTAGAGAAGGCATCATTGACAAAGTAAAGAAATTTAATTATTTGTAATTTAATATACAACAGAAATATGGAACCGAGACTATAGAAAAGAATGATGGCAGAAATTATTCAGATAAATAATCTCATCTTTAGTGCTTTGAAGCATGATCCGTTTGGTCTATCCATTTTCGAAGCCAAATGAATTTTGTTAAAGCTGTTAAACTCAAATTTTTAATGATGAATGGATAAGTTTTTGTTTATTTGCTTGTTTGTTTGGCGGCATATAAAATCCTTATGGGTTATTTAATGCCGAAATTTAATTTTCTTTGAGGTCTTAAGAATTTCTTTTAAAAATTGTATTGCTCTAATATAATATTTATTTTACAAAAACATGCTAGTAATATTTTTTCATTTTTTTAAAAATTGTGTTGCCGGTAATATTTTTTCTTGATTTTCAGAAAAATAAGTAAGTTTTACGACAAAAATGTATTTTTATACTTTCATAATGTTTTGAATCCAGTTTTATTTTTTGGTGGGGGTAACTATCTACCCATAGTTGGGACTCTATCATGTGAAACTAATCCCGGATAAGGGTGAATCTGGAAACCACAGTGGTTCGAATTCCCTAAAAAATTCTCGACTGATGTAGTTTATTGTCATAAGCAGGACGTGAATTGGGATATTTCCACGGGTTTTCTAAATTCGCGATGCTCAAAAGAACCTTATAAAAATTTATTAAATAGAAAATTATGATATATGAGAAAATTCAAATTAGAAAACCATGAAATAATTACGGATTCTATTAGTTTTAATAAATTCAATTACTTCTTCTCTTATTAGACTTGTTTAGCGTGTCCAGAAATGGGGTAATCAGCGTGAAAAAGTCACTGATGAACAAAATTGCCAATCACACTTTCCAAGTAAATGCTAACGATGGTTTGTACAAGGATATGGCTCAAGTAACTATTGAGGTTTTAAAAGGGGCCAGTAAGCCACCCATATGGGTTATTCCAGCGACAGATGATGTGGTCATCTCAGTGTTAGAGGTAAGTATGTTTCAGCATTCATTAGGCTTGGTTTCGTAAAGCACTATCATTGTCAGCTAGACTAACAATTTACATGTCATTTCTAGATAGTTCAGTGGTTCTCATAGGTGAGGTGGAAGAGAAAATCAGGTGAGGCGGAATGAGTAAAAAATAATAGAAGATTAGGAAACAGTTTTAAAAATTCATATGCCACAAAAATGTGATTTCAAAATTTTGAATATTATTATGAATTACTTGTAATTGCATGTATGAGCCCCAGTGTAAATAGTTATAAATAATTATTGATTGATTTTATCATTGCGATATTTAAAAATTATGACAAGTAATAGAAATATATTCACTAGGATCCATAAATTGAACGAGAGAGTAATCAATCATAATATTCTGACTTTTAATCCGCAGTTCTCATTCTCTCTCTATTTTATTTTTAAATGTACTTTTTTCACATAAAATTTGGTGAGGCGCAAATACATTTTCATTCTGAAAATATGACTCAGAAAAAGATTTTGGGAGCCACTACAGTATTCAGGCGATTAATATTGCATAAATTGACTTAACATATCTTTGTGGTACGAAACAATGTTAAGATTTGTATAAAAATCTCATCCGCTTTAAAGTACACATTAATTAAAATAAGTTTTATTAACACTACCTGGAGAAAAGATACACATTCCTACCTAGAAAAGGTGCATATTGTATACCCGAGGAAGGCTCTAATTGGTTCGGCAGAAAACATTGTAGCAATCACAAAAACAAAAGAATGAGGAGCACAATGACATGAATAAAATACTTGATTAAATGGCATTTATAAACCAATTTACAATGCTGATAATAATTAAAAAAGTAAGCGTAACAATTAATAATTTAAATAAGATAAATTCACCTATTTTTGTGTTAAATCAGGCTTCATAATGCAATTATATTCAATATATTTCTAATTATCAGTAGATAAATTATAAGGTTAACAAAAAACTCCTTTCCATTTTTAACAACTGTAGGAAGAAGTGAGTGTGTCAATTGCCAGGAAAGCAGTGGGTGTGTGCGGGCATTATCTTTGACCAATGCAAATGCGTTACGCGCACA
The DNA here is from genome assembly GCA_037127315.1 of Ascarosepion bandense. Taxonomy (NCBI): domain Eukaryota; kingdom Metazoa; phylum Mollusca; class Cephalopoda; order Sepiida; family Sepiidae; genus Ascarosepion; species Ascarosepion bandense. The sequence goes on from JBBBDQ010001669.1 coordinate 1,696,894, forward strand.
CATCAGTCATAGATTGATCAGCTGCGAGGAAATATAGCCTTGTCGAAGCAGCTCGCTCTGAATTGCGTTCTTTTTGACTTGTTAGCAGTCGTATCAAGTCGCCGAATACATCGGGACTTTGAGTGTATTGTTCTGAGGAAATGACCCCACCAGGCACTGATGCAGGGATTTTCAAGTAGGAAGATCTATCTCTTTGTGATGAACTCTGAAGTTGCTGGCCACAGTTCGTGGATGATGAGGCTCTAAAGTCAGTCATAGAGCCAGACATGTAATGAGCTTTTTGAACACTTTCAGGTTTCTGATGAAACACTCAGACTTTACCTGCACCACTTACGGGAGGCGTACAAGTTTAGTAAGTGTTTGCACCAAACTCTGTTGGAAGTCAACAAGCTACAGCCTGTTTCTTGCCCATATAGCGTATCCTTTTTTGATCGTGTGCTAAACACTACCGAAAAATGCGTCCTGCCTGACACTTTCAAGCATGCCTTTAAACCAACGAAATATTCTGTGTCTGGTGGACTAGTCGACAATTGGTGCACTATGAGCTGCTACCAATGTGCCAAACCAATACCGCTGGCCTGTAATCGCAAACATTATGACGTGTGCAACAGGCAATGAAACAGAAGGAGCTCGCATTGGTTAATCAAAAGGGTGTGCCTTTCCTTCATGACAATGCCAGGCCTCATCGGGCGCGAGTGGACAGGTATACCTTCCAGTGATTTAATGTATAACTTGTTTTTCTAATAAACCAAAATGGGCAAGGACCTTTTCGTTTGGAGTAACAACAGTTCAATTATATCGGTCTCATTATTCAATGAAATCTGTGATTTATTTGTCAAAATATTTTAATGCGATTGCGTCACTATTATAGTCAATTCGTTTTATTCCATTTATTTTATTCAACTCGTTGTAAATCGTCAAGTCGAATGTAAACGTCGGTCTGAAATTGGAATAAAATGACTCACTTCAAATATTACGCAACGACGTATTCTTCATATTCTAAAATATACTCATCACTTCTCAACTTAGCATAGGCTGTCTTAGGCACAATAATAATGATCTTGTGACCAGAGTAGAAAACATTATCTATGTCTTGTAGTAAGAAAAAATGTAGAAACAAGCAAAGTATAGACCTGGTTTTATGTCTTTTGTTTTGTTTCATTCCAGAGTCAGTACCTTGGCATGATTGTCTATCAAGTGAAAGCTGTGGATACTGACCAGGGCCAAAGCGGCAAAATCACTTACTCATTTTTAGTAGACAAAACAATAACCCAGAAAACCGAGGACTTCATGATAAACCCTGTAACAGGTGTAATACGCGCCGAAAAAGTTTTTGATCGGGAACAGAAAGACCTTTATGATGTAAGACGTTAGAATAAATATTATTACTTTTTTTACATTTTGTCTAAATACCTGTTCATGTAAACTGTGGTAGGAATTATTAAATGAATAATTTAATTCTGTAACGACGTATATTCTGTTATAGTTCTGTTTGTCCTTTTCCTAGGTTAGTTAGTTCGTTATTTAACTCACACGACAGTTACTCCCTTCCAATACCTGATAAATAACAGACTATTTTGTTATGACTGTGTCAAAGCGCAAAACTGACATATCTTCTAGGTACCTCCACTAGACCGTTGAAAAAAGGTTTAGTATGAATAAAAAGGTCCCAAGCGTAATAAAAACTAACTTTTTCCATCAAAATTTTTATATTATTATTAAGAGGAAAAATCAAAGTATTTTTAATCATTTAAAAAAAATGAATCCCTTCTAACACGTTCGAAATTTTGGTAAAAAACCTTATTTTGGTTTTAATTAGCGAGAATTTACAATGGAAAACGTAATATGCCATAAATCATTTTTTTCTGGTGACAAACCTATTAATCTGGAAATTCTTGCAAAAATCAAATATTTGTCGGATTTTAATGAAACTTTTAGATCTTATTCACAAATGAATTAAATTATTTTTGATATTCTTATTTTTAAAACAATCTTTGTAAAAATATTTTTGACATCTGTTACCCGACCTACACGTAAATTCATGAAATTTTAAGAAATTCAATTTTGTTGGAAAAAATTAGTTTCGCTAGTTAAATGCAGGACTCATTGGGTAATGTAAATCATCTATCATTTATTTTAATCAATTTTGCCTCTGTTTCCAAAATTTTGCTCTCACTAGTAAAATAAAAAACGTAATATAACTACGTCATTATTTAATTTGATAAGCTTTTAATTGTTTGAATAAATAATATAAATTAAGGACATTATAGCCTGAAGAGAAACAGTTTTTTGAATAATAATGAAATTTTAAAAGAATTGTTTTCATTTTTTAAATTATAATAATTTATAAAGATTCACAAATGTTTTTAAAATACTTCAAAAATTTGTTGGGATTAGTTTATATAATTATTAATCGAAAATTGTATTTATTAATCGAAAATTTTAAAAGTTTAATACAAATTGTTGTGCATCCCTATTTTTAAAATAATCAAAAATTTTTTGTGTGTATTTGAAGTTTTTTTTGTATTGTAATTTCTATGTTTAAATTAAAAGGTCATGTGTTTCTGGGTTTCCTCCCCTTGATCCCAAAATTATACAATTACGTCATTTGTGATCGTCATGCACTTTTATTTTATCTCGCATCTGTGAAATCTGTCAACATATACGGTGAAATGTCAAAAAGTTGAAGTCTGTGTTTATGAAATAATTTTATTTTAAGTTTAATGCTATAAACAAGTAATAATTGTATAAATCAGATTAATTTCACATTAAATTTGCTAACTTTCCAAAAGTAACGTTTCACAGATGTATATTTTATTTCTGCAAGATTTTTAAACTAAGAATTAACTTTTGTTTACAAATGTGTCGATCACTCAAAAATAGTCGAAAAATAGAAAAAAATCAAAATTGTAGATTCTAGTCAATATAATTTCTGTTTAAAATACACCAAAGTATTTTGCTTACTGGAAATTGTAAATTTAATTATTTAGCTTTTAATTAAAACTAAAATAAAAGTTCAAGAAATGAGTGGAGGTAATTATTTTAGACGCTACTTGGTTTCAATAAAAAAGCAAAAAAAAAAAGTAAGGATGAATGAAAGAAAGGAAGAAGGGAAAATAATAAGAAAAATGAATAGGAAGAAAAATAAGATGGTAAGGAGACAAAAGAAAGAGAACAAGATGAATTTAGTAGAGCTACATGGATTTAGTTGAGTTACTAGATTAGCGACTAGGAAACCACCCATTTACTGTGAAACCGGTCAAATGTAACCGCAACTTTTACTCCTCAGCTTTTTTGCTCGAAATTCCCGCTTGTGGAATTCCCTTCCGTATTCTTGCTTCTCTGACAGCTACAATCTCCAAGAATTTAAATGCATTGTCAATTGCCATTTCTTACCTTCTTGACTTGCATCCTTTCCCTGACAACCCGTGTAACATGTTCTTCTTCCTTTCCACTCTACTCTCATTCAGCCCTTTGCAAACCAGTTTTCTCAACCTTCCCTCACCCATTCTCTATCACCCCCGTAACTGATTCCACTTTTATGTAACCCTTTGCACACCAGTAGCAGTTCTGCCTTGCTTGGGGTGAAATGATTAATATATATATGATTTTATCACCAGATACCAACCATCGCCTGACGAAGTAAAATTCATAGTATTAAAACATGAAAGTTTTTGTATAGCGATGAAAAATGTTTTTTGTTAAAATAACTTATAATAAAAATATTACAATGATATATTGCTCTACTTTGTGTTGAGCACCTTTTAAAAAGTAAATGATACGAACTGTAAATTTTTACTACATTTGTTCTTACTTTTAAAGCAATCTCAACCCATCATTTAAAGTGGTGATAAACTATAATTCATTTCTATGAGCTAAATTAGCTCATTTCTTCAGACCATACTATTCGTTCCATTAAGTAAAAATATTTTTCCAGAATATATACCTCCACTTTTCAGTATATATTTTCGATACCTGATTTTAAAATGAAACTTTTAAAATGAAAAAAACATTCTTAAAGATTTCATTTTAGATTTAATTAAAAGCTTCATGATTAGATTTATTATTTCTATTAAGTCAAAATTTCTGGTGAATTTCAGATAGAAATTATATAGATCGGAGTTCACATTTAAATTTTATTAAAAACGGCCATTTTCTTAATTTTAAGAATTTTGTAAACAAACAAAATTTATCGATTTTAAAAATAGTTCAAAAGATTTCTGACACTTTATTTTAAAAAATTAGAAAATTGAAAGTGAAATTCAGCTGACTTTAAAAAAATATGACTTACTTATAGCATAAAAAGTAATATACAACAAATTATTAACGATTGGTCGTGTTCATCTGATCGAAGGTTTGACGGATTCTTGACTGATTTGGCGATGACAGGCTGTATGCATGCCCAAAACCGACCATTTTCAGAAATCTAAGTGAAGGGACAAAATTCTTAAATTACGTAACCGTTTCATAATAGTAGCAATTTCAGTCTACCATACATGAATATAAGTTATAAATATAATAAATTAAAAATATTTTTAAAATAAATAGCGTAACTACGTTTATTAATCTTTGCAATTTTGGACTCGCAATTTTCGTTACCAATTACTACATCATATCTAATAATCACCCCAATACAGAATTTTACACGATTTTAAACTATTATAAATTATTATAATTAAAATGTAAAACAATTGAAAAAATCCTTGTAAAAATTCGTTATTCATCAGAAAAAAATTATTTCTTCAGACATTAATGTTCTTAATATTACTTATTTACAAAAACAATTAAAAGCTTTTCTAATTAAGTAATGTCATAGTTTTATTGGATTCATTATTTTTCAAATCAGAGCAGATTTCTAGTTAAATGGTACAAATTTGATAAAAAAGTAGGTGATTTATATCTCCAATGACCCCTACTTTTAACAAAAAATAATAATTTCAATAACCTGAAGATTCTGTGTGAAATTTAATGAAATTAAGTAAGTGTGGGTTAAGAAAATAACCAATATTTTCTAAAAAGAAACATTTTAAAAATAATTTCATTCATTTGTGAATAAGTTTTGAAAATTTCATTTAAATCGGACAATTATTTGATTTGTACAAGAATTTCCAAATTCTGTTTTGATTTTCAACAGAAAAAAAGCGCAAAAAAATCATTGTTAAACTTTGTAGAAGACGATGGCGTAAACAAAACAAGCATTCTAACCAAACTTTCTAACGTGTTAGAAAGATTAAAAAAATTTAAAAAATAATTAAAAATTCTTTGATCTTTCCTCTTAATAATAATATCAAAATTTTGACGATAAAACTTTCTTTTCGTTAAGTTTGTCTTGTTTTCCATTACGCCATGCGGTTTTTCCCGTGAATTAGTGGAGGTACCTATATTGAGCAGCAAGCTTTTTTAATATCTTCCATTAAATACGGTAGACAAGTGAAGGTGGGTTCCGAAGCCAAGTAGGTACTAATTTAAAAAATATTATGTTTGTTTTTTAAGTTTAATGAGTGAAAAAATGAACTTCTTTGTTTCAAGCTTAGTAAATTTATTTGGATGTCAACGCTGTTCTAAAGTCTTGTTTTTAAATGGACCAAAACAAGTATTGGAATCAGTGTTCGCATCGAGGTGTGAACTACAGAAAAAAGAGTAAAGACGTCGTATAATTTGAAAAGAATTGTAATTGCAAAATAAACAGACGCTCCCCAGCTCACAGTCACATAAGCAAAAGGTTATTAAGTTTTCAAAAGACTACGGAATGCAGTAGGATGTGCATTGTGGTGCAGTGGATAACGGCTCCAAACGAGAAATCGGGGAGCCAAGTTCGAATTACAGTTAAATTTCCTGCATTCACTTATGCTCAAATTCCCTTCAGAAAGGTGTTAATCTGTCTCTTCCCTCCAGCTATTGGTTAAATAACAGGACAGATTTGGTTCTATAGCTTTGACTAACAACCAGTCTATAGCATAAAGTAATGTCAACCTACTGCGGTATAATCTTCTGCTCTGTCAGTCATGTCTTTTTCGAGACATGCTTTCCAAACCAAGAGCCAAAATATAACATTCACTTTCAAGTTTTTTAAATAAAAGATTGAGAGCACAAAAATTACGTACGCATGGGGGAGGATTATGTTAATAACTACGTACAAGATGGGGTGTCAAAATATTTGAAATTTGTGTGTATGCTTTATGTGAAATACCCGAATATACCATTGGACTATATGTTTTAATCCAACTTATATGCATGATCCGCGGTTATAATGTTTTCCTCTTGAATGTGAAATATATAGTTTTTTGCTTTCTACTTCTTTGAAGCCAGTTTTCTGCATTTGATTGACACTTTTACCTGTAGCGTTTTGTGATTTTAGCCTTAAAATGCTCATTCATTTTCTCGAGTGATTTTGTTTTAGGCATTTATTTCCTGCTATAAAATTAAGGAACAAAAGGCAATGAATGCATTGTTATTGATAACGATCGTAAATACGTTATTAATAATTCTAATTTATTTTTACTCTATTCTAACGCTGACAATATATAATTTAGCTAAATAAGAATATAAACTTAAACATTAATAATATTTTTGCTTAAACGATAACTACGTAATAATTTATTCTGGACAATTTTTAAATAATTATAATATATTTATTTTCTTATTGAAAGTTAATGCTTGTCGTCAGAGATCACGGCAAAAGTCCACAGGAAAGTAACAGGCGTCTTAAAATAAAAATTCTTGATGTGAACGACAACAAACCACAATTCCCGATGTCGGTAAGTTTTGTTCATATGACATTTGAAAGTGTATTAGAATATATAATGATAGGATTATGAAATCTATAGCTATTTTGATGTTTCTTACGATTTCTAGTGTGTAAGCCAACTGGCAATAAGATGCGAAATTTCCTACATATCTACTTGAGGTTTGAATAGAACAGAATATATGAGTAACAAGGTGGTTTTTTAAGGAAAATTGAAATAAAATTTCTGGGACAAGAGAAAAGGGAGCTTGTAAATTCTGACATTCACAGGATATACTGAAGGCGAGTATAGTAGAGGAAAACATCAAGTAACCCAGCTAACCAGCTTGCGCCAACCGATGATCAAGCGACAATGATATCGATGTTAAAGTGTTAAACATTGCTCAGAGTTAAAATAACAAGAAAATGTGAAGAGCCATGATTGGTGAAGCCATTTAGAGAGGGGGTCACACGAAAGAAGAAGACAGTATTATTTACAGCATTTACTGTCTCACTGTGAGTGTTCAATTCTCTAAGTGTTTTTTTTTCAGTCTTTCCAAAACTTTTCAACTGATTCTTTCTGAAAGTAAGCACATTTCTTCTCAAATATATCTCGTTTCTCGCATATTCAATCTAATGAATACTAAGCATTCTTCCGTAGAACTCTATTTTTGCCACTTTGAGTTTCCTTAATTACGAGGAAATTGTCTCACGCTAACTGCCATATTTGTGGATCGATATGGCGACAATAAAAAAAAGCTTTGTGATCTTTATCCTTTTTTCTGAACTTCTTGGATGAAGAGTTATCTTTATTTACACTATATTGTCCTTATCTTTATGGTTGATATTGTAACGTTTCGGCTGTTGTCAAAGGCATATAGCTCTGAGTAATCTACTTGAATTCTAATCTGAATCATTTATTTTAACGACGCGGATAGACAGCTCTAGTTCCATTGCCTATGTCTTGGTATCTCGTCTAGTTCTTATTTTTTAGTACCGGCCTATTATTCCTCAGTCATTTACCCTTAAGTTTGAGTTAAAGGACACACTGCCAGTAACTGAGCAGAACTAAAAATAAGAACTAGCCATGGACAGTAGAGCGAGAACAGTCTAACTTCGTAGAATAAATAAAGAATTCAGTTTAGAATCCTCTGTAGGTTATCCAGATCTATATATACCTGTTGAAGGTGAGAACGACACAAGAACCAAAATCGTTGTGATGACAACAACAACGATGAGGACAATCGTCCGAATGTAAATAGTAAATCCTTTTATATTCTTGTTAACGATGAAAAATGACGTCTCGCTACAACAGAGACACTCGATGTTATTTTTAAAGAATGGGAAGGTGATGCCATATTCATTCCAAGTACCAGAAGATGCCACGATAGGATACCATATTGGTGACGTACAGGCTTTTGACAAAGATTTGCGACCGACTAAATTCTACTACATTTTATGTGAGTAATATCTTCATTATTTTTTATTCCACTTGTTCGATATCCAGAAGTTTTCCATTAAGTACAATATGTGACATTCTTATGTGGTTGGTGTTTGGTGACCGGTATTCTATTTGGCCAAACTGGTTGCATAGTTACGTTAGTTCCCAATACTTTCTTGGTGCCAATAAACTAAAGTGGTTCTTACATTTTATCTAACTGAAAATGAAATTAGATATTTTATTTAACCGGGTTGGGGGAAGATTTCATCTCATGGTGTTAAACAGCACAACACATACAGTCTGAATGACTGTATTCAATGTTCTTCGTCAGGAAGCTCAACTAACAAATTGTCAGTGCAGGAGAGAGATAAAGTAGGTGAGAGTGACTACCATTTATTTCTCTCATCACCTTCTAGGTTTCAGACGACGCGTTTTCTATGAGGCAAAAGTTATCACTGAATAAATTTAGTAGAAAAAATCTGCATGAACTAAAGGAACTTTATCGTGAAGAATAGAAAAATATTAACCGAGAAATATGCAAGAAATTCGTAGGGGGATACGCTAAACGTTTACATGCTGTAATTAGCAATACATCTTACGTGACGAAATATTAGATGATTTAATAAATGTATTGGAAACATTTGCGATATAAAATATTTGTTTTTATTGGAGGTATCTTTATTGATTATTTTTATAATCTGATTGTTTGACTAAAGACGTAAACATATGAATTATTAGCAATAGAATCTTCATTAACCTGTTAGAAATACCTAAAGAAACATTTTTTGTCATATGTTGTGAACTTTTGCATTACACTGCATATATATATATATATATATATATATATATATATATATATATATATATACGTTGTTTAGAACGGTTCATGATTAAACATAATCCACATTCATTGTCTGTTATATTTAACAGTATATGTTTAGAATATATATATACTAGCAGTATATCCCGGCGTTGCTGGGGTGCAATGAAAGCTTTAAAACTAATCCATGGTCCTGTAGCTCAGACTCTTTGGACATTGGCACGAAAGACTAAAAAGCAATAGTTATTTCCAGTTAAAGTGAAACCGTAGACTGAAAAAAATGAATGGATGTAAGTCAAATTTTAATTTCCTGTTATCGATATCAAATAAGTCTTTTTCGTCGTAAACTGAATTTTGAAGGCTAAATAATTCCTCTGAGTAAATGGTATCATGGCTGAGACTAAGAACTACAATTATACCTACTTAGAGCCAAACACGAAGCAAAAACTAAAATAAAAGGGCTGAGAAAATACAAACATACAGGCAGATAAACAAACACACACATACAAATATCTTGCCTTTTCTAGATATATATTATCGATTTTCTGCACTACTGTAAGAACTGCAACCTCGAAACTTTTGAATATCCTTTCTCATGTCTTTGTCTATGAGTGTATCAAATTTGATTAAAATCGGACCACTCCTTCTATAAACCGATTTTTTCGATTATCGATTTGCTATATTTATCGGGTGTATCTTGACACAAAACCTAGCTACGAACACTCGCATACGCTTATAGTACAACTGTGTAAATTTTCAAGAAAATCGGTTCAGCCATTTCGGAGTCTATAGGTAACGGACACACACATACACACACAAAGTTCCATCTATAAATAATATATGTTTGCGGGGATTGAGCGATTTTGGGCCCTGGTCCGAGCATACGTGATCGTGTTCCCCACCATAAATTTAAAGGCGAGGTTAATATCTGAAAAGCGTTATTTAATAATTAAATATTAATAATCTGTAACAATTGTATTGTTTCCCGATATCCAAATTTCGGATTTTAATTTCTTAAATTTTGCTGCATTGTTTTCAAAGGTCTGAAATCTTCTTCCATACTACATATTGCTCTCTATTTTGTAGCTTGTGGGGACACGCGATATCTGCTTTGTGATGTTTTGGGATTACGTTTTTTTTTTTGCATTGATATGCTATCCATTCGAATTTTAAATAAATAGTGATTAATATTTTTATTTTAAATTCTCAAGAACAACAAAAAAAGAAATTCTATAAGTTTACTTTCATCATATGTTTAGGCTTTAATTTTAAGCATCGATTTTAAAAGCAATATATTGCCGAAGAATGAGGTTGAAATAGTAGCGGTGGCATGGGGCAAAACCGTGCTTTTGACATTCCGGATTTGTTTGGCGAGAACAAATGTCCATGTTTACCGAATTTTATATAATTTTTTAAATTCTACGAGACACCTCCATTTCGTTGTTTTTATTGCAAACATTTTTATAATATGCGATTATTATAATAAATACTTTATTCAATTGGCAGCTGGGAACGAAGATGGAGTGTTTGAATTAAACGCCATAACTGGTTCTTTGTATTTGATGAAGCGGATCGATCGTGAAATTACCAGTTCGTATACTTTGATTATCGAAACTGTTAATAACGGCACTGATTTCAGCGTTATACGTCCGCGAAGAAAACGTGAAATCGACGCCAGTATAACCACAGTGTATATTCTCGTAACGGACAGAAATGATGAACAACCCTATTTCACCCAGAAGGAATATTATGGATGTAAGTGAGCTATTTTCTGCATGTCTTTTCCTTCTTTTTTTTGTAATAAACTCATTTGTATTTCTCTCATAAGCAAACGATTATCATCGCTACTCGATACACATGGATGTGTTTTCCAGATTAATATTACTATTATTGGCGATTATGGAACTTTGAAAGTAGTGGGGGTCACTTATTGGCCGAGATTTTTCTGGGGAGGAGGGGGACAAATTCAAACAGTGTCTTCATTTTCATACTACACCACTATCGTATACACAACTTAGGAATGAGTTTAATGTTACGTCACTAAATTAAACGGAATAAATTTTCATTCATAGTAGTGGAGTTCTAATCTATTCTTGCCAACTTTTCTATACTCAAGCTATTGAAACACAAGAGAAGTTAATTTCAAAACATAATGAAAAGGTTAATACTAACGTCATTACTAGCAGAACAGTGTGATTTGTCTGCTCTGATTTTTTTCGTCTGCAAATGTTTTTTGAAGCACAAAAATAAATGCGAGAATAAAATAATGCAACGAACTCAAAAACAATGCTCGGGACATTCAGCAAATGACGACCAGACGATCAAAAAGCTATTTTGAAATAAGGAAATAATTTAAACAATATCATTACTCCATGACCCTAAATGAGAAAGAAAACGCTGAGGGGAAAATTCTGAAGATCATATCTTACCAAAATCAGATACTGTTCAGTTTTATAATTTTTTTAAAGCTTATAAAAGTGTAACTGGGCAACCTAGGGGCCAGCCAAAATTCGGCGAAGGGAGGGCTTGGCCCCTTCGCTCCTCCCTTAGAACCGCCACTGTTTATTATCATCATATTTTGAAATCTGTTATGCCCCACGACTTATCAAGTCTGCAGGAGGACCTAAGGCAGATAGTGGTGGATTGTTATAGTTACATTTCATGATTTGTTATTCTACCTCTCATAACATCACTAGTTTTACATAGATGAAGAACTTCGTAGTGTGTGGACTGTAGTTAGCAACATAACTTTTGTATTTCTCTAAAGCTGAAATAATAATAAAATAATAATAATAATAAGTACGCGATTGGAATTACAACAAGAATGACGTGTTTTTTGAGGCTCCTGTAAACGTAACGTTTTTTTTTCTAATGAAATTTTGTTTTACTGTTTTAAATGTAAGCATGCATTTTTCTTCGTATATTATTTAAATTATCTGTTTCTTCTTTAAATGATCCTAATAGATTCATCAACTAGTTTTCTTATTATTCATATTTCCCTTAGTTGTCGATATTTCGAAATATTTTTTTAACTATGATAATCTTTCTTAAAAACAAAGAAATAAAATAAATAATCTTTCTTAAAAACAAAAAATAAAACAAGACAACAGAAAAAATACGATGAAAAACGCTAAAAGAGTTTGATACAATTTCTACGATATTCTTTCTTAGAAAGAATACGTATTTATTTATTTTTATTTATTCATTCATTTTATTTATTTTTCGATAACCTTATTTTTGACGACTTTAATGAAAGAATAACAGAATATACAGCGGGCGAACAAATTATTATTTATAAATTTCACGGCAGTAATAAACTCAAACGTATGTCAACTTTTTCTTTTCCATTAAATTTTTCTTTTTATTTTATTTTATCTTAATTATTTTTGCTACAAATACTAGTGATGGTAGCAACATTTTTTTTTCTTTTAAAAAAATACTCTCTAAGTGTAGTGCGGCTGTTTATTTTTTTTTTTGTATTTTTAACGAGCGTCTTCTCTTTGATTTTTTTCTATATGAAATTCTGTTTTACTATTTTAACATAAACATGTTCAAGGTCAGCAGCGAGATTATGTCTGTCCGCCACGCCAGGTTTCTTACTGATGCGGGAGTACATTGTGGTGTCATATGCGGAGATGCCAACTTGGCACTTGATCTCATCTGGGAGGTCGTTGATTAAAATAAGGAAGAGCGTCGAGCCCAGGATAGAGTCCTGGGGGACACCGGCATTTGTGCTGTAGGATGAAGAGGCATGCCCATTCAAAACGACCTTCATTTTGCGTTTTTTTTTAAAAAGATTGGATTAGATCAAGCAGGCGTCCGGTAATACCGTAACCCTGTAGCTTGCAAAGAAGGCCAGAGTGCCAGACCTTGTCAAAAGCCTTGGAGATATCCAGAGCAAGTGCACGAGCCTCGCCTGACTCAAAAGGGTCTGGAGCATGTACTCCGTAACGGTTGTTAGCATGTCGGCAGTGGACCTGGCAAAGCGGAAGCCATATTGCCTGTCAGAGAAGAGTTTGTGGGCAGTAAGATGTTGAAATATTTCAGCATTGATTATGGCCTCGAACACTTTCCCGAATATCGGTAGAAGACTGATAGGGCGATAGTTGGATGGGTCCGAGGGTTCACCACAATTCTTAAATACAGAAACGACTGAAGAGATCTTCCAGCATGCAGAAAAACGGGAAGCAGAAAGGCAGTAGTTCAACAGTTTAAGGAGGACAGGGGAGAGTTCAGGAGCACACTTCTTAAGGACTATCACCGGGATTCTGTCAACATGGAGGTCAGGTTTGAAATTACTCGGGATACTACCGTCGGGGTAATATATACGTCGTGCAGTTTGACCTCAGTTCTAATTGGGAAGTCGGGTGAGCATACTCCAGATGAGTCAAATGTGAATTTGGATGGTAATCTGCGGGCAAAGCACTCAGCTTTGTCCGCAGATGACGTGAGAACCTCAAATTCATGAATTAAAGGAGATATAGAGGATTTGCAGTTGTTCAGCACCCGTTTGCATATCCTCCAATAGTCCTTGGAGCCGAACTGGCGGTCAGCTATGCGTTGTCGCATTCTCTCAGCGAACAACCGTTTGGCGTCATTCAGGATTCTCTTGCACGCATTGCGAGCAGACGTGAATAGGCGCCTATTGTGATCAGATGACTGTCTCCGGAATAGTTGTAAGTAATGGTTCCTGTGGGCAATGGTGGCCGAAAAGGCAGGGGAGAACCACGGAGAGGAATGAGGTTTTAGGCAATACTTCCTGGTGGGTATGAAGGCATCAATGCCAGCTTTCACCCATGACGAAACTTCAGAGGCACAGTCATCAACTGGGAGATCGAACACTTTTCCCCAAGGGACGTTGCAGAGGAATTCGCGAAATGCATCCCAGTCAGCCTTTTGGTAGCATTAGGAGGTCCTATTGGTAGGAGGCTCCTGGGGGAAGTGAGAGTGGAAAGAAATACTAAGAGAGACAACAGCATGGTCGGAGTTGCCGAGCGGGCAAAGCTGCGAGTCTTGACAGGCGTCAGGTGCAAAGGTAAAACATATATCTAGTAGTGAGGAGTGACCAGAGGGAGTGCTTGGGAAGCGATTGGGGAAGTCCATCACTTGCGTAAGGGATTGGGAAATAGCAAAGTTCATGGCGTGGATGCCCGCTAGATCAGTAACAGAGTCTTTAAGCCACTCAGAGTGATGGGCGTTGAGATCTCCGAATACAAATATATGAGCAAATGGGTGGTAGGAAATAGCCTTATCAATGTTGTCAGCAATGCTATCTAGAAGTGAGCAGTCAGGTGAAGAGTGAGAACGATACAGAAAGAACAGGTACCTAACGAAATAAGGAGAGACAGACGGGGACATACATATTGGTGGTCAGTAGATTCAAGTGAAGTCACCCTAGCTATGGGGAGGTTTGTTGATATTTCGAAATAATGTTTAAACTATTATAATTTTCTTAAAAACCAAACAAGACAACAGGAAAAATACGATGAAAACCAGTTTGATTATAATTTCTACGATATTCTTTTTTTTAGAAGGAATACGTATTGATTTATATATTTATTTTTATTTATTTATTTATTCATTTTATTTACTTATTTAATTTAATTTATTTTATTTTGATAACCCTATTTTCGGCGACTTTAATGAAAAAATACCTGAATATACAGTGGACGAACAAATTATTAATTTTATTTTAAATCTCACAGCACTAATAAACTTAAACGTATGTCACCTTTTCTTTTCAATTATTATTTTTTTTTAACAATAATTTTTTTTCAACAATTATTTTTATTACAAGTACTAGGGACAGTAGCAACATTTTTTTTAAACCAGCGTCTTTCTCTTTGACTTCCAATCGCGTCTCTGTCAGATGTCGCCTGCCAATCCATTTAGAAGAAAAACTCCAAAAAACAACCCGCAACTCAAGGTGTTAATCGAGTCGAGGAATGAATGGCTACTGCGTTATGAGGTCACAAACGATTCCCTATAGGCTTCGAGACCCTGTTTTTAAAAGACCGTTACCAAACGTGCCGGGCAACTCTGGCTGGACTTTTTGACCCGTGCGTCACTCGTGGGAAAAATATAAGAAATGCAAATAAAATAAAAAATCCAGTATGGCTCTTCCAGTGGATAAACAGGGAGATCGTCCTTCAGGAGGGAACTTACCTGAGGTCGAAAAATCCGCCATAGGAACAAACTCCTACACAAAGAATGAATCTTCAGGTCCCCACGACCAGGATAATCTTAATAATGGCTCTGAAAATCCTCCAGCTAGATCTATAACCGTATATTTAAAGAAAGAAAAAATAAAATGTTCTCGTGAGGAGTACAAAGAAGTTATGACTGCATTTCATGAAGCGTTACTCAAACATCAAAGAAACATCACTCGCTAAACATATGACATTTGGCGAAAAAAGGTTAGACAAATGAAAAGAAAGTACATTGACAAAAATAAACGAAGATACATCATGCAAAATAACATCATGCGAAATAACCGATTAACAGAAGCTGAAATTCATGAGATAAAAAGAATTGTACCAGAATAGACGAATCAACAAAATATGAAAAGGAACCGGAATCAGAAATAAAAAGTAGTAACATCATACAAGCCACAGGTCATAATGTAGGAACCGTGATACACACCATCACTGTGAAGATAATGACCTACGTTTAGAAGTGCTGGAAGGGTGTGATCTGAGTTAGTTACAAGACGACAATAAAACGAGTTCAGAACACATTGAACAGAATTATTTTTACAGAAAACAAGAACAGTATACAAGAAGCAAAGGAAGAAATTAAGAACCATATATGTCAAATACAAAATATTGCAAAGGAAGAACGAGAACAGCTCCCAAGATTACAACCAATAATGCATAACCTTGAAACTAATAAGCCCTACAATGCGGCACTCAAATTAATTTTGGATGAAGAAGACACTCATATAAATCTCAATGAAGCAATATATGCATCACCAATAGCAGCAACAAAAAAATTGAACATCAAATTAAAAACAAGGCTGTCTCGCAGACATGAAGATCCACCTTGGAAAAGAAAAATAGAAAAAGAAATCGAACAAATTAGAATTGAAATATCAGTAGTCAATGAACTGACAAAAGGAATTAATGTAAGAACTAGGAAAGGCAGAAAAGTCGAAAGAAAATACATTAGAAATGAAAATGAAGTCCTATCAACTAAGGAAAAAATAAAGCAAACAATACAACAGAAGGCTCAAAGAATAAGACTCTATAAGAAAAGATCAAGATTCTACAGATAAAAGAAGATTTTTCAAACCGATGCAAAGAAATTTTACAGGGAAATAGGTAAAAAAAGAATTGAAGTGACAGTCCCCCCCGCAAAATGGAAGAAGTTATACAGTTATGGGAAAAATATGGGCTTTCCCTAAAGAACATAAAGAAGTAGATTGGATTGCACAAGAGATAGAACGAATAAAAAATAAACCAGAACAGACATGGACTGGAATCACAGAAGAGGATCTTAAATGTGCACTGAAAAAAGCACACAATAAGAAATTTCCAGGTATAAATAAAACTCCTATCTTTTGGCTATCTTATTTAAATACAGTACATAAAAAACTAGCCAAACAACGTCAAAAAATGGTTAAGGATTCCACTAAATTCCCTGCGTGGATGACAAATGAATTACACTTCTTCTACCAAAGAATAGTGACACAAACAACCAGAAAAACTAAAGACCAATTACATGCCTTCCGACAACATACAAACTATTAACATATATTTTAACAAAACAGACATATTTCCTCTTGGAAAGAAATGACATACCGCTTGAACAAAAAGAGTGCAAACGTGGCTGTTACGGATGTAAAGAGCAATTGCTTATTAACAGAGAGATCCTGGAAAACTGCTACAAAGCCCCCCCCCAAAATCTTACTAATGCCTGGATAGATTATTGTAAGGCATTCGATAGTGTACCACATTACTGGATCTTAAAGACTTTAAATATATACATGATATCACCCATCATCAATTTCATCAAACAATGCATGTCGACATGAAAAACAATCCTTTACCTCAATCATATCAATGAAACCTATATGTCTGGTGAAATAAACATCAAAAGAGGTATATTTCAGGGTGACTATTTGTCTCTCTTGCTATTCTGCATATCATTAATAGCACTAACCAGTCAACTTAACAAAACAGAATGTGGTTATAAAATAGCCCAAAAGAAAATAAGCCATCTATTTGATATGGATGACTTAAAGTTGTATGCTAAGAATGATAACGAGCTGGAAGGTCTTCTGCAAACTGTAAAATGCTTCAGCGAAGAAGTTGGAATGAAATTCAATTTGAATAAATGTGCTAAAGCTACAGATTTACGTGAATCGCTACAACAAACATCCTCAATTAGCTTAGACCCTGCTGTAACAAGAAAAGACTTAAAGCCAGAAGAAGCTTATAAATACCTAGGTGTAAATGAGAGTAAAAAAATTCACCATAAAAAATGAAAGAAATAGTGCGTAAAGAGTACTATAGAGGGCTACGACTGATATTAAAAACTGAATTGAATTCTCAGAACAGGAATTGTGGCCATTAATAGCCTTGCAATCCCAGTTGTCCAATATAGTTTTAACATCTTAAACTGGACTTTAAACGACATCAGGCGAATGGATCCTAAAACAAGAAAGCTTCTTTCTAAGCATAAGATGCATCATCCAAAGGTTGATGGAGACCGTCTATGCATACCCCGTGAAGAAGCTAGAATTGTCTTAAAGGACAACAACTATTGGCTTACTAACATACATAGAAACAACAAAAGACTGGATGATACAATTAGTTAAACATCATGAAAACAGAAAGAAAAAATATTCAATAATAAAAGAAGATAAATACAAACACGATTTACATTTAGTCGATTCTGTAGAAAAGCAAAACAGAAGTCAAGAACCAAATATTGCTGCAAAATATATGAAAATGAATGCCAAAAATAAAGCTCTTGAGCAGATGAATCAACGCTGGCAAGACAAACTCCTGCATGGCCAATATCCAGAACGTGCCAACAAATCCAATGTTGATAATGTTAATACTCATCGATGGTTACGTGCATCTGGATTAAAGTCTGAGACTGAAGACTTTATTCTTGCAGCGCAAGACCAAAGTCTTTTCACTAGGAACTTTCAGGCAAATATTATACATAATAATGTGGATCCAAAATGCAGGTTCTGTGATAAACACCAAGAAACCATAGACTATCTAATCTCAGGATGTTCTGTACTTGCCCCACATGAATATAAAAATCGTCACGATAGAGTAGAGCAATATTTACATTGGACAATGTGCTAACACTATGGAAAATCTGTAAACAAACACTGGTCTGAAGATCACCCAGCACCGGTTACAGAAATAGAAGATGTCACCATTCTATGGGATTACACCATCTACACAGACAGAAAAATTGAAGTAAATAGGCCGGACATTATTGCTAAAAACCAGAAAGAAAAAACTTGCCTGTTAATTGATATGGCTTGTCCAGCGGATTGTAACATAGCAACCAAGGAATTCGAAAAACTATCAAAATATAAAGACCTGGAAATTGAAATAGAAAAAATGTGGAAATTGAAAACAAGAATCGTGCCAGTGATAGTAGGTGCACTTGAAATGGTAAAAAAAATGGAACAAAACAGCACATTGAAAGAATCCCTGGAAACCCCAGCTTAAGGGATATACAAAAAGTTGTCTTGTTAAGTACAGCCCATACACTAAGAAGAACTTTGTCTATGTAACGCTAGGGATGATAGGGAGATAGAAAAAAACATGAAATGGAGCCATAACGACACACCACGACCTGCCTTAGGTTTTCCCGCAGACTTGGTAGGTAGTGCGACCATAGCAGAAGTGGAATATGATAATAATTATAATAATTATTATTATTAATATTTCAAAATTTTGTTTAGAATCGAAGGTCGGTCAATAAATACTTAGATAATGATGCAGTCATTTGTTGAATTTAAACGTTTTTAATTTATATTGATTGAAAATTAATAGTGTGTGTTAATAATTTTGCTGAATGAAATATATTCTCCTTCACTGTATTGTTATATATATATATGATACAATCTTACTGAAACTTATGAAATTGGTATTAACCAACATATTTATTTAAATTTAATTTTTTGAACATTATTTTTAATAGATATTCATATTTGCGTGGATAGTCTGTTTTTTGTCTAATCAAACAGTACATTTTTAATATCTACCTTGCAAAATATTCAAGAACGTTTGTTTGGAAAATGCCTATCGAATACTGCTAGAACATAGATATTTTCCAAATATTTTTCTCTAGTCTGTATTGAGGATTCTTTTAAGAATAGTGTTCTTTGGATATCACAATCTTATTCCATTCATACGATCAAAATCTTATTCCATTCATACTTATATATAAAAGAAAGAGAGAGAGAGAAAGACAGGGTGAAATTTATATATTTATATTTACATACGCTCTATCTCTGATACTGAACAATTTTACTTACAAATATAGCAAATCTTAAAACTATATTTTTATAATAAAGGAGTGTACTAAATACGATACAGGAGATTTTGAAGAAATATGACAAACTGAAAATATTTGATTGAAAATAGCTTTGATTGCATGCTTTATTTTTTTATGCTACATCAGATCCAAAATCTAAAGAAAGAAATGTGTCTATGGCTATTTTTGTGTAGGCTTAAAAAATGAATCCTATTACTGAAGTACTTTTGAATCTGGTGAAACTTAGAATGACGAAAAGTAATCAGATATATTTTCAATAAACGTTTTCTTTTTGTCAAATTTCTTAAAAGATTTTTGGGGATTATATATCTTATTTTAAACGCTTTTTGTTGATACAAAAATACACAGATCTACCGAAAAACATAAATCTTTCACTTTCAACTCATTCTAAAGGATTGAATGACAATTTGCCTGGTATTCATTTCAGAAAAGATGAAACTTCTTACTTTCGAACCATTCTAAAAATGAGATGATGATTTACCGTTAATACGATACAAAAAGACTGGTAAAACATATTAACAAATTTCGACATAAACTAAGAATTGTAAAGAAAAGACAGGCAATAAATATTAATAGCTTTTTAAAGGTCGCCCATTCATTTTTGTTTTAATCATGAGAAACGAAAGCTTAAGGAAAAATTACTATGTTTCATTATTTAAGCATCCACACAAATACACTTATACAAATTTCTTTTGTTCATATTTAGATCTGATGAAGCCCAGAGAAGCGAAATGCATAATTAAATCTATTTTCAGGGAAATGTTTTCCATTTGATGAATTTCTTAAAAATATGGTCGGGATTCTATGTTCTGTTTTAAATACACACACACACACACACACACACACACACACACACACACACACACACACACACACACACCAGTCCGTTAAGTGCCATATGTGATAGAGGAATGGGCAATCATGTCTCCAAAGGGACATGACTTACTGGGCAGAAGATGTTTCTGCAGTAGGCTGGCATTACTTTCTGCGGTAGACTGGTTGCCAACCAATATGTTCTGGTATTTAAACTATAGCTGGAAGAGATAGATTAATACCTTTCTCAAGGATATTTTCGCTTAAGTGAATGCAACGAATTCAACTTGAATTCGAACTCAGCTATCTGATTTCTCATTTTGAGCCGATATCCACTCCACCGCAACACATGTCTTTATATATATATATATATATATATATATATATATATATATATATATATATAGTGTATAATTTGTAATTTTTCAAATAGATATTTTATGAAAATTATCGGTATTTTATCTCTATTAAGTTTGACTATTTCTTTTCAAAAATTGTAAATGATCTTTTATAAATTTGACTGTTGCATAGATACGAGAGCGGGATGTAAAGTTCATAAGTTGATTACGAAGGAGCGATACTAGAGCTGTGGAATTTGGCGAGCATTAATTTCAATTCTTCTTCTTAATAACTGCAATGATTCCTTCCAGGAAAATTTACATCTTACTCTTCACGGAAGATTGTTCATTCTGTTTGTCAAAAATGTCAATTGCATAAGTTATGATGTCATTACTACGGTATTGCTTCCTAGACAAGTAATTCTTTCCTGCTGGAAAACAGATAATAGTCAAATCAGGAGAATCTAAAGAGAAATCAATCAGTTCCAAGCTACAGTCATACACAACTGTCATACGACGTTAATTGTGTAAAATATTCCCGACATTCTCACGAAATCTACCAATAGCATTGGCTATTTGATTTATATATGTTTTCTTTGATGGTGTCAGTTCAGGACATCTAAATCTTGAATCATTTCAAGACTCTCCCTTCTCTGATAAAATCTAGCTGCCCATTTTAGGTCTGTTGATAAATCTGAATGGATTCTGATGAAACTTTTAGGGATGATTGACGTCGTGATTGGCACGAACTGAATAGATTTTAGGTTCAATCTGGTATGGGATATATTTTCTCTTATTTGTCCGGTTTTATTTTTAATTTTTGCCTTTTAAATGCCAAAGGCTGAATTACCTTCCCTAGATAATTTTAAATACCCCCTGTTTCATTTTAAGTGCATTTAATTTTGAGATCAATTTAGTTCTTTTTTATATTTCCTCTCTTGAGAGTGGTCAAGTTCATTGAAGTTATTCTTTCTGAGTTTAATAATCATCTTTTGCTAATCTCTGAGTTGATGTCAGTATTGCCTTGACAGAGGTTTGCAGGCTTTGATCTTTTTAGTTATTTTGAATTCTTATTGTAACAGCCAGATGTCAGTTTATCCGAAAATGTTGAAATAAATAATGGCTCGGAATTGCTAATTGAAGAGCTGAGTTCCAATTTCATTTGTGTTGGTTATATTCACTTACTCCAATATACTCTTGGGAAAAGTGTAAATCTGCCTTTCTCACCTCATCAATGGGTCAAAGGATAATACTTTTATTCCTTGCAATCTCAAAATATTTGTTAACTTTAAATAACCTTCAAAGGGTGGATAAACTATAGAAAACAAATCAATCAATTATTGCCGCAAAATCTCACAGTGTTACGAGAGGGTGCTAAAATTGTCTCTTTGAAAATCCGTGTTAAAATGAATTTATTTTCATACACTTTTAAGTGAATGGATTTGCTGAGTGTAATCTGGGATACTTTTATTTTTAATTTTTCAGGTATTTCTACAGACGATACTATAATGAAGAGCATTTTAAAAGTGCAGGCCATTGATAAAGATTCGGCAGGAATTTCCGCCATTAGATATACGATTAAAAAAGTGCAAAAAAATGGTAACAGTTTGAGCGGCCAGACAACGTTTGTCATCGGGGATCGAGATGGCATTCTTCGTAACACAGAGATTATGAGTAAATATGAAAGTTCAGTCTTCACTATGGATGTAATTGCAAACGACACAGTCCTTTACGGCAAAACAGTTAAAGCGGATATGCAGGTATTGTAAATTAAAAAAATATATAGAGAAAATGATATTCAGGTCTTTCATTAAAAATGTTAGAAAATAAAATATTAATGCACTTAAATTGGCTATTCAGCCTTAATATATTTGTTGTGATAATTTGAGTGTCAAACATTTGTCTGAGTAGGGAGGGAGAATAAACGCTTGTGCCAATTAATTGAAACAACAGCTTTAGTTTTCTTTATTTTACCATATGGTCAGTTTTAGAGCCACTGGAATGACAAGGTGTAATTGATTTCTAGTTTTTCATCAGATTAGGTAATTTTACATGTTGTGCAGTAATATGAATCTATTTTCGGGTTGTATGATGAAAGTTGTTTGGTCTTGAAATATATTACGTCATCTGTAAGTACATCAGATTTTTATCACGTCCAGACACTATTGTTTCGACTGTTGATTAGTTGTCCTACGGCCATTGTCTATGATGGACATTATTCCTAAGAAGCGTACAAAAATTATAACGTTACACAAACACACTGGCAAGACATACAGAGAAATTGCGAACATTGTTGGTGTCAGCTTTTGAACTGTTGATCGATCAGTCCAAAATGTAAAAGAAAATGCGTTCAGAAAATAAAAAAAAACATTAAGTGACGACTTATACGTGATCTGCGAAAGTGTGAAAGTTTGAAAGATCCTAGTAAGACACTATTTGTTTTGTTTCAATTAATTTGCACAAGAATGTAGATAATAAACAGAACAAGATAGATAATGAAAGAATAAAAGAGAAAGATTCATAATAAATAGAATTAGATAGATAGATAGATAGATAGATAGAGAGATAGATAGAATGAGATACATAGATAATGAATAGAATGAAATAGCGAGATACATATATAATTAACATTAAATTCTCCCAAACTCCGAAGATGTTATGGAATTATGAAATATGCTTTTCAATCTTAGCAAAGCATTAAGAATCAGTATTATTCCTACTTTTTGTCTTGTTCCACCTTTTATCTATACGTAGCAAATAGTTATAGCGTGTATTCTGATGTAGGTAATGATTTGAATTGAGTTCGATCCTCACTGGGTACCTCCCACTTTTGGCTTTATGCCACATCTATGCTACGCTAAAGAAATTGCTAAATTTGGCACTTCGACATGGTGTAACTGTTAGCAAGTTTGTTTCTCTAGATCATTTATAACCGAATAGCGAGTTCGATCCTCACTGGATTGCCACCTGTTTTTGGCCTTATACCACATCTTAGCCTACCCTTAGTAAACTCTTAAAAATGCTTAACTCGAGAAAAAGATGAAACGACTCTCACATCCTAGCCGCACAACAATCCCCAATATAAAAAAGATGCCCAGAGGAGATTAAGCAATGTATTCATGTACTTGTCTAAATGAGTTATCGTAACTATTTATACGATTTACATCATTCGGAAGACTGTTGTCCTCATCTTTATTACTACATTCAGCAATAATATAAACTGGGACATGAGCTCGGACATAGATCCTTATTGAGACATTAAGTTTATATGTCCCAAAGATTCACTCACTGATATCCCAATGGATAAAAGCGTTGGTTGCTTAATAAAAAAATGACTTGAACCTTATAGTTGTGAGTTCAATACATGACCACAGCAGATGGAAAAAAAATTGGAGAATTGAGTTACTAAAAAGAGTTAACTGAAACTGTTATATCCAGAAAAAAACGTGGAATTGAAACAGTTTACCTCATAGACTAAATAAATGGGTTATGTTCAAAATTTCAATGTGCATCACCTGAAGAAGGCCAATGCCTACACCGACCGAAACGTCGAAAATATTGCAATAAAGAAGAGGACAATAGTTCGAAAGATTTAAATCGTGTAACTAAATTCACATAGATAAATAGTGTCCGTATTAAAACTTACAAAGCGTTTGAACCACGGTCATCAGTACAACCATTATTAAGGTATTATTCCTAAACATTAATGTTATTATTGCAAATGATGGTTAATTCAATAAACATGTCTAGTTTACTTTATGTTCAGATTGTTGTCTTCGTGCTATATATATGAAGTATATATAACATATATAATCCATATATATGAAATTTCGGTCATTTTACATTCCGGCCTTCTTCAGGTTCTTGGAATTTCCAGTTGAACCAGCGATCACTGGGGTATATCATTTTCATTCCATGCGGGATGCCACTTCTAGGTGTTCTCAAGAACACATGGCCCAGTGGATAAATGCCTGGTTAGATCCAGCGACTTGAGTTAAAGAGCTGTGAGTTCAATACCTGACTACAGCAGTGGTGAACAAATAACTTAGAGAGTTGAGTTAAGGAGAGATAACTACATGGCATCTGGAAGTGGCGCCACACATGCAATGAGAATGATACACCTCCGTGATTGAAATAAATGGTTCGGTTCAAAATTCCTAGCGTCTGAAGAAGACCGGAGCGTGCAACTGCTGAAACATTGTAAATATGGCAATAAAGGAATGTAAATATTACCTCATCTCAGAAGTAAAGACAAATAATGTCTAGTTTGTTTGAAAAAATGAAAACGAAATGTAAATTGATAATGTGTATAATCTTTATTTTCTTTGCAGGTTTTCGTGACAAAGAAAAGTCAAGCAATTAAGGTTGTCCTTACTCAGCCATCGGGTGACGTTTATTTCTTTATTGATCAGATAAAGACGTAAGTAAATGTTTCTATATTTCAAGTATCAAAAATATATCATTTTATTGACTGTGTCCCTTCTGAATGTTTTAATGTTGAATTACCGGTCATAGCTCGCACCAGCATCCTATTCTTTAAAGCGGTAAACGAAGTTTTCCCTCTTAATAATTCGTCTTCTATGTGCCCTGTCCCTTCAGGACGTAGGCGATCATGGATCTCCACGTCTCCCTATCCCTTGTGGCTCTTAGTATGTTTGCTCCTGTTGCTCCTGGCAACCCCCGTTCCGTCATCCACCTGATCAGACCCTGCAGATATGTTATCCGCTGCCTTCCTCTGTCTCTCCTTCCTTCTATCTGACCAGTCAGTATCAGGTTCTCCAGGCTCTCCTTCCTCATTGCATGTCCCAGGAACTTCAGTTGTCTCTTCCTGATGCATCAATTTCCTTTTTGTTGCCATTCTTTCTAAAACTTCGTCGTTGCTTGTATGCTCAGTCCACGATATCCGTAGCATCCTTCTGTAGAACCACATTTCGGCCGCTTCCAGTTTTTTCCTCATTTTCGATGATATTGTCCAGCATTCACAGCCGTATTGAAGAACTGACATCACGTAGCAGTCTAGCACTCTTTTCTTCGTTTCTATTGAGATCTTCCTGTATGTTAGTATTTTGCTCATCTTCTGGAACGCGTCCTTTGCCATGCCAATTCGCCTTCGGATGTCCGTGTCGCACTTTCCATCTCCTTCTCCTTAATAATTACCCTTCCGGATTGTGATGTGATGTCTGTCTTTTAATAAAGCAAAGAATACTGGACAATCTCATCAAGGATGAAGGAAAGATTTGAAGCAACCGAAATGTGGTTCTACAGAAGGATTCTGAGAATACCACAAACCGAGCATGGGAGCAACGACAAGGTTTTGGAGAAGATAGAAATGAAATTGAAACTGATACTCAACATCAGGAAGAGACAACTAAATTTTTGGGGACATGTAATGAGGAAAGAAGGCTTGAAGAATTTGATACTCACAAGACAGATGGAGGGATGAGATACAGGAGTAAGCAATGTGTGACATACTTGATAAACTTGAGCAAATGATTGCCAGAGCAGTTTTTTTGGAATGGGTAACAAGAGAAAAGGTATTAAGCATTAGGGAGATGTAGAAGACCATGGTCAGCTACGTCTTTGAAGTGACAAGGCATATGGAAGAAGATTTACACACGCTTGTTAGTTGATTTGCTCATTGATTCTCTCTGTTCATCTTTTCTTCAACATGCCCTGTGTGTGTCATCTACCCGAGTTCATTTTCCTCATTATATACCCACAAATATTGCAATTTTTTAAGTACAAGGGCCTATCCTATCCCTATTCTCTTAAGATTCTTCACCTCACAAATGTTCCACTGATGATATTTTCCTAATCTCTCTATAGAATCTGTTACCTAGAGTCTCTTTTCATATATAAAGAAACTCTTTAGTATTCACTACCATATAGATTTCATTTATTTTTGTAAGGCTTATCAAACTTTTGCAGGTTACTTAAAGCCAGAAAATATTATTAGATTGTAAGAATTATTTGGATATAACAATGATTTCCTGATTTTAACTGATATTTTAACTGAAAAGACCGCAGTGCGTCAATCCTGGTGATTTCATTTAACGATTGTGTATATGGTTTGGGGATAATTCTATTTTAATAGATAAAGACTGTTCATATTCCTTTTTTCTTCATTTTGTGTGTAAACCAGGCACTGTAAAGAAAGTAAGTTTTTCTTCATAATCTTTAAGATTTTATTTTAAGGTTTTTTTCTACCTGCCACTATTTTTCATGATTTGTATTATTTAATTTCTAATCACTTGACACAAAGTGTCAATTTTTTTAAATATAAATTTGAAATTGGCTCCGAAACACTGAGGTGGGGAGAGAATTGAAAAGGTGAAGAATGTAGATAATAGTCGTGTTTGTGGGATTAATATTGAGTGAAGACTTAATAGTTACAAAATAAGTTACAGATACAATTCTTCTTGGTGAAACTAGAGCAAGATTCTTATTCATACCCAGTTCACCAATGCTGACAAGATCCTGCTTGGAAGAGACATCAGCTCTTCCCTTTTAGCTCTCTCCGACAGAGAAGTTATGATCACAAAGCATTACTACTAATATCTCAACTCACTGAGCCACCAAAAGTAATCCTCTTATTTAAATAGCAGGATCAGTAACGTTCACATCGTTTTCTTCTCGTAAAGGTTTTCGGAATATTTATTCAATAATTAGAGGAGGGCCTGACTCTATCGTAAAAATTTGAAAACAGATACCTGAGGCTACACCATACCATTTCACTAGAAGCCAGCACAATCGATGGTTGCTTGGCAATTTTTAGCTCAGGCCTGTGTGTACGTGCTCGGGTACCGTGCTCGTACAGGCAGTAGGGAGACGAGGTAAATATCTATACCGTGACCATTAAACTAAGGATTTAGAAGATTATATTTAACCAATATGCCATTTCATGTGAAATCCAAAATTCAATACTCTGAATGTTACCTATCCAACTAGGCTAATGTTTGTGAATAGAAGTACTCGTCGTAAATGTTATTAATTTTTTTATCCCAGTATTCGTTTATCTCGAATATTTTTGGATCGGATGAAAGGAAAGCTATATACAGCTTGTGTTAGAAGTGTTAAGCTATATGGTAGTGAAACTGGGTTGCTTAAGAAAGTTGATATTAGCAGACTTGCTTGAACCGATATGCAAATGGTACGTGCGGTTCAGTCTTAGGGATAGAAAATCACCAGAAGTGTTATGAAACAGCCTGAATATTGCCAATATAACTGATGCTTTGAATCAAGCAAGACTTTAATTGTTTGAGTATGCCGAGAGAATAGACATAAAACCCAGTCAGGAATTGTAGGTTTATTAAGGTCAATAATCAAAGACTGAAAAGTAGACCACGTCAAACATGGACCCAGTTTATCAATGATGATTTAAGGAAGTTGGTATTACAGCCAAGCCTTATACAAAAGCGGGCGGCCTGTTAAAGAAACATCCAAAAAACTCCATTAACTCATGCTAGCATTGAAATGGACGTAAATCGATGATGATAAGAAAAACATATTCTAAAATAAGTAAAAAAGTTTTTAAGAATAGAATATTTTCATCAACTGTTAATCAAATTTAGACGAGAAAGGAACCGCTCGCCAATCGCCATTTCTTCCTTGTTATTTGTTACGTACAGTTTCAGTTCAAGACATGCTATCTATAGCTCCCTTTCTTTGAAACTCTTGACATTGTTTACTATTTTACCGTTCTCCCCATTTCTTGAACTCTCATTAATTCGCACCATCTTATTGGGTAGGTTGTTGCCGTTTCCATCTAGTAGTTATCTTGTCTTCAGTATCTCCTCTGTGTGTCAAATTTTCCAAGTCATCATTGCTCATGATGCGTCCTGAAATTTTGAAGTCTTTTTCTAAATTTTACTTTAGTTCCCATTTTCATGTAAACTTTCCTGCTGCTCAAATTTTCCGTCAATGATAATTTCGGTATTCTTTTCATAGCTCATGTCTACTTTTCATCTATGCACGAATCATATAAACCTTATAACAAGTGATAGTATATAGGAATTCAACACTTTTTAGTTGCTAACGAATTTTTCCGATTATACTATTATATTTTGTTTAGCTTTTGGGAGACATCGTTCAGAATGAGATTGCAACTCCAGATTTCAGTGTCACATTTTTGATCCACTATTAAAAATTTCTGGGATGGTTAAATTAAATAATCTTCTTCCAAAGTTGATACATTATGGTATTTCTGGACGAATCTTTTGATCTGATTCAATCTTTCTGATCAAATTGCAAAATGAATGCTGTCTTGAGTAATGCTTCAAGATCTATTTAAATTAATTCGGGTGTCTCCTAGAGCTCAATCCTTGGACACATGTTGTTCCCAATTTTTTATCAGTGACTTGCTCGATGCCTTTAGTTCTCAACCCAGTATCTATACTGATAACACAAACATTAACTCCTGTCTTAATCGTAACTCTGATCGGTTCAATAAGGTTGAATTAGTAGCCTAGCTAAAAATGACGAACAATCTACTGTTAACTCGGGTAAGAAATGGCTTGCTAATTTTAACGCTTCCAACATGAACCTGCTCATTTTAATTAAATTTTCTGCTTTCTATCAGCATGGGTAATGCTATCCACCCGGTATGCGAGTATTTGCGACTTCTCGATCTAAGGTTTTCCACTGATATGAAGCTAAAAAATTATACTTAAGCCATTGCCAGGCCAGCATGTCATTGATTCGTACACAGCAATTTTTATCATCATAATCTACCTTATGCTTTTATAAGTCAACCATTCGTCTATGCATTGAATATTCCTGTCACATCTGGTTTGGTGACTCTGCAATGTATTTAGAGATTTTAAATAAAATCCACAAAAAATCTAAAATGTTATCAGTCTTGACTATGGAGCTCGATTTCACTCATTTAATGTAGCTTTCCTGATCTTTTTCTCTAAGCATTTTCATGGCAAGTATTCTGAAGACCTTTTCACTTTGTGATCTAGACTTTATGAATTTAAGTCCAGTACTAGATTGAGAGTTTGATCTCTTGAAATTGCTATACGTAACCTAAAGTTCTATAGTAACAGTTTCTTCACTAGATCACACCGTTTTCTTGTGGAACACACTTGCTTTCTACTCAATTTCTCATAAAAAATTTAAATAAAATATCAGTAGTTATCGTTTGTGTTCTAAATTCTTGCGCTTTTATTATTCTCTCGTCCTAATAATTTGCTTTCTTTTTAAAATTCTTTTACACTTAGTAACCTCTTGCATCTTCGTGACTTTATTATCTTGCTTGAGGTGAAATGATTAAAAATATTATACTTGCTTGATTTTGACATTTTCTATTCGTAGCTCGCGTCTTCAGTAGTCCCTCTTAGGAGAATATATTTATGTTTTATATATGGTTATTAATTTTTTGCTTTCATTTATATTGTCAAGGAGATATTTTTTGTATTTGTTACTAATACAGTATCATCTGTGTATCTTATGTTATAAAGTTTGTGTCCACTAATGATAAATTCTGGTAGAGCTTCAAGTGCCCTCGATATTGCCTTTCTGTATAGGCTAAATAATTCCGGAAAAAGACGCATTATTTTCTTGCATCAGTTTCTATTTTTGTGTACTTATCTGTTTCCTGTCAGTTTGCTCCTAGTATATATTATGGATTATTGTATTTCTGAAACGCATCAAATACACGATTTTGGTATTTATAAAGCTTTTGTTATTTTGACACAAGGTTAAAACTGTGGCAGCTTGAATTAACTTCAGTTCATTAGCAATGCCTGTAAAATTGGCTTGGTAAATACTGCTTTCTAGCAAAGTAAGTCATGTATATTATTATTATTAATGATAAAATGAATTTACAATGATAAAGTTTGCAATGATAGAATTTAATGTATCAGAAATCATGTTAAATATTTTTTTCTTTTAGACTCATCTCACAAAATGCAGGAAATAGTTATGTCTGCGTAGCAGATATCAAAAACCATATGTTTGCAAATGGACAAATGAGTCCATATTGGTAAGTAATTGAGTGATTTAATCAATAACCTTTTACTTTTTTTTCTGTTTTACATGACTCTTTAGTACATTGTCTATAATGACTCCGAAACTTCCCCAATAGTATTTAAGAATTCTTTCCAAATCCGAATGAAAGGCTGCTAGGTTGTAACAGATACTTATTGCTTCTGCTTAGACAAATGATTCAAAGTATTTTCTAGATAATCTTCAGAGTCATACTTCAGCTATTCAAAAGATAAACAAAAACGGACCTTAAAAATTAGATTATTTTAAAAGTAATTCAACGTTTCTTTATCAGGAAATATTTTATATCCATTGACCAAACAGTTACTAGGAGTTAAGATTTATGAAATATGTTCCTTAAAACAGGTCTCAATGAATTTATTTCTATCAAGTCTTTAAATATTATCACTCCTTTTAGTACTGTCGGATATTTCCTTCCTAATCAGTTAAGCTAGTTTAGAAAGTCAATATCTTGATTTTGTTATTTTCTAGGTACCTCCAAAAAATCGCTGAAAAACAGCATAGTCAGAAGAGAAAAGGTCCCAAACTAAATAAAAACAAAGTTCTATCGGCAAAAAGCTTATATTACCATTAAGAGGATAGAACAAAACATTTTTAAATATTTTAAAAAAATTTTAATTATTTCTAACACGTTCGAAATTTGTTGTAGAATTGTTTTTTTATTACGTAAGCGCGATATCCAAATTGCCGCTATTTTATTAAGTAAACAAACGTAAATGTTACGCAATGCCTTTTTTTGGCCGTGAAAGACTCATTAATTTGGAAATTCTTGCATAAATCAAATCATGGTTGGATTTTGATGAAAACTTCAGGACTTATTCCTAATTAACTGAAATCAATGTTGAAATAATTATTTTGTAAAAAATATTGGTAAAAATATTTTTTTTTACATATGTTACCCCCCACCAATTAATTTCCACAAATGCTTAAAAATTCGAATGTTGTCCACAATAAGCCTAATATAATTAAATTCAGGAGTCATTGGGGAATGCTAATCAACAGTTTTTCTTTCTCCAATAGAGCCCCTTTTCTAAAACATTGGTCTGAATTGCTAAAAATGCAATAATTATGTTAATTTCTATGTGGATAAACTTCTGATTGCTTTTATGAACAATAAAGCGTATCATAGTCTGAAAAGAAAAAAATCAATGAATAATGAATTTTTACAAGAATTATTTTCATTTTTTATTATATTTAAAAATTATTTATAAAAAGTTTAAAATTATTGTTAATTTTCTTCCTCAACGTGTTCGGCTAGGTTATGTAATTAATGAATGAAGACTACAATTACTAATTGAAAATGTAAAAGCGTAATACAAATGATTGAGCCATTGAATTTTTAAAATAATTAAAACATTTTAATTGTGCGCATTTTTACGGATGACCGTACGTGATATTTATCATTACAATGTCACGTGATTAAAGGGTTGTCTTCCCTTACATAAAAAAATTACATTCGTATAATTTTGTCTCCTTCGGCCTCCCTACTTTAGCCTTGTTTATAACTTCCGGTTTTCATTATGTCACTCGGCACTTGAGATAGCCAGCGTATATCGGATTACCTTAGCTGATAAAATGCTATAGCAAATATTTCAGAGAGTAAGCAAGTACTTACGTTTGAAAAACAGATAAAGTTAAGTTTTAACTTAAAAAATTGACTTCAATAACGTGTCAGCGACGTATATTTTATTTTTGCCAGATTTTTAAAACAGGAATGTGGCTACTGTTTAAAAATCTGTCATCAATCAATAAAATGGCGGTACTTTTAAATTTTTTTTTAATCTGAAATATTTTAAATTCCAATCAATATAATTTAGCGTTAAAATACGCCAGTGTATTTTGTTTACTGGAATTACTAAATTTAATCTCTTGACTTTCAATTAAAACTAATTTTAAACCTAAAATATAACTTATTTATTTTAAAAGTTTCATTTTAAAATCAGGTATCGAAAATTTATACTGAAAAGTGGAGGTACTAATTATTTTCTTATTACGTTAGACGTGTAAACACATTTAGATATTGGAGTTCTGAAGTGATATGCTTCTTTAATTTAGCAACATTTTTTGGGGATTCTGTAGCGTCAGCCTATAAGATCTGCTAAAAGAGAGTTCACTTTAAGACCCACATATGTTTTTCTGCTTGAAGTAATTATTGATTATTTATCTGATAAAAAGGTCATTTATAGTAAATATTAGAGGTGTTTCTGACCGAATTCAAAGCCAAGGTTATTAGTAAGAGTCTAGGACTGACGAGGCTAGAGAACGGCGTTTCTCAACTTTTTTTTAAGTTTGAGAAATAATATTTAATATAATTGTTAATCCGGAGCGGTATTTTTTTTTTTTTATTTCTGATTGTAATTATATTCGGCTATATATGCTCATTTTCACATTTTTATGTTTGTGTTTTAAATTTTTCCTTTCTTTGTATAGTTATTTTAGGTTTTGTGCATATTGCATGCATATATATATATATATATATATATATATATATATGTAGTTTCTTAGATGTGTGTTTGAGTGCATTTATTTGTGTGTGGTAATTTAATGAGTAGAGACGAAGTTACTTTAAGACGTAAAGCTTTAATGAACAACAAAGATCATTGAAAAGAAGGTTGTTGGACATTTAAGTAAAATTTGACTGGTAATATCTATTTACATGTTTTGTTTTTGCATATTAGATTGTTTTCCTTTATGGGTTTAAGTTTTTTTTTTAAGAGCATATCATCCTCTGTGGGTTATTTAATGCCAAAAAGGCAGGGTTTTAAGGTATTGTTGTTTTAACGTTTGGTTATGGTGAGAAAGTTGATTTAGTCAGATTTTGATGAAAGTTTTTATTTCTATTTTAGAAAACTGAAGATGTCTTCTAGATTTTTATTACAAAATGTACTCGTGGTAACAACTTTTTCTTGAAAAATGTGTTATGGTAATTCTTCTTTCAAAAATGTATATTTTTCTATAAAAGTCTATTTTTATGTACATATTTATACAAAAGTCTATTTTTATACTTTCATAGTGTTTTGACCCCAGTTTTGGGGATAACTATTTGACCATAGCTGGAACGCTAACAGGGTTTACTACTCCGGGTCAGAGTGAACCTGGGAACAACAGCAATTAAGAGGTGGTTCCACGCTCCTCACAACCTTTCAATCAGAGGCCTTGCTGCTGAAAACAGTTTACCGTCATAACAAGAATCAGTTTTCATTAATGATTTATTTATGCATATATTTGTTTAGTGTATGCGTATTTAAAAATTTTGGAACATTTCTTGTATGATCGTTACATTTTAATGCTAAACAGTATACTTTTCAACCAATGACCTAACCCCAATTATTCTCCTCAGATATAACCTATTTTCTTATATTTTGTATTAAATTTAACTCTGATGTTTCAGATCTGATGCGACAGACGTTTATTCACAAATCAGGATTTATAATTCTTTTAAATTTTGTTGATTTTTCTTATATATATATATATATATATATATATAGATGAAGAGAATCAATAAGTTTAGAATTCAAAGTTCTCCGACATTTAATTTTTTAAAAAAATTACTCAAAGCAGCATAGATTGCGTAATATATATATATATATATATATATAATGTCAAATCTTTAAACGGAGAGGATAATCCCAAAAGAACTATCTAATATAAAATATTAAAAAGATCTCTATAGAAAGCTCAATGGATATTAAGAAGCGCAATATGATATACATTATTATTGAGGGAATTAGAATTTACTTTTATTCTATGTATTTGATATATATGCCTATATTTATATATTTACTTTGTTACTAGATGTGTTTTGTGCGTGTATGTACACTCCTGATCAAAAATTTAAGACCACTTAAAAATCTTTAAAAAGAAATTTTTTCTTTTACAGATAGATTTTAAACTCCTACCACTTAAGGTTACCAATACTACAACCTAAAAGGTTATGGAAACAAAAAGCTACATTCAAAATATTTTATTTAGAAATTTACATTTTTATAAAATGAGGCGATTTACGCATGATCAAAATTATAAGACCAGGTGTATAAATTGTTAGATCTATGGTAATTCCAATGGTTTTAGTTCAGTTAGTGATTAGCAATCACTGCGTAAAGGTGTTACCATGCCTAAAGCAAGCAAACTTACCAAAGTTGAGCGTTCTCGAATTCTAGAATTTCATAAGCAAGGTTTGTCACAGCGGGCGATCGCAGCTAAGGTAAATCGCAGTAAAACTGATTTGCAACTTTCTAAAGAACAGTGAGAATTATGGAAAAACAAAATCCTCTGGTAGGCCCCCCAAAATTTCTCCTGCATTGAGCAAGAGAATAAGACAGGTTGTTATGAAAGAGGGGGGACTTTCTTCTAGTCAAATTAAGGCAGTCACAGATGCTGATTGCAGTCCCGTAACCATCAGACGACACTTACGACAAAAAGGCATGGTAAATAAAAAGCGTAAACAAATTCCTCGGCTGCTTCCACGTCACAAGGTGGACCACTTAAAGTTTGGTTGTGAATACCAAACATGGGACGTTGAGAAGTGGAAGAAAGTCCTGTTCTCTGATGAGAAAAAATTCAATCTAGATGCTTCCAACGATATTGGCATAACAAAAACACGCCTCCTGAAATTTTCTCCACACGTCATAGTGGTGGAGGGTCCCTAATGGTATGGGGTGCCTTTTCTTACAGAGGGACGATGGAGCTCCAGGTGGTGCAGGGTTGTCAAACAGCATCTGGTTATGTTAGCATGCTACAAAAAGCATCTTTGATGATGGAGGGCTATCGTTTGTGTGTGGATGTATGGTTATTCCAATAGAATAATGCCGCAATCCACGCTGCAAGACGGACCTAGACATCTCTTGGGACATCCTGCATGCTCACCAGACTGAAAATGTTTGAGGATGGATGACAAGAGATGTTTATCGAAATGGCAAACAATATTCAACAAAAAATGAATTTCGTGAAGCCATCTTCAGAAGCTGGAGCAACATCCCCTGCACCTTAATGGAAACGCTTATTTCTAGCATGCCCGACAGAATTTTTGAAGTCATCAAAAGCAGTAGAGGTAGAACTCATTATTAAATTTGGTTGTTGAATGTTTGCATATACTTTTTGTACAATTTCGTAGAATTTTTGTCTCTGGTCTTATAATTTTGATCATGTGTAAATCGCCTCATTTTATAAAAATGTAAATTTCTAAATAAAATGTTTGGAATATAGATTTTTGTTTCCATAACCTTTTAGATTGTAGGCCTAAAGTGAGGAAAGAGTTGGTGGAATATGTTCGTGTATCGGTTATAATATTACAAGACTTTCCTATGCTAATTTCTTTGATAATACAGTTCTTTTCATTCGTTGTTAGTTCTTTTTTACGAGCCATAATAGTTCTTGCAAATAATTTCTTGACACTGCATATCTATGAATTTTACATAAAATATTTGGCAGTACCTCTTTTGCATATAGTCTCTAGACGCAGTTTATATCTATATTTCTCTGAAATTCTATGTAAGAAAAGATTTGCATGTTCGATTCCCATCGGCGAACTATGCTACATTTATGTCCAGGTTCTTACACTGTTTCACCATTCTTGGCAGATTTTCTATTATCACAAGGTGGAATATTTAATAACAAAGATGATGGAAACACAAAGAAAAAGAATCTCAATTAATTCGGCTAGATTGTATATATATATATTTCTAAAATTTGAAATACCCATCATCTGTTATTCATGTGCATGTGTAGTTACAGCAACATAAACAAATCCAGTTCGATGAAGTCCAAACAGATGAAGCGCGTCACAAAACTTTGCTAATTTGTCTTTGTGTGTGTGTGTGTCTATACATATGTATTTTAATAGATTGGTGCTTGCCGAATAGGTTTATGAAGATTTTTTCAATTTATTTTTGGAATTGTTTAATTTCTATGTTCATGCTTTTTTTCTTATGTCCGTTTCTGATTTCTTTGACAAATACAAGAACGTACTTATCGCTTAGATAAAGATCGAATATATGTAGGCTATGTTTGGCTGGTCATATCAGCCAATCAAGCTTGAAGTATTCATCAAAGTAAATGTATATATCTTTTCGATTGCTTTTCTTTCAGGTCAGATTTGTTTGTGTATATTATTGACAAAAAGACTAAACAACCCCTCAGCGCTTCAGAATCTGTTGCATTACTGCAGACTGCAAAAAGTAACAAAGAATCAGCATTTGGTGGACTCTATGTGAATAAGATAGAGGTACTCAGATTTTTATCTTTGCTGGAATTACACTGCTTACTAAAAATGCTATTGTAATTTAATCATTAGGAAAAGATCGACATGTAACAAATGAGTGCAATCACTTATCTAAGCTACACTGTGGGTAATATTTTGTTTGATTAGTTGAGTGTTACGTAATAAGGAACATTAACATGTAACAAAAACAAAAAAACAAATTTTAATTCAGATGATTTTGCGGGCAGAAAGTCAGGATATTGCTTCAAAAGATTGTGGTATTTTATTTTCTAAATAAAATCACATCAAATATCGTTTAACTAAAAAAATAAGCGGAGAGGAAAATTGAAAGAATCATGATACAATTATGAGATAAATATTTACATACATATACAAAGGAAGTGTGGGCACCTTAAGGTTCTCTGATGTCAGCAAGTTTGTCTCACTATAATCTTTACAACTGAGTAATGAATTTGATTCTTACTGGATGCCCTATACTTTTGGCCTTGTGCCACATCTAAACTGCTCTTCGACAAACACTATATAGAAGAAGTGAAATGGTTTCATCGACAAGCACAAAATAAAGTTTATTTAGTTGTCAGATCATTATTTGGATTTTTATGTGTTAAAATGATTATGTTAAGAGGCCACTGACACTGAGCTGATGGAATATTCCTCTTTAAATAACAGTAAAAAATGCTCTCTGAAAGGGCATTACAAATGAAGAAAGACTTGTACCTATGCTTCATTGATTACGCGAAAGCATTCGACAAAATACGACACAAAGAATTGATGGAAATAATAGGCAACCTCGACATTTTCGGCAAAGATATAAGAATAATCAAGAATCTCTACTGGCAGCAAACGGCCTGCATACGGACAGGTAACGACCTCAGTAGATACACAAAGATAGAAAAAGGCGTAAGACAAGGATGTGTCTTTTCACCGGATTTGTTCAACCTATACAGCGAGAATATTTTGAGGACCCTAGATGACACGCCAGGATTTATTATTGGAGGCCACAACCTGAACAACATAAGATACGCGGACGATACAGTACTGATTGCGGACACGGAAAGGAAACTGCAAGATCTCATACAGAAAGTAGCAGTGGAGAGTGACAAGAAGGGACTACAAATAAACTTTAAGAAAACTGAGTGCATGGTCATCAGCAAAAGATACAACCCAAAATGCCAAATACAGGTGGGGGATAACAGAATCAAACAAGTCCAAGAATTTAAGTACCTAGGAAGTGTTCTAACAGGAGATGGAAAGTGCGACACGGAGATCCGAAGGCGAATTGGCATGGCAAAGGACGCGTTCCAGCAGATGAGCAAAATACTAACACACAGGAAGATCTCAATAGAAACGAAGAAAAGAGTGCTAGACTGCTACGTGATGTCAGTTCTTCAGTACGGCTGTGAATGCTGGACAATATCATCGAAAATGAGGACAAAACTGGAAGCGGCCGAAATGTGGTTCTACAGAAGGATGCTACGGATAT
Source organism: Ascarosepion bandense (assembly GCA_037127315.1). Taxonomy (NCBI): domain Eukaryota; kingdom Metazoa; phylum Mollusca; class Cephalopoda; order Sepiida; family Sepiidae; genus Ascarosepion; species Ascarosepion bandense. Next base: position 1,735,268 of record JBBBDQ010001669.1, read on the forward strand.
CGTGGACTGAGCATACAAGCAACGACGAAGTGTTAGAAAGAATGGCAACAAAAAGGAAATTGATGGTGAGCATCAGGAAGAGACAACTGAAGTTCCTGGGACATGCAATGAGGAAGGAGAGCCTGGAGAACCTGATACTGACTGGACAGATAGAAGGAAGGAGAGACAGAGGAAGGCAGCGGATAACATATCTGCAGAGTCTGATCAGGTGGATGACGGAACGGGGGTTGCCAGGAGCAACAGGAGCAAACCTACTAAGAGCCACAAGGGATAGGGAGACGTGGAGATCCATGATCGCCTACGTCCTGAAGGGACAGGGCACATAGAAGAAGAAGAAGTAAACTAATAAACTCTATGAACTTAAAACAAATTTATAGCAGAGATTAAATTGTAAAATCATGTATTCAAGGGACCTTGTTATTTTACTCCGATAGTAAGAAATTTCGATAATCAATGTTTAAATATTTTATCATCCTACAAGGAAATAACGCCAAAGAAAAAAAAATCGCAAGTGTCACTGAGTATTAGAGAATAGGGAGAAAGAAATTGTTAAGGAAAAGAAACAGTAACAGAACAAGCATTAAAAAGATAATGTTTGGCATTGCACTTAATTTTTTTGATCAAAGTTGTCTGGGAAGCAATAAGCCGGAATAGAGTTCCACAAGTGAGAAGAGTGATAGAAGAAACTCTTAGCACAAAACTTACGGTTACTTCTAGCCATTTCAACTGTAAAATGATGAGACTTTGTCGTCAATCTAGTACTGCACTTAAATTCAGCAAGTCTACGTATCACAGTGGAAAGATCATCAGAAAATGACCATGAAAATAGAGAAAAGGCAGTGGAAAGCTACATTACGGTCGTAGGAAAGTGACTGAAGCTGAGAGGCCAGATCAGGTTCTGTAACATCGCAGATTGTTTTTTGGATTTCATCAAGACTTTTTACATATACAGCAGGAAGACCGAACTAAAATGACAACAATAATTAAGAAAAATGTCTAACACGACACAACCAACTATAGAATACAACCCGTCCTGCTATTTATGGAGGGAGAAGTGACAGATTAATATCTTTCAGAATGGTATTTGTGCATAAGTGAATGCAATGAATTCAACTGGAATTCGAACTCGACTGTCCAATTTCTCATTCCAAGTCAATATCCGCTGCAGCACAATGCACATTACACAATAACTAGCTCTAAAATTCACACATCTTTTTAGCTCGTAAATAAAAAATATACTTTGGTTATAGTTTTGATTGCTTGTAAATTATCGAAGTGGAAGTCATTTTTAATTCGAATATTTACTTTTGTCATTATAAATGTTTGATTAGTCTTGATATTATTGATCTTGTCTTACTATGACAAATGCTTATTTTCTTTTTCTGAGATAAAAAGTAAGAAACAAATGAATCAACACTAGCTATACAACAATAGATATTCCTTCTTTACGTTTAATTTCTGAATATATCAAGCAGATTAAATTGTTTATAAATTCTGTCTATTTCCAGGTGGCTGAGAAATCAGAAGTCGAAAAAGAGAGGATTCCCCTACTGATCATCATGATTCTAGTGATTTTGCTCGTTATTTTAGCCCTGCTTCTAACCTGTATTGCTTGCTGGTGCATTGCTCGATCGTAAGTTCCTGAGTATATTTAGGGGAAACGTGAAAGAAGGAAATGTTTTTTATCTATATATCTTCATGGATATATTTACTTTATCACAAGCAAGGAAAGGTCGTTCTTAAAGAAGATAAGATTATAAGAATTTATGATAATATCATTTTTAAAAGAATTTAAAAAATGTATTTTTGAATTGGTAATATGTCCGACATCAGTAGAAATATAGAGAGTAACTCTATATACTGCCGCTGCTGCTGCTGGAAATAACAATTGTTTTGGCCGACAAACGATGAACACAGAACAAGTATATGTAAAAATATAAACTTGCTTTTAATTTTTTCTTTGGAGAAGGTTGTGTAGGGAGCAATAGTCAGAGGAGGGGAATACAAGGGAGTTGTCGGAAGTTGTCTTCTTTTCTTCTCTCTTCTCTGAGCTCTCTTTGTTATGTATAGGCAAGTTGGAAATCTTGTGAATAATATTAATTCGAAAAGAACCAATTTGACAGAAATACGATCACTGTGAGCACAGGACAGAAAAAACAAAAAACAAAAATAAAAAAAGCAAACAGGTTTAGTGCTAAATAAGGAATATCAAACATACTAATGAAAATATAATAGACAAATGTGAAAATGAGTGTCCATATCACTCCCGATATCTAAGCAATGTGATGTTTTTAGTTTTAATTGTACATCTTTTATGAAGAAAAAATAATATATAGAAAAATATGAAAATGTAATGGAACAGTATTTTTTGTCAATGAATATGTGAAGACGATTTCTAATTTGCGTACAAATAAAAATACATTTTTAAATTTTCCTACAATTCCGATACTTAGTCAAATTTTTAATTTTTCAATTAACATCATTCTAGTTACATTTTTTTTCTGTTTTAGTAAAAGAAGGAAGATAGAAAAAGCAACCTATGGTAAGCTTATTTCAGATTTTATCACAACTTTTATCTATCTATCTATCTATCTATCTATCTATCTATCTATCTATCTATCTCTTTTTAATTGTTCTTATCTATCCGTCTCTTTTTAATTGTTCGTATCTATCTATCTGTCTCTTTCATTGTTCTTATCTATCTGTCTGTCTCTTTTTCATAGTTCTTATCGATCACTTTATCTCTCTTTTTCATTGTTCATATTAATCTGTGTTTCTTTGCAATTTTAATGTCTATCTGTCACTTTCTAACCGTTCTAATTTTTAATATCTATTTCATTTTAATTAATCATATATATCCTTTTCTAATTCTATCTCTCTGTCTATCTCTATTTGTTACTATCTCTATTTGTTACTATTTATCTCTATTTGTTACTATTTATCCTTTTCTAATTTTTACTCTCGATCTCTTTCTAAGTTTTACACTCTTTCTAATTGTTACTATCTATCTCTTTCTAATTGTTAATATTTGTCTCTTTCTAATTGTTAATATTAGTCTCTTTCTAATTGTTAATATTAGTCTCTTTCTAATTGTTAATATTAGTCTCTTTCTAATTGTTAATATCTATCTCTTCTTAAAGGTTAATATCTATCTCTTCTTAAAGGTTAATATCTATCTCTTCTTAAAGGTTAATATCTATCTCTTTCTAATTGTTAATACCTATCTCTTTCTAATTGTTAATACCTATCTCTTTCTAATTGTTAATACCTATCTCTTCCTAATTGTTAATATCTATCTCTTCCTAATTGTTAATACCTATCTCTTCCTGATTGTTAATATCTATCTCTTCCTAATTGTTAATATTTGTCTCGCTTTTGCTAATTGTTAATATTTGTCTCGCTTTTTTTAATTGTTAATATTTGTCTCGCTTTTCGTAATTGTTAATATTTGTCTCGCTTTTCCTAATTGTTAATATTTGTCTCGCTTTTCCTAATTGTTAATATTTGTCTCGCTTTTCCTAATTGTTATTATATGTATCCCTCTTTCTATTTGTTAATATCTGTCGCTCTCTTTCTAATTGTTCATATCTGTCTCCCTCTTTGTAATTGTTAAGATCTGTTTCCCTCTTTCTAATTACTAATATCTGTCTCACTCTTTCTAATTGTTAAAATGTCTCTCTCTTTCTAATTGTTAATATCTGTCTCCCTCTTTCTAATTGTTAATATCTGTCTCCCTCTTTCTAATTATTTATATCTGTCTCTCTCTTTCTAATTGTAATTATCTATCTCTTTCTAATTGTAAATATCTCTCTGCCTATTTCAAATTGTAAATATCTGTCTGCCTCTTTCTCATTGTAAATATCTGTCTCCCTCTTTCTAATTGTTAATATCTGTCGCCCTAATTCTAATTATTAATATCTGTCTCCCTAATTCTAATTATTAATACATATCTCCCTCTTTCTAATTGTTAATATCTATCAACGTCTTTCTAATTGCTAATATCTATCAACTTCTTTCTAATCGTTAATATCTATCAACCTCTTTCTAATTGTTTATATCTATCAACCTCTTTCTAATTGTTTATATCTATCAACCTCTTTCTAAATGTTAATATCTATCAACTTCTTTCTAATTGTTAATATCTATCAACCTCTTTCTAATTGTTAATATCTATCAACCTCTTTCTAATTGTTTATATCTATCAACCTCTTTCTAATTGTTTATATCTATCAACCTCTTTCTAATTGTTTATATCTATCAACCTCTTTCTAAATGTTAATATCTATCAACCTCTTTCTAAATGTTAATATCTATCAACTTCTTTCTAATTGTTAATATCTATCAACTTCTTTCTAATTGTTTATATCGTTCAACCTCTTTCTAATTGTTTATATCTATCAACCTCTTTCTAATTGTTTATATCTATCAACCTCTTTCTAATTGTTCATATCTATCAACCTCTTTCTAATTGTTCATATCTATCAAACTCTTTCTAATTGTTCATATCTATCAAACTCTTTCTAATTGTTCATATCTATCAAACTCTTTCTAATTGTTCATATCTATCAAACTCTTTCTGAATGATAAAAATCAACATTAAATCTATAGTTTTTCAAACTGATTCTCTATGTATTTTGTTGGGTTATCAATGATTAATACAGGAAATAAAACAGGAATTAATGCTTCTAAACAAAGTTTTTATGGTTTTTTCGAGATAGATGCTAACAAATATATAAATATTTTAATACTGCTAAAGACAGGAGGAAGAGGTTGGAGCGAATGAAATGGATAGGTGAATAGATAGATAAGTGTGTAAAGAATGAGAGATAGATATATGTGTAACGCATAAGAGATAGATGTGTAAAGAATAAAAAGTAGTTATATAGATGTGAAAAAATCAGAAAGATAGATATGCAAACATTTATATAGATAGATGTGTAAAGTAGATAGACAGATAAATAGATAGTGTAAAGCATAAGGAAAAGACAGATGCAAAATGACTATGAAACATAATTAGAAATAGATAAAAACTTAATTAGAGGGGAACAGATAGATAGATAGATAGATAGATAGATAGATATGAACAGAATTAAAAAGACATAGATTGATAGCTATGAACATGATTAGAAAAAAAGATAGGTATGAACATAATTATTTATAGATAAATAAAAAAAGCGAACCGATTACAAAAATGTACAGTCGGCTATGGTACCATCTCTATAAATGGCACACATATAATTTTTCTATTTATATAGCTATTATTACATTGATATTCACTTTTGACGTAGGAACATTTGACATTTACAATCCAAACACAAATTATATAGAGAAACACGCTGAAATTTTACCATTTAAAATATCTCATAAAATTTAGTTGTATGTGAAATGAAATACTACCTATTGAAAAATGCTACGAATGTTTGGTTTGAACATAATATATGATTTATAACTTTCACTAATTTCTTTTTTCTTTCTAATTACAGCCAGAAACGTAATGTGAGTATTTATTTAAATGCTTTATCTATATTAACATACACTTAACTAAACAATCAGTGATAAAATACAAATTAATTAATGATTATTTTAATTTAATGAATTAAATATAATTTTTTGGATTGTCGTCAACTTGCAACAAGGATTCATTACGATCCACAGTGGTTATAAATCGATATGGCGTAAGTCGGCATGTAATAAATTTTGCAATCTTTTTATCTTTCTTTAAGCATTATTGTATTTTTCTAAATTTTTTACGATTACTTTGTTTGATATAATCACTTTACACATTGTTTTGTTTTCATATTTTTACTTTCATCAAGTAACACACTACACACAGCTTTAAAATCTTTACTTGAATCTCTTAAACCAACCAATGGTTGCTACAAATTCTTGGCTGTAGTCTTCTCCGCCGCTGTCCTTCAAAGTCTGAAATAGATTTCAAGCCTGCACAGTAAAAAGGCTCAATAGTACCATTTTGGAGGATCTGATCTCTATTGCCTGAATATGCGTTGTGAATCAGTAGATATTGGCTCGAAACTAGAAATTGGAAGGCCAAGTTCGAATTCCAAGTGAATTCTGTTGATTGCGTTACATGCAAATACCCTTGTGAAAGCTATTAGCCTGCCACTTCTCTCTCCACTTATGGGTTAAATAGATTGGGTTCTCTAGCCTTGATTGGCAACAAGTCTACTGCAGAAAGTAATGGAAACCTATTGCAGAAAAATGTTCTGCTCAGTTAGTAAGGTCTCAAAAGAGACATGATCACCCAAGTGTGTATCACACTTTGCACTTAACTGACTGATCTACATCTCGATATGCAGCAATTTTTCAATTTTGTTGCTGGGACCTGTCCGTTGCATCGTTATTTATTATCGATCGGATAGGTGCTTTAGAAATTCTTTCTCTGTCCTTCAAAATCGTTGACGCCGTATCGTGCAGTGACTTCAAATCATGCAATCACAATAACTTCCTTTCATTCTTACTACTGTTTCATCATCATTTTTGTGTCGAGGTCAATAGACTTTCTTTCACTCTCGGCTGAAGTAGATAAAGACAATTCCCACTTAGTAGACATCTGTTTTCTTTTTGTTTTTTTATGAATGATTTCAAAGACACAAAAGGTCTTGGGGCAAAGTGTATTGTACCGAGGTTTCCCTAACAATGAGCTTGAGGCGCGAACGTTAATGCTAGCATTACGGAAACTGTCTTCTTTATAGGTATCGATCGCAACTGAAGTAAAAAATTGTCATACAAGGGAGCTGGGAAACACTGAAGCTGCCAGATGTGGAGCTGCCGTAGCCATATATTCTAATTTACAGTCGTGGTCGTAATGTTACATATTGACAAAAACCCGAATTAAAAAACGTTAGTTCAGTTCCAGTTTAAATGAACCTAACCAGAGACTAGCTAGCATATTGCATGAAAACACATAATAAAGCCCATCACTTCGTCATGACGATTGCCAAAACGCTATTTAAAAATAATTTACCGTGCTGTAATCTTTAATTCGGTATTAAGCAGGAAATAATTTGAAAATTATTCGATACTGACAGTGTTTCATTAGTGGTAGCCCAATCATCAGTAAGGGTTAGATGTTAGTATCTACGTTTACTCCAGCATTCCGGTGCCAACAGCCTGGTGCGTAAAAACGTTGCTTTGTGAATTCGATGATATACACTCTTGAGAAAGAAAAGAAAACGAATAATGCCTTCCTAGTATCTTTCACCCCTTTCCTGATCACGTATATGTTATCTCTTTGCATTGTTTTCTCTTCCGACCACACTTTCCTATCCACTTTGCCCGATGAATCCAGTTTGTTTCTTCGCCTTGCTGACACGACTGACAGTTGAAAAGCAGACATCAACAATATTCGCGATCTCTCTGTAAGGCTTGCTCGTATATTTGTGAAGCATTATAATTTTTGTACGCTTCCATGGATTAACATCCGTCACAGACAATGGCCGTAAGACAACTAATTGACAGTCGAAACAGTAGTGTCTGGGCATGATCAAAATCTTATTCAATCACGGATGACACAATATTTTTTAAGGTCAAACAAGTTTCATCGCACAGTTTGAAAACAGATTCATATTACTGCATACCACTGCAAAAGACCAAATCTGAGGTAAAAATAGAAATCAATAACACCCTGTCATTTCAATGGGTCGAAAACTGACCGTATGGTGAAAGAAAGAAAACTAAAGCACTTGTTTCAATTAATTTGAACAAAGGTGTAGTTGTTGTCAGTTCAATGTGTTAAATATGTTTCTGCCTCTTAGCATTCATTTTTCTTAAGTTTTCGAAATCTGATTTTCTTTTAAATAACTCTCTATGTCGCACAATTATTTGTCTATATATTAATGCATAAACATATTTGGTTATATATTCTGTCTTCTTTCAATTCTTTTTCTAAATGATTTTTTTTTGTATTTTCAGAAGTGAAAATGAGGTAAGCTATATATTTTGACTTTTTATTACGCACTACTAAAGTCATTATCATTATTTTACATTTTTTAATTTGGCTTACACAAGTAGGGGCCATCTATGTTTATTTGTCGAGATTCTCAGCTAAACATCTTAACGATAAAGCTGTTTTAGGTTGACATATACACAAGTTATAGCTGCGTTTTGTTGAAATCTATGCAATATGGAAAAAGTCTCGCTCAAATGTCTCAAATATATAAGAAAATATTCTTTAGTTAAAAGTGAGGATTTTTTGCATGACAATAACATCCTGATTAAATAAAGAAAAAGTTGGGTGGGAGTAAAAAGTAATAGTTTGACTACCATTTATCGGATACGCTTAAGAAAAAAAGGCAATTTATCGTTCGTTTAGTATTTTTATTTAACAAAACAATACATTTATATGCCCTAAACATGAATGACAAAATTAATACCATGCTTGAATAAGATAGGATAATAAAAAAAAAATAAAGGTAGTGAAAGACTACAAACCTCGATCAAGGCAATACTAAAATCATCACACCGATTAGCAAGAGATGATTATTAAAATGTGAATAACTGCAATGACCGTCCACAATAGTGAAAATACAATAAAAAAGAAAAGTAAAGTGAAATTAAAAATTGGCTTGCAAAAATTATGGAAGAGATCGTCTTTATTTTTTAATATCCTAAAATTGTATTTTGACTTATTATTTAAGTATTTTATCTTTTATTTTCTTTTTGATAAAAAATATTAAATTTATATTATAAATTCAAAGATAGGCTGAAAAAATTGTGAAAGAGTACTTTTTAAAATCTCAAAGTTTTATTTTTACTCATTTGGATAATGACTATTAAATTCATATTGTAAATAATATTTTTGTTGAAAAATAGTGAGTTCAGAAAATATAAAGTGAAGCAATCTAGGGTAGGTAATTCAGTATTTGGCAAGTGGAACGGACGAAAATTATTATTAAAAAAAAAGGAAACAAAAAAAGTAAAAAATAACCCAGAAACTTTATCGCGTACCAGATCGAACTCAAAATTTTATCAATTCGTGCCAGTCATGAGGCCAATCTCTGAAAGTTTCATCTGAATCCACTAAGCGGGGTTTGAGACATCTTGATCATAGACAAGCAGGCAACAAACAAACTCAGCATTAAGGCGAAGGCAATAAGATGAAATTATGAAATTTGTAAGAGCAGATCGGAATTATTTGACTTCAGAAAAAAAAATATTTAGAATGTACTAAGAAAATCATAATTCATTGTTCAAATAATTTAAAAACATCAAGTTATGCATATAATATATACTAATGTAATATAATTCATATATACGGGAACAATTCGATGTGGTATATTAGTCAGCAATCTTGTCTTCCTACATCATTTACATCGGCGTAGTGAGTTCAATCCTCAAGGTGCACCATACTTTCGGCCGTGTTCCGCATTTAACCTACGCTTATTAAATTGCTATATAAACATGTAGGAAGAATATATACAGATTTTATCATTAGGAAGAAGGATCGAAAAAATATATTCAATAAAATATAAAGACACGAGCAAATGATAACGTAATAAACGTTTTCCTACTCAAAACTTGAGAGATTCTGGGTATGACAGTAAACTGCAACCTGAAGCAAGGCCTCTGATTGAGAGATTGTGAGGAGCATAGAACCACCTCTTAATTGCTGTTGTTCCCAGGTCCACTCTGACCTGGAGTGACAGTACCTGTTAGAATCCCAGCTATGATCAAATTGTTACTCCCAGACTGAGGTCAAAACACTATGAAAGTATAAAAATAAACTTTTATAGAAAATATACATTTTTGAAGGAACAATTTTAGTAATAATATATTTTTGAAGGAAAAAATTATTGCCATAATATATTTTTAATACAAAAGTAGAAGCCATTTTCACTTTTCAAAAATAACAAAATTAAAAAAAATTAAAATTCAATAACTGACTGAATCAATGTTCTAACTATAACCAAACATTAAAAAATGCCTTAAAACCCCACCTTTTTGGCATTAAATTACTCACAGAGGTTGATATGCAGTTAAACAAAACTCAAACTCAATACATGAGAGATGATTTTCAAAGCATAGCTTAGAAAGGGCACAAGGCAGAAAGTATGGGGCACCGAATGAGAATGAAACTCACTACTCAATTGTAATAAGTCTAGCGAGACAAGCTTGCTAATCATTATACCATGTCGAGGTACTCAAATTATGCCAGACACGTATATGTAAGATAAAAATTACACTATACACATGTAAATATTTGGGAAGAGGTTAAAATCATGCATCTCTGGTGACTGCTTGTACTATAAACAGGTAGTTTTTTTTTCTAGAGGGGCTAAAATTCATGTAAAAAAATTCAAGGACCATTCTATATATGAAGTCAGCTTATACACGAGTATATAGGGTAAGTAGAACAAAGTTCAAAATGTTAATAAAAAAACCTGTCTCTGATAATAAAGAGTGTTGGATATATATATATATATATATATAACAATTGTAAGAACATTGAAAGAACAAGATTTTTCTGTCAATGCCGAAAAAATGTACAATTTGGTATTAGTTTGTATTTTTTCACATGTTCTAACGTAATAATCACACACACACACAAACACATATACATATATATGCATATATATATATATAGTTTGTATTTTTTCACATGTTCTAACGTAATAATATATATATATATATATATATAATTATTACATTAGAACATGTGAAAAAATACGAACTACTACAAAATTGTAATTTAAGTGACACGTTCGTATAATGTTTCTTTTTTTCTATCACAGAAACTCCCAGTGTATAGTAACAGTGCATTTATTCAAGATGATGCCGTATTTAATGCTGACAATGTAAGTTTTTACGTTCACATTTTATAATCTTTTCTGATCTACCATTCTTTTTACAGCTATCGGTATGTCTGTCGATCTTTTTTTTTCAGATCTATCTAATCTAGAGAGTGGAATGGGTAATTTGTCACCATTTTATAGTTTCAGTTTCGCGTATGCGGGTTGTTTGTTTTTGATTTTTGTTGACTGCAGTCTATAATAGGATCTTCTGGGCACCGTTCGTGAGAAAAATAGAACCATGTAGCAACTCACCCTGCTAAAAATTTAGAAACAGCATGCCGTACTGCTTAACATTCGCGATGGAAGCTCCATTCGATGATTTCAGTGTGTTTGGGTGTCAATATGAGAACAGTGAAGAGAATTAAGGAAGAGTCGGATGAGTCTAATGGTGATTAAGAATGAGTTTAGAGTGAGGGTATGCCCCGGTTCATCCACCCACATAGTCTCAGTCTCAACCCGAAGGTCTAAATCATATTTTGAGGAGGTTGTGCTGCCCTGGGTCAAGAGAGTGGCTGTTGTAATACCCTATATTTGACAACAGGAAAACCTAGCAAAAGGAATTTTGAACCAAATCCTTTATTTCAATCACTAAATGGAGGTGAGTAAAAGGGAGATAACTGCATGAAATCTGGAAGACGCATCGCACATGGAATGTGAAAGATATACCCCAGTGATCGAAATAAAGGGTTTGCTCTATTTACATTGTTGAGACGGTTGTCCTTCTATTTGTTGCCATTTGTACGACGTTTAGGCCGTTGTACGCTTCGGCATACTTCAGGTGCTAGGAATTTCGAACTGAACCCTTTATTACAATTACTGAGGTATATCCTTCTCATTCCTTATGCGAAGCCTCTTTTGATAGTTATGAGTTATCTCTCTCTAACCGGACTCTCTAAGTTACTGAAGCCTGGTACTGAACTCACAATTCTTTGGGTCAAGTCATTGAAACTAAGCAACGCCTATATCCACTGGGCATTGTGCCCTTAAGTGTTCGGCTCGAAATTCCTATCTCCTGACGAAGCCAAAACGTCGTACAAATGGCAACAAAGATGAGGACAATAAGCCGAATAATGTAAATAGTGTAAATACTACTTTATCTCAGAAATATAGCCAAATAATAAAGGGTTTCGTTCAAAATTCCTAGCACCTAAGAAGGCCGAAGTGAATAACAGCCGAAACACCGTAAACATGGAAATAAAGATGAAAACAACAGTTCGAACAGTGTAAATAATGTAAATATTACCTCACTACATAAGTATAAACAAATACAGAAATAAGAAAACAATGACATTTTCACAGGTTAAATCTAGTATAGAATAAATAATAAAATGATTTTAATATATTTTGTGTAAATTTTACTCAATTCTTTCTTAATGATTTCCTTTTCTCTGATAAAAATGCCTTTCACAGGGCATATTTGACCCCATTTTAATATGCAGCATATGTTTCTCTATTAATTCTAATCTAAGTTACACACTCACGTGCAGACAGAGACATATATATTTTTTATAATCGTATCACTCTCAACAAAGGCAAGATGGCCACTGGTGCACAAAAGATTACAATGAGAGAAAAGAAAAGAAAAAAGTTGCTGGGAATGTCAAAGAAAGTATAAGAGAAAGATGAGAATCACGGAGAGAGAAGATGGCAATTGACATTGCATTTAAGTTTTTGGAGGTTATAGCTATCAGAGAAGCAATAAAACGGAAGTTAGTTTCACAGGCAGGATGTGCGAGAAAAAAAAACGTTTAGAGTAGAAGAGACGGTTACATTTGACTGTTGTGAAGTTAAAAGGTGGAACCTAGAAGCCAATTTAGCAGTACGAGTAAATATACGTAGTCGGCGCACCAGAGAAAGAGGCTTGTTAAAGCAGAAGACATGAAAATATTTGTAGAAAAAGCAGAAAAGCGACATACCGACGGTGAGAATGTGACTGAAATCGAGCTGCTAAATCTTATTAAATAAGAGACAAGTAGGAAAGGTCTTTGTAAATTTAATTATATATCTTTATTACGTTTCATCGGAATTTTTTAAAGTGGAATACGGAATTCAAAATTGACCCAACACCCTGTCATCCCACTTTTTGCCACAAACATTCTAGAATTAAATCAATGGTGAAACATTAAATTGATAAAATTTAGATACTTGTTCTCTATTTAATAGTTTTTCAGATTTAATCCATATCTTCAAATTATATTTCTGTATTTATGACTTTTATTAAAAATGATGTCAATAGAATGGTTGATAGTGTGATGATTAAAAGTTATATGTGCGTTAGATGTGAAATCACCAGGATTCTGTTTAAAATAAATTCAAAACATGAATTTAAAACAGTGCTTAATATAAAAAATTGAGCAATAAGTATTTATTATAAATAATACTTTAGTATATGTACTACAAACTACTACAAAATTGTACATTTTTTTTCGACATTGAAAGAACAATGTCTCATCAGGTAGTTAATAACATTATTAACTATCTGATGAGATATTGTTCTTTAAATGTCGAAACAAAATGTACGATTTGTGGTAGTTTGTTGTTTGTATATGTTCTAAAATATTATTTATAATATATATATATATATATATATATATATATATATATATATATCTGGTCGGGTGCCTCTGCTGTTCTCCTCGGGCTTCTTGACAAAATACAACGGAGAATCTGTAATGTGATCGATACCGACTTGGCAGCCCAGCTGCAGTCACTCTCTCACCGGCGTGATGTGGCTCTTCTATAAATACTTTGCACGAGATACTAGGTTAACAACTAGGTCCCAGTCTTTTACAGTGAAACAGATAAAATGTAACCACAATTTCTACTCTAACAGCTTCCTTTCTCGCACTTCCCTGTGAAATTCCTTCCATATACTTGCTTCCCGACAGCTACAATCTCCAGGAATTTAAATGTAAGGTCAATACACACCTCTTATCACACCTCTTATCACACTAACTCGCATCCATTCTCTCAAACACTCTTCCCATCTATCCAACCCCCATCCTCGGTATCCTCATCCTTCTATCACCTTCCTCCTATAACTATTTCCTATAACTAATCCCTCTTTCTCATCACTTTCCCCTATGTAACTCTTCTAACCACTCTTTCACATCGCTTTCCCCTATGTAACCCCCTAACCACTCTTTCACATCGCTTTCCCCTATGTAACCCCCTAACCCCTCTTTCTCATCACGTTCCCGTATGTAACCCCCTGCGCAATAGAGGCAGTGGAATGCCTTGCTTGGAGTGAAATGTTTAAGAAAAAAAAGTATGCTTATAGAGAAACATCACCTCTGTATGCGCACACACTTTCCCTCCTATAGAAATAGTGGATAGACATGCTAATCATAGTCTGGAATTGAGATAATCAGCAGCCGCTAAATCATATCAACGTCTCAGAACACAAAAGTTAAAAAACTATGACGAACACTGCTTGGACAACAACAGCCAATCAGAAGGCAGAACGGTGACGCGAAAGAAGAGCGACTATGAGGGAAAATAAAATATAAGCAATTGCAGAAATGAATTCAGACCGTACGGATGTCATCATAATCTATGTGAGAAAATAGCTAGCACAGTGAGAAGCTAGAGATACGAGGTATTCCTACCCTGGAAAAAGGTCGAAGTATAATGTTTACTGTCCATGGTGAATAAAATAAGTTTGTCTTCAAAAGACTATCTACTGAATGCAACTCCGGAGGCTATGACTTTAAAGAAAAGTCCAGAAGAGACACATGTGCAGAACCAAATAAAAATAGAATGAAAGCTCCTAGGTAGAATTATACTCACGATATAACTCTGAAGGAATAAAAGAAAAAAAAAACAAGGAAAGGAAAAGAAGTCACACACAGGTAAGTTCACATACCCCCACTCCATAATGTTTCAGCATACATCCAAATAATCTCAAACTATTCACTCATTACATAAATATATTAAGGAATTCACGAATTATTATCGAATATTTGTTAATCCAACATGAGCAGATGCTGTCACCAGAATTCCTTTAAATTATCTACTAAGCTTTGTGTTACTTAGATGTTACATTGATTTCTTCTGTTATTAATAAAATTGTTAATTAAACAATATTTTCATGTTGTCGGGTTCATATGGCGACTGTGTTTAACGCATATTATATATATATATATATATATATATATATATATATGTGTGTGTGTGTGTGTGCGTGTGTGTGTGTGCATAAATATTCTCAGATAATCTGAGGAGAAGAAGAGTATGCTTAAAAAGAGAAATGTGTAAAACAATATTTTGTGTTTACCGATGTGTTTCATCTACTCACGGACTTTATTGAGGCAAATTATAAATCTACTGGCCGGAATAATCGAAAAATATTGTTTAGAAAATATGCATCCTCAGGCAAGATTTATACCTGCGACCGCTAGGAGAAACCATCCTTAGATTTCACGTTCCTTAGCCACTCGACCACGCAAGACTAATGTTCAAACAGTGCCCGAATAGTGCTTTTGAATACATATTTTATAAATTGTCTTTGTTTACAGATGACGCTTATTTTTCTATTAAGATTTATCAATTATTCAGTCCAGTAGGTGGAAATAAATATGCTTTTTAATTATAAAAAGACAGAGAATGTATTTAAATACGAGTCTCCAATGAAAACAATGTTTAAACCGATATATATATATATATATATATATATATACTAATTAAGATATTATTTTCTTTTTATTTCACTCAGGTTTTTTACAACAATAGGACTGAGACAATCGAACAAGTTGAAGTGATTGATTCACCACTTTATGCAACCGTCGAAAAGAGCCATTTTGAAATGCCTGCTGTCCCTGACTCATATGCACCGTTAGAACCAGAACCAGTTATGGAATTACCTCTGGAAGTCCCAGATGATCCTGCCATCTACTCTGCTTCAGAAAGGGGATCGGTTATATTGCCAGAGTCAGAAATGGATGCCGAACCTGTCCCAGTTATTGTTTCGCCTTTAATGGATCCTGAACCTGTAATCGAAACAGAACCTGTAGATACTCCTGATGATAATGGCATGAATGTGGTTGGGTCATCTGGTGAGTTGTCGCGACCTCCGTCACGGCAGTCGTCTTCCATGATGCCTTCTGTGCATTCGTCATCAGGTGGCGCTTCAAGGAACCTGTCACGTGCATCGTCGGGTGTGATTAATTCAATACATAGTTCATCAGGACCACCATCGATACGAGCCTCTTTGAGAAGCGATTTGAATGAGATGGAGCCAGTGCCGGTCATTGTAACCAGCCCGGAGAAATCAGAAAGTCCAACTGAAGCCTTAAAGCAGATGGATGCCGTCTTTGCTTCCGAATCACCAACCACTACGCCTGGCATTATGAGTGAAGCTGAACCATATAACTTTAATTAAAACGATACGTAAAATAACTCTTTAAAAGTTTTTAATACTCTATTCATAACAGCCAAATATAAAAAAATATAATTCAAATAAGTTTTTAAAAAAAAAAAATATTATTATTTTTCTTGAACTGATTTCTTCATTTTAATTCTTGTTAAAATAATTTTTAAGATGGTTTATTTTTCTAATTCTAATGGTATTTTTATGAAGTAAACTAAATGACTAGTAAATAAAATTAATAACTACCAGTTATGTGTCGAAATCAGATCTAGATGAAAAAAAATGAACGAAAAACCTTTAACCTGCTTGAATAAAAATAATAGCGAAGTACTGAGATTAATTGTAGACGTATTTTTATGGGCTGAGAAAGAAGGCACTGAAATGTTATCTAATTAAAAAGATTTTTTCTGTAAAGGCTTTCCATTATTTCATTAGAACAAGATCAATCCTAAACACATTATTGACCTAAAAAGCCACCATTATCAGTTAAGGAAGGCTGGAATTGCAGTTTTGATGTAATAAAATCATTGACTCACGGTTCTTCTTCTATACGCCGTGTTCCTTCATGACGTGGGCGATTATGCCCTTCCACGTCTTACTATCCCTAATATTTGTCTGCCATTACCACCAAAACAAAATAAAAAAAATTAGGGAAAGATTTCCTAAATAAGAAAATTCTGAGAAAAAAACATGAATTTCTTCCGTGATTTCTCACATTTAATAAATTTCTGAAATTAGGTTGTGCTATTATTTCCATCTTGACTAGCTTCTTCGTTGTTCTTGTTTTTATTTCAATGTTTCAACCGCTGTACTCTATAGATTTCATCAAATACTTGTCGAAATCAGTGATATTCTAATGGATGTCAGACAGATTCTTTTATTTTATACATGCGTTTATGTTATTCTTATTGCCAATAGGTTCCAATTTTATTTCCAAGATAATTTAAAAACTAAATTACGTTGCATATTTATACTACAATAAATTTAACTCATAGATCCCAAGCAAAGAGTAGAGATATATTTAGAGTGTATTTTTTATCCACGAAGGCACTGGGATAACGATTGTTGAGAACGTTAAGAAAGTTTATTTCTAATTATTTTTTTTCAGCAGAAATATCATCGATTCAAAACATACTCACATGGAAGAACGAAGCCTTTTTGTTTTGTTCGACATTCACGGTAGAGTGGCTGATAAGAGAGAGAAAAAAAACTGGTCCTAATGAATGAGATCTTTACTGATTTTACTTTTACATAGTTTTCTTCATTTGGAAGAACATTTTTTATTATTACCATTACCATCCCATCATCAAAAAAGAGAAAGTAATGAACAATGATGCCATAACTTAAAACCAATAATGATTCAGCTCAAATTATAGATTATATCTTTATCTGAATAAAAGATTTAATAAAATTATATTTTTCGAATTGGTTTAATATTTGTTCTTTTATTTCATGCGATTGAAATGAAAAAAATAGTCTTTAACCCACCAAATGTCCACTGCGTGTTGCAATAAAAAATATCTAATATTAATTTTAATTTTATAAAATATCCGATATTAATTATAAGTTTATAAAATTATCCGTATTAATTGTAGGTTCATAAAAATATCAGGTATCAGTTATAGCTTTATAAATATTATCTTAGATTTAAACAATATTCTAAAAATTATAATTTGTAAAAAATATTCTGTATTAATTTTTCGAATTGGTTTAGTGTTTTCGCATCTATTTCATGCTATTTAAATGGAAAATCATTTACAATATTAGTAAAAATATCCGATATTAATTATAGGTTTATAAAAATATTCGATGTTAATTGTAGGTGTGTGAGAAATATTCTATATGAATTATAGGTTTATAAAGATATCCGGTACTAGATATAGGTTTATAACAAAGGTTATAAAATATATTCGATATTATAGATTTCTACAGAGAACTCATTAATGACCGGAATTCCATATTTCGTAATGGCTTAACATTTAATCTACAGTTAAATAAGATGTGATAAATTTTTCTCAAATGTTTACATTTATAAATTCTGGAACAATAAATCATTAGATTACTTGATGATTTTGCGTAGTGAAAATGATTCAGCTCAAATTATAGATTATATAATAACCGCATATGAAGAAACATATAAGACGAAGGTTGTGTTAAAAATTCATTTCAGATGGACATCAAAAGCAGCGTTCTTCAAAAGTTGAAACCAAGTAAACAGAACACATTACTGAAAGTTTATATACATGATAGATAACAAAATAAGAATCCTGTTATAAAAATACATGTTCGTACGTTGGTAAAACTGTTCCTTGAGATTTCCTCATATAAATAATGGATCATTCTATTTTCGTTGTGTCAAAAGATGGAAAAAACATATAGCAGAGGAAGGCTATTTTAGTGCGAACAAGAAAGAATACATCATATTAGAAAGAAAACGAGCAAGTACGGAATAACGTTTATATCGATAGCTATTGAAAATTAATTTAGAAACAAAAACAATTGACGTATTATTTCATTAATAAATTCATAATGCAATAAAATATTTAGTAAATTTATTCAAAAAAGTATTGGTTTGACCAAAGAGTTCCTTCGGTTTTTTATGTAAATGTTCTACTCCTTTTTTCAATCTTTTCACTATTACGTAGCCCCCTGCACATCAGTGGCGTTACCGCCTTGCTTGGGGTGATACGATTAAAAAAAAAAAAAAAGAGGTGAGTGAACTTTATGGAAATCCCGATACATATCATTAGCGCAAATAAATAATGGACCATGGACCATTCCGATTTGATTACGTGGAAATACTCACTTCCTACACACACACACACACACACACACACACACACACATATATATATTTGTGTGTATGTAAAAACAAAATTGACTTATGTGTGCTTCTTATAATATATAAAAAAGTATCCAAAATTAATAAAATGAAAAAAAATATCCACAAATTTCAACTTTAAATTCTTTCTATTCTTTTTTATTAGTCAAGATGCCTACTGTGTGTGTGTGTGTGATTAAATAAATTACAAGCATTATGCCTGCTTATTTTTAATTTTAATTTTTTATGAACGGATTTTATTAAAAATAAGCTGACATAATGTTTGTAATTTATTTAATCATACACACACGCACACACACAAGACATATATATTTAATTAAATTTTTTTATGAATAGATTTTATTAAAAATAAGCAAACATAATATTTGTAATTTATTCAGTCAGACATGCCTAAAATAGAAGTTACTGCCAATACACACACACACACACACACACACACACACACACACACACACACACACACACACACATCTATCTATCTATCTCTCTAACGTAAATTTGGGGAATGATCTTTTATTCAAGTTTCATTGACTCTGATTTTTTAATCTCGCTTTTTCTGTTATTCTAATATTTGTTGAGGGGTGGTACTAAGGGAGTTTTGAAATTGTCCAAAATGATTAAACGTATTTTATTTTTTATTCTGCAATCACTTTTTTATTATAAACGTTATTTTTTAGTGGGTACACATTTCCTAGCCAAAATCATATCGATTTAATGTTACAAAAACAAACACAATTTTCAAAATAATAATATTTCTTACGTTATTTGAACGAAAGCAATCGCTCCTGGGATCTAATCGAGTGGTTACATAATAATACCAAAAGGAGTCATGATAATTACATTTGTAATTTGATTCAACAGTAGACAGTGAAGTTTAATTCAGAAAAGCGTGAAACCAAAATGAATTACAGTACTATGGTGTATTTTATCTATACAAACTAAATGGACATATTTAGTGTTTAAGGCAGGGGACTCCATTTTTTTGTTCTTCTGGACCCGCTGACATTTTACAGATTCCCGTGTACCATTAAAAATTGAGGATGAAAAAGAAAAGCAATGAAATTGAAATTTTAGTATTTTAATATGAAGTCTTTGAGTAGATTCAGAGAACTAAACGCAAGTAATTTATAAAATAGTTTGATTCTTCATAGATATATATATTAATTGATTGGTTGATTGATTGAATTGATTGACTAATTAACGATACACAATAACAATCAAACCTATGTATCGATAACCAAACCTAAACAATACTAACGAGATGAATTTGTCTTTTGTCTTGTTTTTATAACAAGTTCATTTATTCGGGGGGGGGGGAACTTTAGCAATAGCACAACGAAGATCGGAATCAGAACTTTCGTGTTTTGATCTGTATTTTGATTTGATTCTTAACAACACTGAAAATGCTGAATGGATGGAGATTACATAATGTATTTTACAGTAGTGATTATTCTCTCGGAGTCAATGGGCCCCCTGAAGAGTACAACTACACCACTGGGTGTACATTTATCCCAGTTTGGGAACCCCTGGTATAAGAAGTAGAAGGTAGACTATATTTGGCGATTAGATGTGTGTCTAATTTAATTTGAAGATAGTGGGGAGGTATATTTCAAGGCAATGTTTGGGAAAAATATAGAAAAGATGAGGGATGTACATACGAGGCAGAAAACGGAGTAGATTGTAAAGAAAAGGTATCTTAAGACATTAGAAAGAAAAAACAATAAATATAAATTACAAGGAAAGATAGTTTTTTTTTTTTAAGGTGAGGGATATAAATTGCAAAATGGGTAGTACATTGTGGGTGGAAGATTGGGGAAGATATCTTAGAGCCAGAAACCGGGAAATACAGTGAAGGATGAAAGTTTCGGGAAAGATACTGCAGAGACAGGGTTAAAGAGACACTGTAGGGAGAAACCAAAAGAGATATGTTTTAGGGGAACCTGCATATTTAACCGCTCGCCTACGTAGCAACCGAACGTGGCAAAAATAAAGCCGAAGTTTAATGTAGGTCTTTCAACAGTGCCATAGAAAAATAACTCAAACCTTATCGGTCTTTCCCTTCTTTGGAGACACCAAAGGCATTAGGCAATAATTCCAGCCCCCTTCCAAAAGAAGGCTACTGCCTGGGATGACAGCCCCGGGAACTAGAGCTAATATTACTTACTATTTTCTCCTGGGAATATTATATAGAGAGAACCTGGTGATGATATATATAAATTCGATGTACTTTCGCTTTATAGTCTTACTTAAAAAGACGCTTGTCATGGAAATGTTAAAAAGTGCCAATAAATTTTAAATTTACAAAAAATATCGTTCTTATTTTCTAAAAATTTAGTGTATAGATATCTCTATTTACGAAAATCGGAACGTTTATACGCACATAATTCAAAATTCCATTTAAAATACTGAGGGCTGCAGAATTGCAGTAAGCTTTTCATTTATGTGTGTATATTTTTTTACTTAATAACAATATCACCTAACTTCTAAAACGTAAGGTAAAATTTTGAAAGGTTTAAAACTTTAAAAATTATTATAATTCAATTTAAAAATAAATGATAGAGTTTCTTGTAAAAATTCATTATTCCTCTGAAAAAATGTTTTATTTAAGACAACTAAAATACATCTTATATTAAAACTAAGCAATTACATTTTTTTCTAAGAAAATATATCTTGATTTTATTGCATTTTGATAGCAGATTTTCTGTAACAAAACAGATTTGATGTTTTAAATTCAAGGACTTGTGTTTATAACTAATATAAACAATAATAAATTTCTCGAAATTTCATAAAATTTACAATAAAGGGAGAAAACAGATAAAAACATTATACTAAGAATTTCTAAAAAAAAAGAAATTTCTAAAATAATTAATTTGTGAATAAATCCGGAAAATTTCATTAACTGTTATCTGATTTGTGTAAGAATTTCTCACTCAATGGGTTTTTCACCGCAAAAAGACTGACATTTCTTGCACTATGTTTTTCTGTACAAAAAATGACGTTGGTTCTAAAAAGGATTAAAAATTGTAATTAAATGATAAAAAAAATCTTTTCTTCCTTCCTTTGATAACAGTAAAACTTTTGCTCTCATGTATGCACATTTGTTTTTTAGAAAATCTTTGGAGATACCGAAATAAAACATTATTTTTTTTTATATTGGACAAAAAAATGTTTATACTTCAATATTTATTTAAAAAAAAATATTTGTAGTTTTTTGTCGCGGTTTTAAAATTCATCAGATTTTTGTTCGTGAAATATTAAATAAACAATCTGAAAATATAAAGTTCAATCACATTTTAGTGTGTCATCCATTTTTAAAAGAAATTGAATACACACACACACACACACACACACACATATATATATATATATATATATATATATATATATATATGTATCAAATAAATTTCGATGTTCAAATCAGTTGTATGGCCATTTCTACATGAAATCCCTAAGAGAAAATTCACGTATCCTCGGCAACTTTTTATTTCAAAATAAAGACAGATATATTACCGGCGGAAGTTAAAAAAATATACTTCACAGAAAAATTAAAGGGGTGGGATTAATAAGAAAGTAGACAGAAATCAATCTCTATTTTTAGTATTGGAAAAACCTTACTTTTAAACTGGGTTGTAAGTTAAAATTTAGCCTTGTCTGGCTCTAAGAAAAGATAAAGAAATGGGAAGGGGTAGTTGACAGGGAAGTAATCTAAGAAAAAAAGAAAAGAAAGAAAAAGGAGAAAAGAAAAAAAGAAAAAAATTCTCCATAGAAACGTTAACAGACATGTTGACAAATAAATCATAGCGGTTTATGGTTTAAATAAATGGGATGAAGTTATTAGAAAAAATTTTGGGGCGAAAACCTTGACATATAATTTAATTTTAAAACTAGATTTAATTTAAAAAAATAAAATTTATAAAATTTATAGAAAATTAATAAATTTTATAAAAACATAGAGTGAAATAAAGTAAAATATAAAACATAATAAATCTAAAAATAAAGATGAAAAAAGTTTTTACTTAAGGAAAATAATAAATTGATGAATTCAATAAGTGTACACTTACACACTCCCCCCCCAAACACATACCTATACATATATACATATATATACACGTATAATTGGCTCTGTAATTTAAATATTAATTACATTGAGCCGTCCACCTTGATCATTTTTTAATATTAATGTAATTAATATTAATTAGGATCGGTACGTTGGGATTTACCTTCCTGCTTTACCTTTTGGATTAAAGTGTTATATTTTACACACACACACACACACACACACACACACACACACACACACACACACACATATATATATATATATATATATATATATATATATATATATATTCTTTTTTTGTTTACATATTTTTTTTGTTTCGCAAATGAGGGTACTCTTGGTACAGATGTTAAAAAGGGAAATAATTCTGAATTACGATATTTGACTACTTTCCCCTATCCCAAAAGTAATATAATAGTTTAATAAATTTTAAATTCAGAATAATTTTTAAAAAAATGACATTGGCTGCAATTTGTCATCTTATGGCATCAATAGTTTACAAAAGAACAAAAAAAAGCAAACGCATTAAATCCAAAAGTAGCAGTTAACTAGAAAAAAAATCTTCTAATATAGTATAAAAAATAAAATGATTTTTGTACGTTTCACAAAGTCGCATAGGAAAAATTATATTCGTAAACTATTGGTTATATAAGCTTATATATATATATATGATGTTCATCCTCATTTGTCGACGCTTTTATTTGTCTTTTGGCTTTCTTCGCCTTTGCTATTTCTAGCTTATTTTATTTCATAATCGTCTCACCCCAAGCAATGCAGTACTGCCACTGGTGTGCAGGGGTTCACATAATAGGAGAGTGAAGAGAAATGGGAACAGGTCACAGTAGGTATCGGAGAATGGATAAGAGAAGGACAGGTACATTGCTGTAAAGAAAGTTGCGTGAGAGCAAAGTGTAGAGTGGGGAGAAGGATGAGAATCAATCAGATAAGAAATGACAGTTGACGTTGAATTTAAACTCTTGGAGATTGTGGCTATCAGGGAATCAAGAATACGAAAGGGAGTTCCACAGGCGGGAAGTGCGAGAAGAGAAGCTTATAAAGTAGAAGTTGTGGTTACACTTGATTGTTTTCGCATTGAAAGGGTGGGAACTTGTTGCTTGTCTAGTAGCTCGAGTAAATTCGCTCGGTGGCGGGGATGAGACAAGGAGCTAAGCTCGTCAGAGTAGAATTCGTGAAAATATTTGTAGAATGGACAAAGGAAGCCACATCTTGTCGGTGGGAGAGAGACTGGAGTCGAGCCACCAAGGCAGGCTCGACTACATTGCAGATTCTCTTTTGGATTTTGTCGAGAATCCAAGATGAACAGTAGCGGCACCCGACAAGATATGACAGTTGTATTTAATGCAGGGGTGGATGGTAGATTTGTATATGTGCATGATGGATTCAGAAAAGAAAAACTTCCTGGCCCGACACAGGGACCCGACTATCTTAGCAATAGATTTAGTTATAAATTCAATGTAGTCATTCCACTTCAGGACAGCTGAGAGAGTGAGGCCGAAGAAGGCGCATTGTATTACTTTTAGGGAGACCAGCGTGATCAATGCTGACGGCGGGTAGGATGTGTAACAGGATAATGTAAATATTGCTAGAAGTAATATAATATAAAAGTAATATAAGACATTTTTTTGTATATCTCTTAAGCTGGAATTTCCAACGATTCTTTCAATGGGTTGTCATGTTCATTTTTTTATCATTCCAAGCGAACTTTCTATCATTGGTACTGTTATTGTTTTCAATTACATACTTTTTTTATTTAAATTTCCAAGTTTTTTATATTTTGATAGTCTTTCAAATTGCTTGGTTGCAATCAGCTGGAAAAGCCATATCAATTACTAGGCAATTTAATTTTTTCTTTTCGGTTTCTGACAATAATATCCGATCTCTTTGCTTTAATTTTCCCATCTGTATAGATGGTGTAATTCAATGGAATGGTGACGTCTTCTATTTCTGTAACTGGTGCTGGATGATGTTCACACCAGTGTTTCTTTATATATTTTCCAAATTATTTGCATATTGTTCAGTGTAAATATTGTCCAACTCTATTATGACGATTTTTCTATTCTTTTGGGGCAAGTACAAAAGATTCTGAGATTGGATGGTCTATTGTTTTCTGGTATTTGTTGCAGAATGTGCATTTTTGATCCACATTATTATGTAAGAGATTTAACTGAAAATTTTCAGTGAAAAGACTCTGGTCTTGCCCTGCAAAATAAGGCCTTTAGTTTCAGACTTTAATCCAGATACTCGTAATCATCGATGAGTATTAGCTTGATCAACAACAGGTTTATGCACACGTTGTGGATATGACTGTGCAAAGGGTTGTCTTGCCAACGTTTTTTGTCTTTTCAAGAGCGTTAACCTTGGATTTCTTTTATAATATTTTTTGCTACAACTGTTTGTGCTTGTGTCCTGTTTTGGTTTTCTATAGAATCTACGAAATGTAAATCTTGTTTGTATCTTCTGCCTTCTTTCATGACTAAATAGTTCGTTTTGTGTTGTATCATACAGCCCTTTATTGTTTCCATATATGTTAGTAAGCTAATATTTGTTGTCTTGTATGACAATTCTAGCTTCCGGCCTTTTTACAGGCTATGTATAGACCAGCGTTTTTCAACCTTTTTACATTTGCGTAACCCTTAGAATAAATTACATGTCTCAAGGAAACCCTGCTCAAAAACAAAAATATGTACCCTATTTTTCTCATTTTATTTTCATCGTATATATATTTGAATAACCTGTTTAAGAAAGATTATTGCTTCTTTGTCGATTTTTTCGATAATGCTAAATAAAATTCATATTGTTCTTTTATAATACTTCATCAGGGTGTTTTCATTCATGCCAAAAAATTCTAAAGTCAAACATAAAAAATAAATATAAGAAACTAACATCATATGCCTATAATATAAATGTAAACAAAACAAAAACAGATAATTGCAGCATCAGTTTATTGTTCATTTATCCTTGGCGTCTTATTTTTGTTGGCTATTTTATAACCACATTTCGTCATGTTAATTTGGCTTTGGTAATGCTATTAATGATATATAAAATAGTAAGAAGGAGAAATAATCACCTTGAAATATTCCTCAGTTGATATTTTGTTACCAGACTTATACAGTGGAGTATGATAAGTTTGTAGTCACCCTTGATTACATCAATTTTGGTTTGTGTAATAACGTTTCTTCTTTTTTTTAGACAGTACCGTGTTAGTATCAAGCTACTCTCATCAACGATAGTTGACTTATATTTTACAATGAAAGTTCGCGGACGCAAGAACATTATTGAATTTGAACGAGGGCAAATAATAGAATGGCATCAGGGTGGCAAATCAAATAGATGAATTGATAGGTTTTTCCAGGTTAATCATCAAACGTTTAACAATATTGTCAAGAAATTTAATGAAGATCATTGTCGTGTGAAACAACGTTCAGGAAGACCAAGTATCGTGTCTAAGCGACCGAAAAAAGGGGTGAAGAAGGAAATCATCAGAAACGATCGTCAGAGCGTTTAAGATGTCGCCAACAGCATGTAAATGTAGCCAAATGCGGTAAGAAAGTCTCTGAAAGAACTAAGCTGTCGAAGAAAAGTTGCAAGAAAGAAACCCTTGATTTTAGAGGTTAACAAGAACAGGCGTATATACTTGGCGAGAGAATTCGAGTGCAAAGATCATGAATTTTGATCAAATGAATGTAAATTCTGCCAATATTCAAACTCGAGACAGGTTTATGTTTGAAAAAATCAAAATGAGACTTGGAATAATTAATATCTGTAGGCCACCGTGAAACATGGAGGATTTGGACTAATGGTGTAGGGAGCTGTCTAGTTTGGCGGGAAACTTGAGCTAATTCTTGTTGACGAGCGGTTGAATGATACAAATATCATCTCAAATATTAAAGAATGGACTACTCCCACTATTTGAAACTAATCAGATTGGCAAGAATGTCTACCTTTTTGAAGATGGATCGTCTTGTCATTTTAACAAAGTAGCAAAGGCCTAGAAGAATCTGTAGGAATCAAGTCACTGCCATTGTTATCCCAAAGTCCTGACATGAATCCAATAGAACATGTTTGCGATTAACAGGACCGAAAACTTCGAGTGCGTGCGACCAACATCACTTCAGCGGCAACACTTATTGAAACATTGTTAAAGGAGTGGGAAAACATTGCTGAAAACTTGATCAAAGTGACGAACAGAGTCTAAAAACAAAGAGAAGAGACAATGTAAGCCCAAAGACAAACGGAAGAAACGAAGTTAGTCCAAAGACAACAAAAGAGACAAAGAGAATTCAAAGACAAATAAAAGAGAGAAAGAGAGTCCAAAGACAAATAGAAGAGACGAAGAGAAACCAAAAACAAATAGAAGAGAGTCAAAAGACAAAACAAAGTGACGAAGAGTGCCCAAAGACAAATAGATGACGAAAGCCCAAAGATAAATAGAAGTGACGAAGAGAGCTCAAAAACAAATAGAAGAGACGAAGAGAACCCAAATAGAAATAAAATTGACGAAAAAGCCTAAAGACAAACAGAAGAGACGAAGAGTGTCCAAAGACAAAAAAAGCGACGAAAAGGGCTCAAAGACAAAAAGAAGAGGTGAAGAGAGCCCAAAATGAAATAAAAAAGAAGAAAACCTAAAGACAAATAGAAGAGTTGTCGAGAGCCCAAAATAGAAGAGACAAATGGAGCTCTAAAAACTAATATAAAACGTGCAGCAAAGACAAACCGAAAAGACGAATAGAGCCAAAGACAAATAAAATTGACCAAGAAAGCCTAAAGACAAATAGAAAAGGTGAAGAGAGCCTAAAGACAAATAAAAAAGTTGTCGAGAGCCCAAAATCAAAGAGATGAAGAGAACCCAATAACAAATAGAAGACGTGAAGCAAGCCCAAAGATAAACAGAAGGAACGAAGAGGGCCCAAAGACACACAAAAGAGACGAAGCGACCCGAAAGACAAATAAAAGAGAGGAAGATAGACCAAAATCAAACAGAAGACACGAAGCGAGCCGAAAGCCAAAAGCCAAATAAAAGAAACGAAGAGAAAGCAAAAACAAATTGAAGAGACGAAGAGATCCCAAAGACAAATAGAAGGATCAAAGGGAGTCAGAGAGACAAATAGATGGCGAGAAATAGAAGGGTTGAAGAGAGCCCAAAGATAAATAAAAATGATGAAGAATGCCTAAAGACAAATAGAAAAGAAGAGAGTCCAAAGACAAATAAAAGAGACGAAAAAGGCTCAAAAACAAAAAGAAGAGATGAAGAAAGCCCAAAAACAAATAGAAAAAGATGTAGAGAGAACTAAAGACAAATAAAATTGTCGAGAGCCCAAAATAGTAGGGACGAAGGGAGCCCAAACACAAATAAAAGAGATGAAGAGAACCCAAAAAACAAATAGAAGACGTGAAGCAAGCCCAAGGACAAATAAAAGAGAGGAACAGGGCCCAAAAACGACTTGAAGAGACGAAGCGAGCCCAAAGACAAGTAGAAGAGAGGAAGAAAGTCCAAAGACAAGTAGAAGAGACGAATCGAGCTCAAAGAACAGTGAAAAAGACGAAGAGTAGCCAAAGACAAATAGAAGAGATGAAAAGAGACCGAAGAAAAACAAAAGCGACGAATAGTGCCCACAAAAATAGAAAAGATGAAGCAGGCCTAAAGATAAATATAACAGACGAGAAAGAGCTTAAAGACCAAAAATAAAGAGGCAAAGAGACCCCAGAGATAAATAGAAGAGACGGGGTTAGTCTAAAGACAAAGACAGAACTTTCCATCTCCTGAACCGACCTAACATCGTTAATATTGACTGTGGACGTATCTTCAGATCCAACCTAGGACTCATTTCACACAGACGGAAATGTCGCTTAGCACTCCAATACTCGATTCCACCAACAACGAAATAAGTTTAAATTAATGCATTTTTATACAAGAATAGCAATACTTTGAATATACGTATCAGTTTTCATATCGTCCAATTTTCCTCAAAGCTTCTTCATTGCTTACCTGATTAAATTATCAGAAATCCGTTGTAAGCTTGCAATTTAAACAGGCCTAAAATTAACCACTGATTTAGGTACCTACACTCATTTTCGATACCTAAGTTTTGAAATGAATTTTAAAAAAATTTCTTGAAGATTTCGTATTTGATTTAATTGAAATGGTTAAATTTATTATTGCCAGCAAGCAAATTATCTGAATTTTAGAGTTTTCAAAAGTTAGTTTTTCGACTATTTTGATAGATTGACAGGTTTTAAATAAAATCTGTTTCTCAATTTTAAAAATCTTGTAAAAATAAAATATACCTCTGTGACATTTTATTTTTAGAAAATTAGTCAATTAAAAGTTAAATTAATCATATTTAAAACAAGTATTACTCAATTAAAGCATAAAATCTAGAGTAAAAGTATTTTCATATTTGGTCATATGTTTCTGACGCGTGAAGAGATTGATGACAACTAGATGCGTTGATAAGCTTAGTATAATTGTTCAAACTTTTCGATTATTAAATAGAGTTTTTACTTAATAGCTGAATAACCTAACAACCACAGGGTTTGAAAACATTTTTGAAATTTTATAAATTATAATTTAAAAATTAATTATTCATCGAAAAATAATTGTTTTCAGAATATAAATTCTCTAATACATATGCATATATATTTTTAAAGCAATTAAAAACTTATCTAATTAAATAATGCCATAGGTTTATTGCATTTTTTAATTTTACTATTCGGAACAGTTTTTCGGAAAAATAGGCGAACTGTTTGAAAAAAAAAGATTGATAAATGGTTTACATTCTCCAATGCGTTTAACTAATAAAACAAATTTTCTCTACAAAATTTAATTTCTTGAAATTTCATAAATTTACCAAATTTTTATAAAAGTAAGTAGTTAAAAAATAATTTAATTCATTTGTGAATAAGTCTTGAAAATTTTATGAAAATCCTACAATTATTTAAAGTTTGCAAGGACTTTCAATTTAATGCGTTTTTCACCGAAAAAATGAAACTGAGTTACGTAATATTACGATATCCATTATAAACCCTGGTAATGATCTGGTTATTCGTTGACAAAAAACAAAACAAATATTTTACCGAAATTTCGAACGTGTTAGAGGATTCAAATTAAAAAAAATACTTTGATCTTTTCTCTTAATAATAACATAAACATTTTCATGAAAAAAGTTCGTTTATTTTAATTTTGGGGCCATTTTTCTTTATACTATGCTGTTTTTTCACCGAATTAGAGAAATGATTTTTCACAGTAAGAAAACACTTCGTAAATGTAGGTACCTCCACTCATTTTCGAATTCTAAATTCTAAAATGAATTTTTAAAAATAAAATGCTTTCTTTAAACTTTTATTTTAGTTTTAATTGAAAGCTAAATTATTACATTTACTATTTCTAGTAAGCAATATACTCTGGTGTATTTCAAACAGAAATTATATTGATTAAAATGTAAAATTACTCCATTTTTTTAAACTTTCAATTTTTTGGCCATTTTTAAGTGATTGACACAACAAAACAAAACAAAACAAAACAAAAGATAATTCTCGGTTTTAAAAATTGCACAAAAATAAAATATAGATCTATTGGACATTATTTTTGAAAATTTATCAAATTTAATGTTAGAATAATTTGATTTACACAAGTATTACTTATTTATAGCATGAGATTTAGAATAAAACTATTTCTTAAACACAGAGTTAAACTTTCTCACCTTTCCATCGTATGTGTAGACAGATGCGAGATAAGTTAAGTGTATGGTGATTACAAGTTATATAAACGTACAAATTTTTCCATCTTCGTCATGAAACCCTGACCTTTTAATTTACACATAGAAACTACCATAAAATATTTAACTACAAAAGAAATAAATTAAAGATTATTTTAAAAGTAGGAAGGTACGACGATTTAAATTATATTTTTAAATTTTTGATTAGTAAATATAATCTTCGCTTAATAAGTTTTTAAACCAACCCAACAAATCTTTGATTTAAAAAATATTTTTGAAACTTTATAGATTATTATAATTTAAGAAAGAAAAGAAAACAATTGTTTTGAAATTTAACTATTAATCGAAGGAAAAAAAATCAGTATATAATGTCCTAATAGTATTTATTCAAGCAATTAAAACCTTACCAAATTAAATAATGTCATTAATTGCATTTATTTATTTTATTATTGGGAGCAGATTTTAGGAACTAAGGCAAAATTTAAAAACAATATACATAATTTACATTGTGGCGATATCGAGTCAGCGAGGGACCCGATGTTTGCCCTCAGAGATCCAGAAAGAAAATGACCAAAACTGGTCTTTGCGCATCTGGGCTCCACGCAGAATTTCCAGATTTAAACCAAAAATAAATAAATATCAAATTCCTTTTACAGACCTGTAGCGGAACTCTGAATCATGATTGGTCATCAAATAGCAAAATACGCCAGAGAAACGTTTTTTTTTTTTACAGCTAAAGAAAAAATAATTCTGGAGCCACCCCACGTGACTGGATTGAATATTTAAGGATGGTCTCTAACCAGTCACAGCGGTCAGCCAGGGGTGGTGGTTTGCTGACACACATCTAAAATGTAACCTACTTCAAATCAACCCGAAGATAAGGTCAGGTCGCACCTTGTCCTCTTTCTCTTTCTCCTTATCTATTTCAACAATTACTACCAGGACATTTTGTACGAACTCTTGATATCTTAACTTTCTCAATAAACATTAACTTCTACAACTTATGTTAATCTCCGTTTTAATAAATTTCTATTTTAACATTCAAAATGTATATTTTATTATTACACTCTTCTGCACTAATTTACACATTCCAACCGACAAACAACCTGCTGATAATGATGAACATCTTCTGATAATGATTCTGATGAATATTATTCTGCATAAAATTCTGTAAGCTGTAGGGAGTTCGGTTAAGCCAGACACAAGGCTGAATGAAAGAAAAATTAACCAGCTCCCTACATTTTAACATTCCCTAATGAGTCCTGCGTTTAACTAATAAAACCAATTATCGTAACAAAATTTAATTTCTTAAAATTTCATGAATTTACGTGGAGCGGGTTAACAGATGTAAAAAAACATTTTTACCAAGAATTTTTAAAATAATAATTTAAAAATTAATTTCATTAATTTGTGAATAAGTTCTGAAAGTTTCATAAAAATTCGTCAATTATTTGATTTTTGCAAGAATTTCCAAACTAATGCGTTTGCCACCGAAAAAAAACAAAGCAAAAAACAAAACAAAAAAAAAAACAAACAAAAAAAACAAAACAAAACAAAACCAAAAAGCTAAAAAAAACTGAGTTATGTAATATTACGTTTTCCATTGTGGAATCTCGTTATGATTTGGTTACTCGCTAACTAAAATAAAATTTTTTTATCAAAATTTCGAACGTGTTAGAAGGCATAACATTTTTTAAAAAATAATTAAAAAATACTTTAATCTTTACTCTTAATAATAATATAAACATTTTGATAAAAAAGTTCGTTTTTATTAAGTATGTTTTTTTTAATGCTTTTTTTTGAGCGATTTAGTGGCGGTACCTACGTAAATGTTGACATTTTTATCGAATAAAAAAAAATCAACGTGAATGAATTCTTTCACAACATTCTGAATTGAATCCGTGCGTATACTGGAAAGTTTCTCCTAAATGACGAAATATCAAAATTTAGAAAAAAATCTTTCTTAGATACCCTTAGAAATTTTCAGTAAAAGCTCGTCGAAGAAGGCACTAATCATCACTGTGCTCCCTTCGTCCAATTCTTTTGTCTGATTAAAAACTAAGTTTGCTATCATTAAAAGTAAAAACTTAAAGGGGAAAAACTCTTTGTTTATAAGGGAAATAACTCTTAACATTTTTTCAAGGGACGGAACTTAAAATCTGAGTTTTATTATCAAGAAATATGAAATTATAAACGAAATTATAATGTACTATAGCAGAACTAAATTTATTAGTTTTTATTAGGGAATTACCATTCAGAGTGCATTACTTATTCTGTTGTTGGACATCCGTTAGTGCAATTAGTTGTTTTTACTATTCCTGATATATTTGCTTAGAATACTAGTCAATCAGTTAATTGATGTACGTCATATACGCTTGAACGATCATGTCCCGAAAAAGACATGACTGACTAGGCAGAAGATTATCTCGCAGAAGGTTGTCATTACTTTCTACGGTAGACTGATTGTTAGCTAAGGCTATAGAACCTAATCTGTCCTGTTATTTAACCCATAACTGGAGGGATGACACGGATAAATACCTTCCCCAATAGTATTTTGCGCCTAAGTGAACGAAAGGAACTCAACTAGAATTTGAACTCGGCTTCCCGGTTTCTCGTTCCGAGCCGAAATTACTAGTAGCACATTTATTCCGAGACCTCTCGTATTAACTGCGGCTGGATTTCGAGTTAGCAGTTTTTTAATTTTTTAAAAAACTTCTTAACGCACTATTTGCCTCTATTTAAAATAATTTATTTTTATACTTATATTTCCATGTAAAAAACGATATCAGCAACCTACGTTTGTTTTAAATATATAAAAAAAACAATCAAAAAACAAAACGTTTTTTCTATACCAATTCAAATTCTCTTCTATTTTAAATACAATATATTTACATTGAATATATGGAGCGGCATCCAAAAAATGATATCATAAAGAAAAAATAGCAAATAGGAAACGTATCTCAGTTTCACTTTTTTGAAAGCTTCTTCAGAGACCGAAAGAAAAATGCAAAAGCAAAGAGACAGAATACTGGTATGTTATGATTTTGGTTTAGTTCTTATGTAGACACACACACACACAGACACACACACACACGTGTGTGTGTGTGTGTGTGTCTGTGTGTGTGTGTGTCTACATTTTCATTACAACCCTGTAATACCCGTATTGCTTTACCATTTCGTTAACCAGAGATTTTTTTTTTACTAAAATTTAAATTATGCAACGTCCAGCGTTCTACTCAGCGCTTGAAGATGACGTTGTCCATGTAGCTTGTGCTATCATTGAGGAATAATTGTATTTATTAATATATATTTTATAGTTCTTATATTTCATTAATCGCTATTTTATTAACACCAGCACTCTATGTGCGATGCATATATCGTATTTTCCGGCTTACAAAACGCATCAGGTTGGAAGACGCACTCTAATTTTGAAGAAAATTAAGAAAACAAGTCATTTTCATACAACAACATATTCTCCATGCATCTATCACATACTGGCAACACAGTTTTAATTTTAATCACTCGTCCAATTTTGTTTTTATGGCAATGACATACTGGTCGTTGGTTAGTAATTATATTAAACATCTTTCATTGTCCAAGGGGGGTTTTATTTTCTTAAAAATAACTTAATATTTTAAAAATAATGCATATAGAAATATAAAACAGTCAAAGAAATTTTATTTATCCTCAAATTAAAAAAACTCGTCATTGCTGGATTCATGTAAAAGCTTTAAACTATCGTCTGTAGAGTCATCACTACTGTCAGTCATGTAAAATAAATGATCCCCACTTCCCTCCATATCATGGTGGTAAATGATACATTCATCTTGGAAGAAAGGCACGTATTTTTCAAGGTTTTTTTTGGAAAAGCAGGAAACTACGGTATATAAAATTGCCGATCGACTACGACAGTCATTTTTTTGTGTGCCTGCTATGCAATCATCAGGCGGCCAGGGAACTGGACATTATATATAAATATGTGACCTCTGCAGATACATATATACATGCATATAGGATTAATGTGGAGAATTTGTCACTTAACTAAGCAAAGTCATGCTGAATTCGAAGTGTTGTGAAAGCACCATTATGATGTCCTTAATCGTGAGGGCTGTTTTGTTTTTTCAATCTGCAATAGAGCCAAAGAAGACCTGATTGTCAAAATATCTTTTTATCAGTAAACCACTAAAAAAACAAACTAGAACCTTGGCACTAAGCATTATGACAACTCAATAATCTCTCTCTCCCTCTCCCTCTCTCTCCCTCTCTCTCTCTCTCTCTCTCTCTCTATATATATATATATATATATATATATATATATATAAATTCGGACTCTTTAAGGACAAGAATTGAATTTCTGCGACAGTAAGCATTTTTACCAGAGTTCATACGGCCATTTTTGATGTTAATGGTTCTCTTTCCTGTGACGTTCTCTATCTGTTCTTTCAACTTCGTCCGATAGGGGGGGTGATTTCCTTTCTCTCTCCATACCAGGCTGAAGCCGTGGTAAACAAGTAACTTTGAGAGTCCGGTTAAGCAGGATTTTAATTATTAAAATATTTGATAAATATTCCTTAAGTTTACATAGTTTCCTGTGGCGTTCTCTATCTATTACTTCAACTTTATCCCATAGGGAGGGGGCGGTGATATATATATATATATATATATATATATATATATATATATATATATATAATATTAACTATAGTAATAAAATACCAATAGTAACAGAACTAACTCTGCCGAAACTAGTATTAATTAAGCTATAATTTAAATCGTCTTGTACAACCCACCGAGAAGGAACTCGGGGGGAAAAGAAGGGCAAGTAAAAAAAGAAACAAACGAAGTACATGAACAAAAAGTCAAGCACTTGTAAGAAAGAAAAAGACCTAAGACGAAAACCCTTACACTAAGCAAGAACCAACAACCTACCACGGTTTCGCCCTACGGCTCGTCAGGGAAATTCCGTAGGGCGAAACCGTGGTAGGTTGTTGGCTCTTACTTTGATATATATATATATATATATATATATATATATATATATATATATATATATAAACTGTGTAGTCTACCTGTTTTATGCTTTTTAGATTTTGGTCGCCAATAATAGGAAGGACTTCTAATTCTCTCGCCATACTGTAAAGGTTGAATAAGTTCTTTTACACTCTTTTCAGTGATTGTATATATACTCAACTCATTTCCTATCCACATGCATTTTATTTGCTGTCTGTATAGGTTATAGATAATTTTAATATCTTTTCCAGTTATGTAGCGGTTATCGAGCAATTCCAAAAGTTATTTGTGACGTACTTAATCAAACACTTCTGCATAATTTGTAAAACACTGGAACACCTCAATCGGCATTTGTATTGCTCTTTTCTCTAACATTTTTATTGCTATTTCTTCTGCTGTTTTTAATGAACCCGCACTGTTCTTGTTTTATTTCCGGTCTACTTCTGCCCGTAAGATCTATTCATCAGATTTAGGATAAGTGTGGTTATATGGCACATTAGGCTGACTGACCGATAGTTCACATTCATTTGCACTTCACTTCTTAGATAGTGTTATGCAAATGTGTGCGGTACCCCCCTCCCCCTGAAAACATTTGCATAAATTCTTTCTCACATTTTTGTGTAAATTCACAAAATCATTGGAAGAAACATGCCTCTTTATTTATTTTAAAGACAATTTATCAATCACAGCTTTTAGCGGTAATTTATTAATAGCAATTTTTTATCCAGTGAGAATTTAGTACTTTTTAAGGCTCTAGCCAGCTTCTCAAGCTTCTCTCAAAATCGTAACCTGATTGGCTGACTTATTTCAGAAAATATTATTTTTGGACGAGACGCAATTCTCCCACCATCATTTTTGAGCCGCCCACGTGATCGCAGACTAAATAACTACAGCGCTTTTTGATTCTCAATCAGTGAGTACCTATTTTTTTTCCTTTTTTAATTATAATAATTTTTAAAATCTAGAAATTAAAAAAAAATATTCAAAGCCTTGTGGCGGTTATGTTATTAAGTTATTGAGTGAAGACTATATTTACTAATCGAAAACTGAAAAGCTTAATATGAATCTTTGAGCCAAAGAATTTGATTTTTGTGTCTAGTTAGTTTTCTTAAGTATGATATTTTGTGTGTGACATTAGAAAGTCACGTGTTTCACGATTTCTTCCCCTTATATCAAATAAATCTAGATACTTATGTCAATTCTAGTCAACCATACTTCGCTTGTCATCAATTACTTTATACGTCTGTCTGCCATCACTCACTTCAAAGGTCAGAAAGATAAGATCTCCATGATTAAAAATACTTTATTCTAAATTTCATGCTATAAGCAATTAAGTTTTGTTTTAATAAGATTAATTTAACTTTAAATTTGCTAATTTTTCAAAAATAACGTGTCATGAAAGTATATTTTACTTTTGCAATTTTTTATCAACTTTTGTTTACGATCTTATCAATCTGTTAAAAAGAAAATTTATTTTATAACTTTTGAAAACTTTAAATAAGTTGAGATTCTAATCACTATAATTTCTATTTGAAATACACCAGATTATTTTGCTTACTGGAAATAATAAATATAATCATTTAACTTTCAATTAAAGCTAAAATGAAAGCTTCAAGAAAGCTTTTTTATTTTAAAAAATTCACTTTCAAACTGATAAAAGATAAAGAAAAATACTTCAAAATGAAATGGATACATTTTCATCGAGGAAAGAGGAAAACACGTAACACAGAAACATATGAAGGATCCAGAAGTATTAATATCTAAAGCAAAAACGGCACTAGCCAAACTGATGAGCAAATGGAGTATGACCAGATCGGATCGCAGCTTTAATTGATTTCGACATTAACAAAATTACTGACATAATAAGTATAATATACGACAGTGTTGATATAACGGAAGATATAAGTGGATCAATTTTCAGAGCGCTGTTAAAGAAGCCAGCTGCAAACAAATACGAACTCCATCGGAAATTCAACCTAAAGAGCCAGATAATTAAACTTATCATCTGAATTCTTTTAAATGGAGCGTATAGCAAAATGAAGCCGGACATGGGATAAGAATAAAGCGTCACAATGAACTAGTTGAACTACTCGGTAAGAATGATTTATTTTTAAAATAATCCAGATCTTATACTAGTAGAATGCCGCATGCATACGGATAAACTTAATTCAGTAATTATACAAAAATATAATGGGGTTTAAGACAAAGATGCGTCTTCCCACTAGAAAAAATACTCAAAATTAAAATCCGAAAAAGTCAGTTGAAATTTCCGGGAAACATTATGAGGGCGGATGACCTAGAGAACTTAATACACACAAGGTGAATTTTCTTCTTTCCGCCTTCCTAAGAAGAGAAAAAAAGGGAGCAACTTGCATCATGAGTAAGCGTTTATAGATGGCAGAGCAAAGACAAGTAATGGTAAAGAGTTAAAAATTTCTTAGAGCTTCAAAAAAGAAGGTGTGAAGAGTCATGATCATTAATGTCCGGGAGGGGCAAGGCTTGTAAGTGATCATATCTTTTTCGATCCATGACTGACTGGATAGAAGATTTTCACGCAGTAGGTTGCCATTTTTTTTTTTTTTTTTTGCTGTAGAATGGTTTCTAATCAAGGCTATAGAACCCAATCTGTCCAGCTATTCAACCCATAGCTGAATGATCGAAGAGATGGATTCATAAATTTCTCAAAGATATATGCGCGTCAGTGAATGCAACGAATTCAACTGGAGTTGGAACTCGGCTTTCCGATTTCTCATGTCTAGCCGATGTCCATTGCACCAACAACGTACATCCACCTCCAACTATTCACCGGTTAAGTTACATTTGTGTTGGTTCACTTTCACTCTTCATTAGGAAAGAGACTGTCCAGCATTCACTCCCATTAGGAGATTAAATGTTACATTATTATTTCTTTTTCATATATTGAGTTTTATTATTATTAATTATACACACCAGGATCGTTATATTTACGCAAATCATCCTCATTTTTCCTACTTCTTATTTTCTTTAATCCGCATAATTCCGCCTATAGATCTTTGCATCAGTTTGCATTATGTTCATGGCTTTAACCCGCCTATTTTACAGTTTCCTTCGTCCCCTACCATGCCACTGAGATTTTTCTAATACTTCACCTCAGCTGTGACCAGGTATTGAACTCACAACTTTTTGGGTCTAGTCACTAGATTACTTCAACCAAAGTTTTTATCCACTGTGTCATGTCTACAACCTATATCAGCTGAAGAAGTCCGGAGCGTATAACGGCCGAAACTTCATGAACAGGATGATAAAATAGAGGAAAACAGCGCTAACAAGGTGAAGAGTTTAAATGAATTTTAAATGTCCCTTTCAAATGTAATCGATTCATTTCGCACCATAGTTCGTTGTTGCAGCCAATCTGACAAGAAACTATTCTCTTTTTCATAATAAACAGATTCTGTTTTCTTAACTGGATTCGTTGGTCAGAATTTCAAAGTTTCAGAATATCTCACCATTTTTATTTTGTGACACAGCCTTTGCTTTTGTTTCGTGACAGTTTTATATTTATATTAAATTAAGTTATAATAATACCTGATGATATGATTTAAAATATCAGACATTACTACTATTAATACTAAGACTGCTACAACTATTACTACTACTGCTAAGTATTATACTACTGCTACTACTACTACTACAGTAACTATTAATTATAACAATGACATAAATGTTGTCACATCATTGATTTAAATTTCATTGATTGATTAATTTTTATAACTTACCAACTTTTTGCAGGTTATTTAATACCAGAAAATATTTTGAGATTGTGAGAATATTTTTAAGATAATATTGATTTACTGGTACAAGTTCTACTAATTAACCCGTAGCCAGTGTAGATAATACATCCTGTGAACACATGCAGATATAACACTTCATTTTAAAACTAAAATGTCATAGTACACATTTATCGAATACATTTAATTGAAACAAAAAAGATTAAGATATCGAGATTCATGTAATATTGACAATAATTTACTCTAAGACGTATGAGAATACATAGATTGTTGGTTGTTGTTTTTGTTTTACGGAATATTATCTCTGGGTTAAGTAATGCTGAAATCTAAATATTTTGAACGTAATTCCATTTTTTTTTCGGTGAGGGGAGATAATAATGGCTTTAGTGATACACGTTTTACTAATTAAACAATATCTGGAGGGACAAGAGGTGTATTCATACCCTTCTCATGGATATTTGCGTGTATGTGAATAAAACGAACCCGACTGGAATTGGAAAACAGTTGTCCGATTTCCAATACGCGGAGTTATCTATTACACAACCCAAAAGCCTATAGCACATGATATTCTCAAGCAGTCATTCATCTAGTTATTGACCAGAGTTGGCGTTGCTTAACTTCCGTGATTGTACGAGAACGGGTGTTTCAACAGGACATAGCGATTTCGGATTGCAAGCTGGTCACATAATAAAACTGACGGAAGATGAAAATGTCATAGGAAAAGTGTTCAACTGGGGAATAAAGAGGAGACGGTTATATTAATCAATCACTGGTAATAATAACGAAGAGCCCAGAAAAAAAGGCTAAAAAACATAAAATATGGAAGAGTCGAGAAAATGAGTTGATGGTATTAATGAAAACCGCGACAATAGTTTGGTGAGTGCTGGAGTATTTGCTGCTACTACATGATGAAACGTCAGCTTGACTGTCACAGTCATCCACCAATTACTACTGCTGCGAACAGTATGTGGATGGAAAGGGGTTTAAGATAATCATTTCAGAGATTCAATTATATTTGAAGGGGCATTTAAAAATCATTTAAACTATTCACCTTGTTCGAACTAGGCATAGCACGTGGAAAAAAAAAACAATGTTCCCCGGTGGACTATAAAAAAGGTTCGCTTCGAAATTACATCGTATATCACCTGAAGAAGATCGGAGTGTACTACGGCCGAACATGAACATGACAATAAAGATGACGGCAGCAGTCCGAACAATGTGAATAGTGTAAATAGTTACAATACCTCATCTCAGCGATGATAGACAGTGTTACGAATTTGCGGCATATAGAGGCATGAAGCTCTGGTTAAAAAAGAAAAAGATTGGTTCGCTCAGAGAGGAAAACACGACATAAATCTCGATGAATAACAAACACTAGGTCAACGTTTGTAAATAATTTTATATAATGAACAACAGCGGAATATGGAAATGCATGGAATGATAGATGTAAAATCAATAAAAGACATTTATTTGATGCTGAGTGCTAGTCAAAGCATTCTCGTTTCATGAATTTGTAAGTTCAATTCTATACTATAATAAGAGCCGAGCCTGTCCGTCCATCATAATTTCATATTGAGGCTAAACAATAAAAGGAAAGGGGACTGCTTGTAATGATAACAGTGGAAACAGATATGCGTATCATTTAAGTGCCATGCGCGATGCACGCTTGGGCGATCATATCTCGAAAGAGACATGACTGACTGGGCAGAAGATTATCCCGCAGTAGGTTACCATTGCTTTCTGCGGTAGACTGGTTGCCGACCAAGGCTATAGAACCCAATCTATCCTATTATTTAACCCATAACTGGAAGGAAGAGACGGATTAATACCTTTCCCAAGGGTATTTGCGCGTAAGTGAATGCAATGAATTCAACTGGAATTCGAACTCGGTTCCCTGAATTCCAGTTGAATTCATTGCATTCACTTACGCGTAAGTGAATGCAATGAATGATATGCGTATAGTCGGAAGAAATAAAGGCCTAAACAGCGAGAAACGAGATAAGAAGTCGAAATTTGAAATAAAATTAAATATATTGCCGTAGACTGCAAACTGTCTTATGAAGGTCAATCTTTCCTTGTTGAAAAGTGTGTATGGGTGAGCGGAAGAGGTTGACTGATATTCGTGACTGCTGTTATTCTTTGATGTCTGCGCCGAGTATAGTATTGGGATGAAAGAGAATGACGCCCCGATGAACGCTGTGTGAGACTGTCAATGCGTCACAATCAGTGAAAGACATTTTAGATTTGCAAAGTTCATTTGTTTCTTATCTTATGTCTTTCAAAAACAGTAAACGTTTGTTCTGGCCAGATGATTGTATCAGGGTTCAGTCTTCTTTTGAATGTTTAATTGCTTATAATTGCTTATATACATGATATTGTTGTCAATGGGATAATTTTACTTCAAATTTGCAACAAATATCACAAATATATATATATATATATATATATATATATATATATATATATATATATCCCAAGTGTATAAATAGCATAAGTACGCTACAGTTTGGTCTTGGTAAATATAAAGCCATTGATTAAGTGCACATTATTTTTTTGATTTGTGACTACTGACTCTCTTTTATGAGTGTTGATATTGTCACCTAAAGAAGAGAAGCTGCTAGAATTCATTAACAGGATCGGCGAAGTAGATTGAGCAACGAATAACAAGAAGACGAGACGATAGAAACTCGTGCTAACTTTTGCCAATCACGACGTGAAGCAATCACACAACAAAATTTTTAGCAACACAACATTGTGAATTTCGCACAGGAAAGAAGAGCGGAGACTTTACAGCAAAAGACTCAAAGCCAGGAAACTCGAGATAATTTATCAAAGGAAAGAAGAGTGGATATTTCAGATCAGAATGCTAATGTACGCAGATTAGAACAACAAAAATGACTGAGAATGTGTGTAAATGTGACCAGACAACACAATACTGTCTCTCTTCTCCAAGTGGACGTCAATGTTTCCCCGTCACAGTTGTAGCACCATTGAAGCACGGTATCGATTCTGCAGCTCTCTGATGTTAATAGGCGAAAAAACAAGTGGAACTCATGCTAATCATAATTTTAGAAATTGCAGCAAATCTGTTTTAATCCTTATTATACCAGAACTACCTGAAGATCTCAATCAGTTATTTATCAATGAAACTACTATTTCTAAATATTTGCGAACAAATATTAGACATTTCAACAGTACTATATCAATAGGTAGTTTGGTGGTGGATGATACCAAAATTGCTTGAGGACTTGCAATTTTTTGGATTTGTATACAGATTAATGGGACTTCCTAGAAATATCGCAACCGAACCACCTTCATGGCTTCAGATTTATTTTTACGACCAAGAAGTACAAATTCGACAACTAATAAACAGGGAAATTGAGAAATGAAATTGTTTAATTTTATGACAAGAACACTTCTCGTACAATCAATTCTGCAATGATTGACCAAGATAATTCTTATTTGAAAATTTTTTTTGTCTCTTCAGGAACATATAAACCTAGGAAATGTTCAGGAAATTTACACTTGGTATTATAACTGACAATAAATAAAACTCTTTCATAGTATAACGTTGCAATAATTGTATGCAAACAGAAATAAGATATTGTCATTAATCATGCAACATTGCTTGACGAGCTATATGTAAAAGCCCATTTGTTGACAAAGCAACGGGTACTGTTCATAATAGCAAATAGAATTTCATTAAAATCTTCAAATAGTCGGTAGTCGTTCTTTCCACAATATAAGATGGACGACTCTGGAATGCTACATATACATCGTTTCCTCTCTGGTAATCGAATTACATCAACGATGAAATTGTGATGATTTATTAAGGTAAAATATTCTTTTCTTCTTTACATACAAGTAGTCAAATAAAATCCAAGGTCTTCGGGAATAATATCTTTTTATTCACTACACACTACGTGGTCGGAGATTATCGGAAAACTGAAATTACAATTCAAAAATCCTACTTGGCAGCGCATGACACTTGGGCTCAGGTGACCGACTTTTACATACTCTCTTAGGAGGTGAAGTTGTTTGGTTGTCAAGCGACAATTCCCGCCATTTTCTAGACTAGACAGGACTTGGTCTAGACAGAAATAAAGAAAAAAAAATAAAGAAAAACAAAGAGAAAGCACAAAGAAAACGTGTCCCTTAATAAATTTATCATACGTCAGATGATTGAGGGTCATGTCACAACAGATATTTCAAAATCAGTTACAGCAAAATTGTTAATATATATATTCATTCATTCACATTCATCGTAACCGAAGTGACATGTCAATAACGAGATAGAACGAAAAGATTTAGAGACATATTTTCCAAAGAAGATGCACGTTTTATGTAATAGATATCGGCGTGAAAATTAGAATCTGTGATCCGGGTTCAAATTCCGACCATGACCTGCATTCACTTTCGCATGAAAATGTTCTTGGTAAAGTTATGAATCCGATTTCTTTCGCTACAAGTTAAGGCGT
This sequence comes from Ascarosepion bandense, assembly GCA_037127315.1. Lineage (NCBI taxonomy): Eukaryota > Metazoa > Mollusca > Cephalopoda > Sepiida > Sepiidae > Ascarosepion > Ascarosepion bandense. The sequence continues at coordinate 1,779,340 of JBBBDQ010001669.1, forward strand.
TAAATAGTAAAGTCGACTAAACCCTCCAGGCCGTGATAAAAACCTGTCTAAGTGAACGAGAAACTCTTAATTACAAACCGTGGAAGAGCAAGTGTTTCTTTATATCACGTAATAAAGGAATCAGTGAAGATTTATAACTCCTATTTCTTGTTGGTAGGAGCAAACATTAAAAAATGACCAAAGATATTAAAACAAAATAAACCAAAAGAACCTCTGGTAAAATTCGATCTCAATTGGTCAATTTTCCGACTATAACGGGTACACTATCGTATATAACCTGGAGTCGCCCGGTTATGACTTTTCAGCTCTGAACGTAATTCAAAATCGTTTACATAGGGTGACATATAGCCTTGCTGCTCCTTTTTCACAGACGCAGATTCTCAAACCTATCGCTATTTTCTTTTCTTTAGCACCATTAACGAATTTGCAGCCACGATCCGCGTCTTGTTACGTCCACAAGGCTCAATCAGCCGAATTCTCTTCGTATTCCACTGGTAAGAAAGAAATTAGTCAGATAGTTTCTTCCCAAGAACCGCTATATTGTGGTTGAGCATACTTCCTTGAAAAGTAGAATCTTAACCTTTTTAACCTAGCTACCCTCTCTATCTTTATAATCATAATTTTCTACGTCCTCCTCCTATATTATATCACGCATGTCCTTTAGTAACCATCTGCATGTGTCAAGTGGTTCTTGGGCAAAACATCTATATTTCTGATAAGTAAAGATGGCTAAACTTTAGCTGTCATCGAGCACATCGTTATTTTCTTTCGAATTTTAGTTTTACTGGGTGTTTGTCGACGTTTAAACCTACAGAAGGACCAATTCAAATTCTTCTCACAGAGATAAGCTAGACATGATAATTTCCCAACAAGACGATAAACAATATATAAATAGATGACTAAACATCCAAACAGCTGAACAGGAAATACAGACACACGTGGTAAGAGAGAAGTAAGCGGATAAGTTAAGTGAAAAGAAAGAAGTTTCAAATGAACAAAAAGTCGGGAAATAAATTGAGGATATTGGTCAAAATGGAGGCGTAAAATGGCTTGTTTGCAACATATTGATAGTGAAAGGTAAAGTGGTTTTACTTTATACGAAAACAAACCTAAATTAGATTTGCTTCTTCCCAATTACATTAATAAAGTTATTTTGTCACTTACTGGAATGTGTTTGTTATTCGGGATGTTTATTCTCGATATGTGTGAGGAGACTGATGGATAATGTTTTCTTCCTGTTTCTATGTTTGTATAATGCTGGGGGGGGGGGGGGGGAGTTTATCTACGAGTTTGAAATAGGTGTGTTGGGCTTTCAGTCAGTCAGTTAATTGCCGTGCGTGATACAAGCTGGGGCGATTATGTCTCGAAAGATACCTGACTGATTGATTGATTTTGCAGCAGCAGGTTGCCATTTCTTTTCAACCAAGGCTATAGAACCCAATATGTCCTGCTCTTTAACCTATAGAGGGAGACGGATTAATACATTTGCCAGGGGCATTTGCGCGTAACTGAATGCAACAAATTCCGTTGTAATTCGAATTTCATTCTCTGATTTCTCATTCGGAGCCGATATCCGTTACGTCACAAACACACATTCTAGGACTTTACTTAGTTTAAATCCGTGATTCTCAACCGGGGTCTATATGCACTCTGGAGGGCCATGTAACTTTATTAGGGTCCACACAAGATAATACGACATTTATAGTTCATCTTGGATCCACGGTAATACTTCGATGGTCTATAGAGCACGTTCACTTCGGAATGGTTGTAGCAATTCCGAATGGTAATTTCTACAGTAAAAGTTGAATAAAAAATAGCGATATATAAAGAAAGGATTTATTATTAAAGGAAAATTATATAAAGATTATAATTTATTATATTAATGATAAATAATAATAATTTTAAATACAATTGTAAATTAATATAGCAACAAACATTGAGAAAAGCGGTGATATTCGACTATCATTGAAATCGATGGAACCGAATATTAAAAACAAACAAACAAAATCGCAGTGTAGCATCAACCATAAAAATCTCGTTGAATAAATCTGCACTTTTTAAAACTTTGTTAATTACTTGCATATTTTAAAATGGTCTATTATGAGTTATTTTACTTGTGGACATAAACGTTTTATAGAATTTAGTTCTTAAATACAAGTTCATTTTCATTAGTTTAACTTAAAAATAAAGCATATATATTTACTAATTCTTTATATAGAATTTCTTAATTTATCCGTTAGTAAACAATGAAATAAACGTTTTTTTTTCATCGAATTGTTATAGGGGTACACCATAAAAAAAAAATTAAAAGTGGTCCATGGGTAAAAAAAAAAAAAAAAAAAAATGGTTGAGAATGATTGGTTTAAATTGATCAGAATCTCCGACCATACGAAGGAGTGAACTTATTTAATTTGATGGTTTATCTCAACTTCAAGTGCTTGCGTAAAATTTTATTCATAATGAAGTGTTCCTATATAATGAAATGGATTTAGAAAGGGCCGACTTTCGACTTCATTCATTGACATTGTCTCCGTCGGTCTGTGTTTAAATAAAGAAATTATGAATGTTTCAGTCCGTTCATATGTATGTCTTTATCGAAATCATTCGGCATGATTATTGTAGTGTACACGACCTATCTATCTATCTATCTATCTATCTATCTATCTATCTATCTATCTATCTATCTATCACATACTCTAGCTTTCCAGTATATATATGTATATATTGATTGTGAGCTTATTGTACACCGGAAGATAAAATAATAAAAGAAAAAACTATTCCGGATTCTTATGTATCTAATCCTCACGTAACATTTACTTCTGTGAGTATGCAAGAATTAAATTAGTAAAATGATACCTTTTATTTGCTGTAGCAATGAGCTGTCATTAATTTTCTTTATCATTTCACCCTAAAGAAGATGAATGAAGCTGTTATAATTCTAGATGCTGTTGAGAATGACAGAAACAGAGAGGACAATAAGAGAACAAAAATTACGAAAACAAAATCGTACGATTGCCGCTGCATTTAAATTTTTGAGTGTCAAAGGTGGCTTAAAAGCACGGAGCTGGAAGAGATTCCACATGCGAGAAGTGCAAGAGAATAAACTGTTAGCCTAGAACGTACTGTTACATCTAGTCATTTCAACTTTAAAATAATGAGAACTATCTGTTAATCTAGTTACGTGATACACGCTTGGGAGATTATGTCTCTTTCAAGACATAACTGGCTAGACAGTAGGTTGCCACTACTTTCTGCAGTAAACTGGCTGCTAACCAAGGCTATAGATTGAAATCTGTCTAGCTATTTAACCCATAGCTAGATGGAGAATCGACAGATTTATAGCTTTCTCATGGATATTTTCGTGTATGGGAATGCAACGAATTCAGCTTGAATTCGAACTCCAGTTGAATCTAGTAACTACTAAAATTCATACAATCTATGAGAAAGTGCTGAAAAAACTGTGGCCCGATAAAAAAGTCATTATAAGATAAATAAATATATGATTTTTGGTCATTTGATCAGAATATAGAAAATGGCTCGAGCCAATAACATTTTACCAAACATTCGTAAGTATTTTGAGTGACTTTAAGATCTTTCTGCACATATTTTATTGATGCCTTTCCTTATCCATAAATTTCTAACCGTAACGTTCTCACTTTTTTTGACTCATTGTCTTTCTCTCTCCGAAAACACCATTTACTATTGACTGAACATGTTAATCTATCCACGAATATTGGACTAAAGACTTTTGCAAAGTGAAAAACCCATTTATAAGAAGACCTGACAGAAAGTCAGACTAAGCAAATGCGAAAAGAAAATGATTAGAAATAAAACCATTATTGATTCAGAACAAATGAAAAACTAAAAAAAAAAAAATGAAATAAGCATTCGTTAAATTGGGCGAAAGATCGTGTGAAGGCGTTGTTGTGATTTGATTGGTTGCTGGTCTTAACCTATTCATGTAATTTTCTTATTGCTGTATTTTCTCTATTAAAGAAAAAGCAAAAGTACCCACGTCGTCCATTTATAGCTGACTGGATGTGTCGTTCGGATTCAATCGATGATAATCCGTGTACAACATGGCAGGCATCTAAGGCAGTAGCTGTCAAAGTACTTTGCGAGTTAAGTTACATTCTTCCGCTTTCAACCCCCGATTTACCCAATTCCTCTCTGACTTGGTAACTTTTAACCATTATACATATGATTTGGAATTATGACGGAATTTCCCCCACTGTTCCTACCCTGGTGAAAAATTTTGAAAGATAGAGTGGGTATAAAACAAAACAAAGCCTAGAGAAATCAAATAAAAGAACTGAAAATAGAGAAGGTGAGTGGATAAGAGAGAGCGAGAGGAAGAGAGAGAGAGAGAGAGACGAGATAATGATAGAAAGGAAGTGAAAGAGAGAGGAGCGGCTCTGATTGCGGTAAAATAGAAAGTGATGGATAGGCAGAGAGGGAGAAAGATAGTGAGAGAAGGAAAAAGGGAGATAGATATGGAGATGGTGAAAGGGAGATGGAGAGAAAGAGAAAGTGTGAGGGATAGATAGAGATAGGGAAGTAAAGAGAGATGAAGCGGAGGAGAGTGTTGAAAGCAGTGGCAGGAAGGAGAGAGAGAATTAGATTGATAGATAAACAGAGAGAGAGAGAGAAAGCGAGAGAGTGAGAGAGAGAGAATGGGAATAGGAGATTCCCAACATTTACTTAAGTCCTGTACCTAACATTTGTTTAAATATAAGTGGAACTCTTATATTTTTTGACACTTATATTAGCTGACACAACCGGACGATGTGTCATGATTAATTTTTACGAGTTCGATTTACTGCAAAGAAATAAGTGAAAAAAATCAAATTAGTCTACTCGAAGATAATATATTTCCTGTTTTTTTTAATTTGCAAATCAAGGAATCTTTAGAAAATCTGATGAATTGAAGAAAACCTGACACTCATTCGCAGAATTCAAGAACAAAAAAAAGGTACATGATCACTTTTAACATGATTAGATATTCTATTCCGAGACAATCATATCTATCTATCTATCTATCTATCTATCTATCTATCTATCTATCTATCTATCTATCTATCTATCTAGTGCAGTTTCTTTATCGTTTTTTTTTTCAATAAATTCACTTCACTCGAGACGATAAAGTTACTAAGACACAAGGGTTACTGAGTATTAGAGAATATGACAAACAAAACAAAAAGCAAAACAAAAACAAAAAACAAAATAAAAATAAAACAAAATACAAAGAAAATAAAAGAAGACAAAATAACGATTGAGATTATATTCACATGTTTAAAGACCAAATTCAACTGGAAAGCCAGAAGACCGAAGAGAGTTCTGTAAGTAAGAAAAATGATAGAAGAATCTGTTTACATAGAACGTACGGTTATATCCAGTTAATTAGATCCTCTAGAAATTTTCTAAAAAGAAAGGTTAACAAGCCGATCGTCAGAAGGATCAGACGGTTCGCCTGACTTCTTAAAGACTGGAACCACTAAAGAAGAGTTACGATGAGCGAAATAATTTTTGTAGAACTTAGAGAGAATATGAGCCAATTCAGGAGCACATTTATTAAGGACAATTCCAAATATACCATCAAGTTCGCATGCTTTGTGAGGATCCTGCTTAAAGATGATTGCAGAAACCACGGTGTTATATGTATATCAGGCGATAGAGACTCAGTTGTAAGTAAAAAGTCATGCAAAGATAACTCATAGGATTCAAGAGTAGAATTTCAAGAGAATTTACGAACAAAACATTCTGATTTATCTGAGAAAGATTTGAACCTTTTAAACTGTGTGAAGAGAAGAGGAATAGAAGACGTTAGTGATGAGAACCCAACTTATTAGAGGCTATTCTATCAGCAAAGACTTAGCATCATTGTGGACGTATTTGCAGATATTGCAAACAGACGCAGATAGTCGTCTGATCTACATGGAAAAAGTGATTTCTGTGGATTACATTGGCCGAAAAGGCAGGAGTGAATGAGGAGAAGATTTTAGTTTCAACTTGTATATACGAGAATGTAAAAACGCATCGATGTCGGTTTTCACGTAAGAAGAAACCCAAGTGGCACCATAAGTGGCACCATTCTCAAAAATAAGTTTAAAAATATCAATTCAAAAAGAAGTTTCGAGTAAAGTCCTCAAATTAATTACAATCAGTACACGGATAACTTCAGAATAGGAGGTTTCCTTCTCTACTAGAAAAGAACCTCCTATTCAGAAGTTTCAAAAGAAATATCAAAAGATACTGCAGCATGATCAGAATTCCAAAGAGGACAGAGTTGTGATTTCTTTAAGAGCTAGAAGAGGAAGTATGGAACAAATCATTAAGGAAGAATGTTTATCAGATTTATTTGGGAAATGAGTAGAGAAGTCCACTATTTGACTGAGGACATACAACGGAAAAATTAAAAGTCTGTGTGCAGGCAACATCAGTTGAATGAGAATATTTAAGCCACTTGACGTGATGAGCATTAAAATCACTCAACTTAAAAAATCAAAACGTCGTAAACATGGCAATAAAGATGAAGAAAATAGTGTGAACAATATAAATAGTATAAATATTACCTCAAACACAGTATAGACAGAAACTAAAATATGTTCTCAAATGAATGTAGATAGATAGATAGATAGATAGATAGATAGATGCTTTATAATATCAGAAATTTTGTTTAATATATTATTATCCTGAGAAGAAGGAGAGTGATAAAAATAAATGTGATAATAGAGTGCAATAACTAAAGTCGAAAGCACATGAAATAAACATCAGAGGACTCCAGCGACAATTCTTTCGCAATTGAGAGTTTTTTCAATTATAAACACCAAGGACATGTATATTCATGCGGAAATCTTTCAACAAACAGGAACTTATCTTGGAGCATAGAATTTTTCGGTAGCGATAGAAAAGTTGAAATTAGTTTGACAAAGTGCGAGGATATCAGGAGAATGTTTCGAGAGAAAAGATTCTACATTACAGTAATTAAAACGAATGCCACGAATAGGAGAGAAAGAAATGTTGAGTGGCGTAGACGACAATCTATCTATCTATCTATCTATCTATCTATCTATCTATCTATCTATCTATCTATCTATCTTGGAGCAACTGTTAATTATATTTGATTCGTTCATAATTGTATGTGCATGTATAATCATATTCTCATTATATATATATATATATATATATATATAGCCCCTAATGAGCCAGACAAACTTACCTAGGTAGGTTCGTCTGGCTCATTAGGTGGTATTTATTTAGTTTGTTCTACCTTTCTATTGAGCACTTTCTGTTAGATGGTTACTCGTGTTGGGTTTTTTCTTTGGGCTTCGTGCTGATTTCGGTCCGAACACTTTTGACTGACTTTTAAACCCTAACCGCTTTCGTTTTTTTACAACTATATTTTCCTTCGTTTGATAGTTTTCGAGTAAAGTTTTCGAAACGAGTATAAGTATAATCTCGTTTATATATATATATATATATATATATATATATATATATATAATACAACATTAAAGTCAACAGAGGCGACACACTGCTAAATCATCAGGCCACATGTGTTGGATTTTTTCTCGTCAGTGGTGCACTGTGAGTAATCCTTCTATCGGTTATTTTGGCGGGAGTGGTTTGTTTATTTATTTGGATAAATTTATTTTACTTGTTTTTATTTCTTTTATATATTTTTTCTGTTTTTTAACAACCATTAGAATAGATAAATTAAAAAAACAATCCAAATAAATGCATGAATTAAACATCGAAAACAGAAAAGAATAAATAAATATAAAAATAAAAGAAATATCATAAATTTATCCAAATAAATAAATAACTAAATAAACAAACCACTACCACCAAAATAACATTTAGAAGGATTACCCACAATGCACCACTGAACAATAGATACGAAAAACCTAACACATGTGTCGTGATCATTGCGCCTAGTATAAAAAATTCTGTTGCATCTGAATGTTGATTTCAATGTTCATTTTTATATTTATTAATTTACACACACACACACACGCACACACACATATATACATATATAAAATATCAAGGCTTTCTTAATAAGTAATATTTTTTAACATTGGTATTTTCATATACATTAAATATTTCCTAATGATATGAAGAGGCTGAGGATAAGTCGATAAATTTCACACACACACACACACACACACACACACACACACACACACACACACACACATATATATATATATATATACATATATATATTATGTGTTTGTCTGGGACAGAGAAAGAGAGAGTGAGATAGATAGATAGATATATATATATATAGAGAGAGAGAGAGAAAGAGGGAGATCTCATTCATGCAAGTTTTAGATGTAAATATTTGCATAAATGTTATAACATTTTTTTTAAACTCTGATTTGTTTATATAAATCTTTTACTTTATAAAAACCGTTGTGTACATTTATACATAAGAACTTGCAAACAAAAGCATACATCAAGTCCTTCTTAAAACTTATATTTTATCTTAACCAAAACTTTTAAGTATGAAATTCTATTTCAATATACATACAATCCATTAAAAAGTACGAGACATTTTTGAAAATTATTTGTAAAGTAATATCTTCGAACGGTTGCATTATTATTTGCAAAATAACCTAAAAAGCATAAAAAATACATGTATTATATAAAGAGAGAAAAAGAAAGAAGAATTTATTAATACCAGTTATTCAGTGAAAATTGAAACCTCTTTTGAAGAAGAAATGCTTGCAGAGATATCTTAGATAACATATCACGTATTAACATAAACTTTAGTAGGTACCTCCACTCATTTTGGATAACTAAATTTTAAACTGAACTTTGAAATTGAATTTTTAAATTCAATTAAATTTACTATTTCCAATAAGCAAAATTCTCTGGTATATTTTAAACAGAACTTATATTGATTAAAATATAAAATTTTGATTTTTTTTAGTTTACAATTTTTTTCGGTCAATGTATCAGCGATCGACACATCTGTAAACAAGAGTTAATTCTCGATTTTAAAATCTTACAAAAATAAAATATACATCTTTGATACGTTATTTTTAGAAAATTAGCAAATTTAAAGTTAAAATAATCTGAATTACACAAGTATTAATTATTTATAGCCAGAAATTTACACTCAAACTATTTCTTAATCACGGAGTTTTGAACTTTCTGACCTTTCCCTTATGATCTGACATGTGATGACATATGCGAGATAAGCTAAGTGTTCATGGTGATCAGAATTGACATAATTATCTAAAAAAAAATTTTTCTGAAGGAGAAGAAACCATGAAACCAGACTTTTTAATGTACACACAGAAATTACCATACAAAAAAAAAATTCAAATACACAAAAATTTAAAATTATTTAAAAATTACGATGGCTCGACGAGTTGTATTAAATTTTTCGATAAGTAAATTTTCTTTACTTAATAACTTAATAACCTAACGCCCACAAGTCTTTGAAATATTTTAAAAATGTTATAAAAACTTTTGATATTATTATAATAAAAAATGAAAACAATTCTTTGAAAATTACAATATTAATCGAACTTTTTTATTCAGACTATAATGTCCTTAATATATGTTATTTATTGAAGCTATTAAAACTTATCTAATAAATAATTTCTAAGTTTCATTGCATTTTCTATTTTTCTTTTTGGAGGACAGATTTTCGGAAAAATTTTGCGATAGGTAAATAGTCCTCTAAATTACGCAAAAATAACTGATACCTCTGACATCTCATTTTAAAAGTTATAGTTACCAAAATTGCACAAAAATATAATAGAATACAAAAGAGTAAATTTATTCAACAATATCGCCTTTGGCTTTAATCACTGTTTCCAGATGACTTCGAAATCTCTTAAAACTTTTCTGGTCAGTATCTTTGTCTAATTTGGTGAATCCTGCCTATAATCCTTACCTTCAGTTCATCTTTGGTGTTAACAGGAGTTTTGTTGGTCACGCGCTCAAATGCGCCCCACAGCATAAAGAAGGCAGCAGTCTGGGAAGTTAGGTGGCCAGATGTAAGGAGTGATATGGTCTCAGAAATTGTCTGACAGCCATGACTGTTTTCTCCTGTTTGTGTGGCATGATTTAAAGTTTTTTTGCCAAATATAGGGTCTTCGAGCAGCCAGGACTGCACTACCACTTCAAGGCACTTGATATGTGGGAAAAATGCATGAAGGCATAAAGTCACCATCTCTCGTGATCACTCCAAACACCTTCGTATTTACCATTAGACTCGTTTCTTTCCTAATCCCCTGCACTGTCCTCAGACTCACACCCAAACACCCCGAAATGTTCGTATTGGGGCATCCTGCGTGAATGCAAAGTCGTAAAACATGCTGTCTCAATTCTTCTCGTGGAGTAAATGGTGTCATGCTGATCTTTTATTCTCACAGACGGTGCTCAACTGAATCTACTCTACTGTGTTGTCGACAAAATCAGAAACAAACAACACATATGGGCAAAATGAAAAATATAAAATGATGACAATTTACCTGTCGCACGCTGTACAGGGATATCTAGACATTCAACCAGTTCTTTCGCGTGTGTTTTTGTAAGTGTATGTAATTTATTTATTCATGAAGTTCTAATATATTTTTAAAATGGCGTCTTTACATCACAAGCTCAAAGAGATTTCTTATTGTTCAGCGATATGAGAAGATTGTAAAACATTTTACAATGCTGCTTTTATATAACAAAATAATTTTACAAAAGCAGATGCATATATTTAGAGACAATGAAATATGAAAAAAAAATGCATATATCAAGTGTGTCTTAGACGCATATCTTTGTAGTCTATACAAGGCGCAAGAGCCACACACGGTAGAGGGTTACTGAAAGATATTCTTCCATGAGCTGTAAGACTAAGAGGTAAGAAGCACAGTTTATGAGGGTATTTGTTTTAATCATTTTTTAAGCAAGGCAATAAAGCCACTAAGGTGCAGTGGGTTACTAAGTATAAGAGAACGAGAAAAATATTATTAAGGACAATAAAAGAACATGAATAAAAAGTCAAAAGATAGCAATTGTCATTGCATTTAAATTTTTGAAGATCTAAGTTGACTGACAAGGAAGAATCCGGAAGAGAGTTTTACAAGAAAGAAGTGGGTGATGTGAAACTTGTAGCATAAACGTTACGGTTACATGTAGCCATTGCCGCTGTAAGATGAGACTCTGTCACCAATAGCCCACTTGAATTCCTTAACTTTAGGAAAGCTCATCAAACCATGGCTATGAAAGTATTTATAGAAAAGGCATAGGGAGTGTACGTTACACTGGTAAGAAACTAATTATGAAAGATATTCTGTGAGAACCAATAACATTTAACATACTTCTTTCTATTTCATCGAGAACCTATAGATGCATAGTAGAAACACCAGAATATATATAACAGCAACATTCGGTGCATGGACTAATCAGTCAGTTAAATGGTACACACTTAGGCGTTCATGTCTCTTTCGAGATATGCCTGATTGGCAAAAATTGTTACCGTAGTAAGTTGCCACTACTTTCTGCAGTAGACCGGTTGCCAACCAAGGCTATAGAACCCAATCTGTCCTGCTATTCAACGCATAGCTAGAGAGAGAAAAGATGGATTAATACCTTTGCTAAGGATATTTGTGAGCAAGTGAACGAAACGAAATTGTCTGGAATTCGAACTCGCTTCTCCAATTTCTCAATACGAACCGATATCCATTGCACCACAACCTCACATAAATGAACCAAGATTCTTTGCAGCAGACCTAGCAATTTTAATCAATATAATTTTCCATATCATGCTAACGGAAATCGTTAGCCCGAGAAGTTGCAAGTATTAACTAAACCAGGCTGATGGAAGCGGAAAAGAAAAGTTCTCTCACACAATTAAAAGAGAGCAGTTTTGTTTTAGATACGTTTACATGAACAAGGAATTTTTGTCGCAGTTAACATTAGATTCTAGGTAGTTTTTCAACTCAGCTGACAGTTTGACACATCGAACCGTGTAGACTTACCAGTTAGATAGGAGTAAATCAATTGTGCAAACAGGGTAAATACTGAGTTGAAACATCAGGAAGGGCATTGATGATATTTAGGAATAACCTTGGTCCAATGATAGAACCCTGAGGCATAGAATTATCAAATAGTGGTCATAGAAGACAAATTTTATTTCGCGATTTGACATGAAATATTGAATTAAATTACAAAATTCGTTCAGAAATACAGTAATATTTCAACTTTTGAAGAAAACCAGTATGCAAATCCTGTCAAATGCCTTCAAGATATAAAAATCAACGACCCAAACTGCAACATTCTTAAATAAAGCTTTATGTATTCTTTTAGCAAAAGCCATTAATATATCAACAAACTTCAAAGCAAGACAAAATGGTAATTATAAATAGGAAGATAAATTCTAACGAAAAAAAAAATTGTCTAGCACAGCACAGAGAACCAACTTTCCGAACAAAAAAGGCACACCGCGTTATTCTCCTGGAGGCAAGTATCAGACATGCTGATGGAAGGTAATAAGGATTCTCTTAGATGATTGAAAGACAGTAGTTTCGCTTTAGGGGCATTGAATTAACGAGCCATTAATTTCGCTAGACGATTTTAAAGATAAGCTATTAATTTGACCTAATCGAACCAAACCAGACTTACAATAAAAACAATAGTTGTGGCATTTGCATAAATACAGATTTGAAAATTGATAACATCAGGAAGGTTATTTATGAAAATTAGGACCAACGTATATTTAAGGATAGGCCCTCAGTGGATGCAATGCATTAATGCAAAAGGAGTGGCCATTCAAGATAACTTTTATATACTTTTATCATACGTATATATATATATATATATATATATATATATATATAATAATAATATTTATTAATAAATTATAACATTGATATGTTATAATATCACGACAAAAGTAGCTATTTTGTTTCGACACTTTTTGTGTCTTTTCAAGTGATGTTGTTATTTCAAATGAAATAATTTCATTTGAAATAACAAGATTTCATTTGAAATAACAACATCACTTGAAAAGACACAAAAAGTGTCGAAACAAAATAGCTACTTTTGTAGTGATACTATAACATATCAATGTTATAATTTATTAATAAATATTATTATTATTATTAGCTCTACTTTGTATTGAGCACTTTTTTAAAAATAGTGTTTCTTTGGATGGGGAATATTATTCTACCCATACTTGGATATATATATATATATATATATATATATATATATATATATAAGAGATTAATATAAATAAAATTTTGTCATTAACTGATGTTATATCCAGCAGCTTAGTAGACGAACCGTTTAGTAACCATTCTGGCAATTGGTTGGGAGTTTTTAGCATATTTTCTTATTTTCGTTATGGTGATTTTTTGTTACCATAAATCACACCCCTGAAGATCATCTCGGAAAGAGTTTGAAAGTACTTGGGTACATTGATAAATGTCTAATAGTAACATCTGTCAACGTTACAGATCATTCCTGACATCTCTCAATTATAATACGCGAAAGATTATCCGTGAGTATGAACAGATTGCGAACACAATGTTTTCAATTTATTTAATCTGACATGTTTAAATTAAAATTTGCTGCCTAAACACACACACACACACACACACACACACACACACACACACACACAAACATATATATATATATATATATATATATAGATATTTTAATGGTTGTTGCAATGATTTATAAAAGCATAGTATCACTATACAAAGATCTTCGCGTTTAAACTTTTGAATTCTCTGTGGATAAGTTTTCTTATTTTGTCTGTTGTAAAATGTGTAGAATTTTGTACTAACATGAGACCATCGTCTCTATATAACCCTATGTCTTGTGTGTTTAAACATAAAAGTAACAGTCAACATTAATTTAAAAGCAGTAAAATTCCTAGATGTAACGCTCGACTTAGTAAATGATAATTAACAACCATACATAAAACCCAATGAATATCCATTATACATCCACCCAAAGCCAAACCACCCACCAAGTATAATCAAACATATACCCTCCTCCATAGAATATAGAATTCGTAAAAACTCTTCCAGTGTAGAAATATTTAACAATTATAAAAGACTTTACAATAAGCCCCTAAGAAAAGTGGCTACAAAAACCAAGGCATAAAGTATATAACACACTATAACCATCACAGGAAAAATAGAAATAGAAAAGTCACTTGGTATGTACCACCTTTCAACCAAATGGTAAACACCAAGTTAGGGCAGAAGTTCTTCAATTTAATTTAAAAACACTTCCCCACTAACAACCCTCTAAGTAAAATTTTTAACAAAAATAGACTTAAACTAAATTATGGTCGCACAAATAACCTCGAAAAATCATAACTAATCATAATAAATATATCTTAAATCAACACGTAGGTCGAAATAAAATTAATTACCAAAATAATAAAGAGAACAACAATAAAAACTTATGCAATTGTAGAAACCCCAATAATTGCCCACTACAAAATAGATGTAAAATAAATTCAATTGTCTATCACTCCAATATAACATCAATTGAAAACCCCACTATAAATAAAATGTATATCGGATCTACAAAGAACACCTTTACGGAGCGCTGGTACATGCACTTAACTTCATTAAAAACAATTTATATCGAAACCAAACATCCCTTTCTGCATATTTCTGGAAATTGAAGGACACAAAACAGAAACCCAAAGTAAATTGGAAAATCCTGGAAAAAACTAGAACCTGAAACTCGCTTAACGACATCTACCCCTTATGCTTAATTGAAAAGATGCACATTTTAAAGTACCCCAACAATGGCGAACTATTGAACCGTAGTAGTGTTATGTAAACATCGAAAATATATTTCGTTAAAATTTAATTAACCAAAAGATACCTCATTCACATAAAATAATCTCCTCTAAAAAAGTAATTAATACCAATTTTTAATCCTCAAAATAAAAACAAACGAACATCGTATAAATAAAAGAAAATAAACTCACACAACATTAATGTTAACTCTATTCCATCGACACATAGATAGTTGTAAAATAAAAAGTGTCTACCATTTTTAAAAAAAAAACCTTACATCCCAAAATAAGAATTACCAGACTAAACTAAAAAAGTGACCTGTCCAAAACTAATCTACTCCGCATCCCTCTCTTAACCCAAGACTATATCTCTATGGTTAAGTGTGTATCACGTATTGCACTTAACTGAATGAGTGACCCAAACGTGCTCAAAGTGCTGAATACATTTATATTGTAGATTTTTCGAATATATTTTATTTGTAAATGACCTTTTTTTGCAAGGTAGCTTTCAACATTTCGGTAACTTCAGGTAATTCATATATATATATATATATATGTGTGTGTGTGTGTGTGTGTGTGTGTGTGTTGTGATGCAGGGCATATCTGCTCATAACGATAAATTGGAGCAGTGATGAAACCTGAAATTCAGAAATATGATTTATTTAAAATATATAGAGTAATTATCAAAATTAAAAAGATGATCGTTCTATACTAAGATATTTAATAAATATAAGCACATATTTTCGAGAAGACACTACATATGACTCCCAGCCGTTCATTTAGTAAGTAATCTTATGGATCACATGTAGAGTTATACAGATATTATTTTTTGAGATCTACTCCTTTGCTTTTTTTTAAGTAAATAAATACTGCCTCGGGTTTTTGTTTCAAATAGATGTGAAAAAACAAAAAAACAAAAACAAAAGCAGAAAAACGAAAACGAAAGAAAAAAAATTATTTCCTTCACAGACAAGTAAAAATCAGTAGACTCAATACATAGGAATAAAACAAAATGGAAACATATATTTTTGGAATGTTCACCTTCAATATTTTAGCCGATGGCAAATAAAGTTTCACTGATACTTTAATGTCATATGGTTTTAATTAACAAGGAAATATAGATTTACGTATGCGTATGACTGTAAATCTATCTATCTATCTATCTATCTATCTATCTATCTATCTATCTATCTATCTATCTATCTTCACCTGTTCATATTTCTAAATAAAAAGAAGTAGACTTGATGGATTTTATGTAAGTTTAATTTTTTTTCATATCCTCACCGATACGCTTGGGCAAAAATTCCCCCGCCACACACACACGTGTATTAAATGGGTAATGTAATTTTTGGTTGTTAGTAGAGCTCTTTGATAGAATGTAAGCAGTAATGCGTACGTATATGAGAAAGGTGAGACGAGATTACACCTGTGTTTGTGTGAAAAGGCAGTACGTGTATGCGAGTGTAGTAGTAACGTAGGTAAAGGATATATGTAGAATCTTACTGTGGGCCGTGGTGCTTTAGTTTGAAGCAGTCTCTTTGTAGTTTGGTCAATGCTGCTGAATATCAGCAGCTAGTAAGAAGTGGGCCTTTATGGCAATTTGAATCTACTTGTTGGGGCCAGACTTCGTGATATTTATACCGTGTTTCTTAAGAAATCATCTCCAAAATTATCTTATTTATTTCTGTTTAGCCCTAAAAAGCCACACGGCATCTCTATTACTACGTCTGCGCAAGAAAATATCTACCAAAATTATGGTAACTAATAGTTGTGGATTCCGGTTGAGGAACCGCACAAAATAATAAATAACAAAGAGATATGGAGATAGAAAATGTAAGTTACATTAATATACAAACTGGAATACGTGTTAGTCAATTTAGGAATACTGTTAGTAGAAATAATATATACAGTCTTGAAGTGAAAAGTGTGTCCGGTTAACTGATTCTAGCTGAGTGGAGCTCAATCAACTGCAACTACAACTGTGATTCCAGATCCAACTCCAAATAACCAACTCACCAACTTACGACTTACAACTCTGTGAACAACCGCTGTTCTCTCTATAGGCAGAATTATATGTACACTCCGGCGAGTCCATTATTATGTACAGAGTGGTGATCTCCCTACACTAATAAAACAACCGTTCTGACTTGCATTCTATGGTTTTAAGATGTTAGCATTTTATTGCGTGTTATTGGATTTAAAATATTTTATTGTCTGATTTAATGTTTATGGAATTATTGTTGGCTGAAAATGCTCCGCATGTATAAAATTAATAAAGATATAATTAAGTTTTATTGTGTAATATATGTTGCATATTTTATCAGATATTTTAGTGGCCATAACAGAACCTTTTGGCCAACCTTTCATCAGAATTCAACCATAAGCGAAAACAATTTCTTTTTTTAACAAGTATAACGACAAAATAGGGAACTAATGGAAGGACAAACTGATACATGATAAAAGATAATAATCACCTTCAATTAAATTTAGAAATTAATTTGATTTGTAAAATTAAAAACCAACTGGACTCAAACCTGAAAAAATATCAAATATTCTAATTTTTATATTGAAGCCACGTTCGTAGTTGACGTTATTGCAGTCTGATGAACTAGGGGCCAGATGTAAAGTGTGATATTGTCGTCGAAATTGTTTGACATATATGATTGGGATTTCATACTTGTGGGGTATGGTGCAGAGTCCTGTTGCCAGACATAATTCCTTCCAGCAACCACACTCTTGACCAAAAGCAGCTCTACCTAATCAAGACACTTGTAGGCATTTGTACTGTGTCTAAGTCTCTGTCGGAAGATGAATGGAAGCATAATCTCGCCATCACTAGTGATCGCTTCAAACATCTTCCATCTTCATAATCACCAATTAGACTAACCCAATTCTTTCCTAATCCCCTGCATTGTCCTCAGATTGACACCTAAACACTCTGAAATGTACTTACCCTAATATACTGTGCATTTGACAAAATCTTTCACAACAACAACCATACGTGAAATTAAAAATATAAAATAGTGAAAATGTACCTATCACATATAGTATACATACATACATACATATATATATATATATATATATATATATATATATATATATATATAAATATATATATATATATATTATTAATATTACTTTAGAACATGTACAAATTACAAACTATTACAAAATTGTACATTTTGTTTCGACATTGAAAGCACAATGTCTCATCAGGTAGTTAATATTGATGGTAATAAACATTTAACTGAAAAAAATGAAGAAAACACCACTTTTTTGTGGAAAATCTTTCTGTACCAGGTAAGAATATATTAAAAAAGAGGAGGAAAAGAAAGAGGACAGAAAAGATGAGAAAACAAGATGAGAAATCAAGAAAAGGAAAAGAAAGAGGGAAAGCGAACGACACAGAGGAAACAAAAAGCAATGAGGAAAACGAGAGAAGGCACTGAAAGGAAAGAGCCAATGGAAACGGCCAAGAAAGAGAAATTTTAAAATTAGGCAGGAAGTCAATTTTAGACAAATGTAAATATCGGTTACAAAGTGTCTGGGCTCAAATATGTTTGCATAAAAAAAGAAACAGAAAGCGAAGAGGTGAACAAAGGAAAAAATGAGAAAATGCACAGAGGGAAGAAAATTGAGAGACAACCGAAACAGCTAAGAAATAGAAATTTCAATTTTTGGCTGGAAGTGAATTGCAGAGAAATACAGACGTTGGTTACATTGTTTCAAACTAAATCCTTTGGAATTAAAAAAAATGATGAAATCACATACACAAGATAATTTTTTTTATATAACGTAAAATAGAGGATATTTAAAACCATAACACGAAGATATAAATTCATTAAAGGTAATATAATAAAACTGAAGATTTAAAATATAAATAATTAATATTAAAATTAAAAATTAAAACTAAAAATTAAATAAAAATAAAAATAAAAATAAATTAAATTAAAATCAATATTAAAAATTAATTTAAATTTTTTTTTTCAATAAAACGTTTATTACCATCATTTTTGACTACCAGGATGAGATATTGTTCTTTCAATGTCGAAACAAAATGTACAATTTTATAGTAGTTTGTATATGTTCTATTAACAATAAATATTTCTGCTCTATTTTTATATTCAGCATTGGTTTTAAATTAATATTTTGAACGTTGCAATTATTTTATTCGTTCCTTATTCATTCGAATATACACTAGCGGCCATAATTATTAAGCCACTCCAGTTTTTTTAAAAAAATGATGTATTTCAAACTATTTTTAGTATTTATAAGTAGATATTTCTGAATGAAAACAGAATTGTTCTGTTTTAATACTGCACAATACTATGAGCATCAAATGAACTGTTCCCGTGTCCCGTTTTGTGTTCTGTATCCCATGCTAATCTCTTCTTCATATTGGCTGGGCAAAGCAAAGGCTTGTAAATTTTTTTACAAAGTAATAATAACAAATAAACCATTCTATTTTCATTAAGAATTATCCATTGGGCAATAAATACTAAAAATACTATGAAACACATAATTTTTTTAAAACTTGAGTGGACTTATATGGCCAGTATGTGCAACTGCATCAGTATATATATATATATATATATATATATACTGATGCAGATGCACATACGCACACATACACAAATATTTGAAATCTATCGAAAATATCTTTTTTCTTAATATTTACTAATTTACTGGTTTTCTCAGCAGAATTTGGACACGACTTTTTCATTATCGTCGCTTCGCTTTGGGCTTTCATAAGCCATTATCGAACATTGTTTGGTAGGTTAATAAGTTTCTCTTTATGCGAAAACACCGGTCTCACACTCCACCCACTTCTTTTTGACAGGAGTAGAGGTGATCGCCTTGTTTCTTGTTTAGGAAGGGGTTCCCGATTCATCTCTCTCTTTTTCGGTCTTTATGTCGGTTCGGCTGAAAGCTTTTTGCAGTTAGTGAGTATGGTGGCAATGTCTCTTCATTCTGAGGGTACCGGGTGGGCAGTTTCCTGGTTGCTGCTTCCGACTGGTAATTAGGAGCCCGAACTCTTGCGTAGCGTCTCGAGAGGCTGCTCTGATCAACAGTTGAATAATATCGGGGTTCCTGTAGTGCCATTTCGCGCATGGACGGGCGTCCCTGCATGAATTTCCGATGGGCAACTCCGAGGCCACATTATGCTGCAGGCGGCGCCATTCACCATCCTTCACCTGCTGCAATTAACGACCATCTGACCCTACTCTAGACCTCTGTCTATCCACAACTATAACCAGCATGAAATTAAACAAACAAAATAGCAAGCCTAAACCAGCTAGTCGTAAATCGCCCAAACCTATCTGCGTTACCTTCACAAATATACGAGGTATTCGCAGTAACTTTAATAGTGTAGAGTCTTTCCTTCTAACTAACTCACCCGATATCTTAGCTATATGTGAGACTAACCTTGACCCTTCTATCTCCTCTTCAGAGCTGTTCGTTCCTGGTTACCTTCCTCTCTTCAGGAAGGACTCCAATGTCCATATGCACGGACTTGGTGTATATGTCAGCGAACAACTCGCCCTAGCCAGGGTCACATCTCTTGAATGCCTTGATCATTCCTTCATGTGCTTCCGTCTCTCACTTCTAAGCTCGGTTAGCTATCTCTTCTTCCTCTACCGCTCCCCCTCCTCCTCTGACTGTACGTTACTTGATTGCATCTCTACTAACATCGACAGGGCCATTTCTTCTCACCCATCTGCCAATATATTTGTGTTTGGCGATTTTAACGCCCACCACACCAAGTGGCTTGAAAACTCAGCCACCGACCTTGCTGGGATCCGCACCATGCACTTTTCAATAGCCCAAGCTCTAACGCAAGTGGTGGACTTCCCCACGCGTTTCTCTAAAAACCCTAACGGAAGGGACCCTTTACTCGACCTTTGTTTTACCTCCATCCCAGACTCCTGCACAACCAGGCAACTCTGCCCCCTCGGAAACTCTGACCATGCCGTAGTCTCCGTAAACATATCAATCCGCACTAACTCTACCCAAGAAAACCAGACCAGCAGAACATCATACTGCTACCAAAGAGCCGACTGGGACTCGTTCAGGGACTTCCTCTGCGACGTCCCCTGGAACAACGTCTTCGATCTTCCTGTCGAAGACTGTGCCTCCGAAGTCTCCTCTTGGGTTAAGGCTGGCATCGATGCTTTTATCCCTGCCAGAAAATTCCAACTAAAACCAAATTCGTCCCCCTGGTTCTCACCCGCTTGCTCGGCCGCCATTGCCCACCGGAAACATTTCTTCCGGCTCTATCGATGCTGCTCGTCGAACCAAAACAGGCGCCTTTTCACCTCATCACGGAACAAGTGTAAAAAATTACTGAACGAAGCCAAGAGGGCGTTTGCTACCAGAATTAGGCAACGCATAGCATCCTCTAAGTTTGGCTCCAAAGATTACTGGCGTCTCTGCAAAAGCGTGCTCAGCAGGAACAAGACTTCAATACCCCCACTAATCAATGAATTTGAAGTTCTCACCTCCCCAGTCGACAAGGCTGAATGCTTTGCCCAAAGATTCTCAACCAATTCGACACTGAACTCGTTAGGAATACCTACACCAGACTTCCCACCCAGAACTAAGGCTCAACTAAATAACGTCCACATTACACCCTCGCTGGTCGCCAAGATAATTGCGCAACTTGACCCACACAAAGCGAGCGGCGGTGACGGAATCCCAGTCATAGTACTGAAGAAATGTGCCCCAGAACTCTCCTCTGTCCTCTCTAAACTCTATAACCTCTGCCTATCTGCTTCCTGCTTTCCTGCCTGTTGGAAGTCCTCCTGCGTAGTACCTATATTTAAGAATTCTGGAGAACCCTCAGACCCCGCCAATTACCGTCCTATTAGTCTCCTTCCAATATTTGGCAAAGTTTTCGAAGCCATTATCAACGCCGAGGTGATTCAGCATCTTATGGCCAACGGGCTTCTCTCTGACAAACAGTACGGGTTTCGCTTCACCAGGTCTACTGCTGATATGCTAACGACCATTACCGAGTACATATACCAGGCACTCGACAAGAATGGTGAAGCCCGAACCGTTGCCTTGGATATCTCCAAAGCATTCGACAGGGTTTGGCATGCTGGCCTCTTGTGCAAACTGCGGAGCTATGGGATAACTGGACATCTGTTTGACCTCATCCAGTCTTTCCTCTCTAACCGCACATTGAAGGTGGTATTAAATGGGCATGCCTCCCAAAACTACCAGACGAACGCGGGCGTCCCTCAAGGTTCTATCCTAGGTCCCACGCTCTTTCTGATCTACATTAATGATCTCCCCGACACCATTAGATCCCAAGTTGGCATGTATGCCGACGACACAACAATCTACTCCCGCATCGATCAGAAACCATGTCTGGACGACAAAGTGAACCTCGCTGCCGTACTTGAAAGGGACCTCCAATCCGTAGTGACCTGGGGTAGGAAATGGCTCGTAAATTTCAATGCCTCTAAAACAAAGCTGTTATCAACTAATCACCATAGACAATCGCATCTACCTCCCATTAGCATGGGACAGGCTAGCCTCCCAGAGAGTAAAATACTACGCCTCCTTGGCCTTACACTCTCGGTGGACCTCAAATGGAATGACTATATTGAATCCATTGCCAAATCTGCTGCTATGAAAGTGGACTCCCTGTGCAGGGCCCGGAAATTTTTCCCACCTGAATCTATTCTGCACATATACAAATCTACCATCTGCCCGTGTATTGAATATTGCTGCCATATCTGGTCGGGTGCCCCTGCTGCTCTCCTTGGGCTCCTTGACAAAATACAAAGGAGGATCTGTAACGTGGTTGATACTGACTTGGCAGACCGGCTGCAGCCGCTCTCACACCGGCGTGATGTGGCTTCCCTGTGCCTCTTCTACAAGTACTCTCATGGCTTCTGCTCCGATGAGCTTAGATCCCTGGTGCCGCCTAAGCAGGAATTTACACGAGATACTAGATTAGCAACTAGGTCCCACCCTTTACAGTTAAACAAATAAGATGTAACCGTAAATTCTACTCCAGCAGCTTCTTTTCTCGCGCTTCCTGCCTGTGGAACTCCCTTCCACAAGTCTGCTTTCCCGACAGGTACAATCTCCAGGTGTTTAAATGTAGGGTCAATAGTTACCTCCTATCACACTAACTCCCAACTATTCTCACAACACTCTCATCTACCCAACCCTCATTCTCGGTATCCTTACCCGCCTATCACCCACCCTCTGTCATTTCCTATATTTAATCAGCCTTTCTCCACTCTACGTAGCCCCCTGCACAGTAGTGGCAGTGACATGCCTTGCTCGGGGTGAAACGCTTATAAAAAAAAATAGTACTTCTTTGATGAATTCTCGGTATCACGTCAGTGTATCTGCCCTGTCGGTACTTTTTAAACAACTCATCATCTGCTTGTGTTGTCTTGTTTCGTTCTTTTAAGCGTGGATTATATTTAATACGATTGTATGAAATTTTTAGTCGACAGCAAGCAAAGAAACACACACACACACACACACACACACACACACACACACATATGTGTGTGTGTGAATTATTTTCCGATAAATTGTATCATTTAAGGAAAAAATAAATAAAAAGGGACTAGTCGAAAACATATTCAGAGGACGAAACACGTCAGCTAAGTGTAGTTTTTACTTATATATATATATATATATATATATATATATATATATATATATATATATATATATATAAACCCAGGCGAACAGAACCAACAGTTTTACAATTCATATTGCAACATGAAAATTTCTGTTTCGAGTTTTTACCTCGTCATCAGGCAAGGTTAGCTCATTGTTGTGAAAATTATTTTCATGTGAATACAAGAAACAATATTTTTGTTATTTATAAGTATGCGAAGACGGGAAAATTTATGTGTGTGTTCAATTTAACTAATCAGAATAGATATTGACTTTAAATTTGAAAAAAATATTTGTAGTTTTGGGGAATACATGATTTCTCCTTTCAATCTTAACGGCAAAACTGTCAGCACTATTTCAAAAACAATTTAAAAATCTTAGTTTATTCGCCTGAAGAAAGTCAGCTTTACACTCGAAACACGTGTAGCATCTCAAATACCAATATGGACACTTAATGTATCATACAAAAAGCAAATAATGTAAATAATAATATTATTAATAATAATAATAACAACAATAAATCTACACTTTAAACAAAACGTTCCCGGCTTCTCGCACTTTGTATTCTATACGAATTTCTTTCGTTGGAACTAGCCTATATCTTTTCTTTTAATATATATATATATATATATATATATATATATATATATATGATATTTAAATATTATGCAATTAAAGGTCAAATGTAAATATCTTGTGTAAGATGTTCCTTGCTAAAGAAGCCTGACGATTGCGTTTAGCATGAAGCTGACTGTCGCCTCTAGGTGTTTATTTTATATGTACACTTTTATATCTACATACGCTCTATACGCTCAATGTCTACTGTTTTTTCATATGCCCTCATATTTAGCACTTTATTCCATAAATATAGCATACATTAAATATATATATATATATATATGGTATACATTTGTGTTAAAATCCATTATTTTAACGTGTTTTGAAATCCTCGTAGTATTTAGTATTGTTGAAATTATCACTAACATTTTTGTTGATATGTGCAAACTCTACGCTTTGCAAACCAATTGACGAAATTAGAATAAGCTGATTTTTTGGGTTAAATATTTTGACAAATCCCCAAACGGTTTAATAATTTCTTACAGATAATTTTTTAAGAAAATGTTTTCCTTTAACATTGAAGAATAAATTCATAGAATTTCTTACTCTTGACCATGCAACATACAATTGGCCATGTGTAAATATTTTTAAATTAGCTTTATCATTTGTTTATAGTTGTCGCAAATGCAGGGCAAACAGGAAAATGGATTCTAATTATACATAAAAACTTATATATAAATAAGAAATTTTCTTGTATATCAAAAAGATATGCAAAAAGGAATATTGCATTATTATTAAATAAAGCTTTCTTATTTTAACCATTAAATTGTTTTTAAAATACCGGGAATATTTGTTTGTTAAATAATAAAAAAATTTAATCAAACAAAAACTAATGAAATTCTGTTGTACTAAGCTTGAGGAATATATATGTATCGATATAAACACAATTACGTCTTGTCCAGCTATTAATACTAATGATAAAAGGAATGAGCAGAAAAAATAATTTTCTGATGTTATTTTTGTGTAAGTACACTCATTTCTACGTCTTTATTTAATTCTAAATTCTGGGTGTTAAATGTGATAAAATTGCTATTAGCTTTTCTACAGACGTTCTGATGATTAAAGGAAGAGGCTAGAAAGAGGCAGCTAACACTGTCTCTAGTATGATTAGGTCTTTTGCAATCTTGTAAGTTGCGTAATTATATTTAACTGTAATTGTCTTTTTGTGATTGTTGAATCGGAGACGAAATTCAGAGCTGGTCTTACCAAAATGATTGCCACGGTCATAGACATTGCGGGCATCCATGTCAGAGCTGTCGCAAGTAAGGTTTACTTTAACTTTTGTATTTGCAAGTTGTATCGGTGACAATAAACATACGTATTTGGTTTTGTGGTTTATCATCTGTATAATTGCCCCGTAAAGCATTCGGTCGTTTTAGTTTAGAAGATGTGAATTATGTTAATATATTGGCTGATTGTTGTCTTGCACTAACTGGATGTTCTCTGAATGAATGAAGGCATCTAGTTTAAGATTTAGAAATTCTCTTTTGAGAGATGAGACAATTTATGTTATGATTAAATCCAATTACTGTAGGTATTCGTGGGATATGTGTTTTATTTCTGTATACTAAAAGGCTATTTCTTAATTATGAGTATATTTTGATTATTTTTTTATTACACGATGTTTTATGGTTATATCTATTGATGATGTCCTGGGCACCGTTTGGAGGTTTTTGGGTCTTTCCGTTTCACCGTGATGTTTGATTATACAAACCCATTCACACGCACCAACGTCTGTAATTCTTGAGCTGGCAGAAAAATTCTAAGCATTTTCATAGTCAACTGCATATGAGCCATTCTGTTTCACTATTTTTCACAATCCTGGTGTCCAAAGGCTGGCGCTGTTCAGATGTAAATCTTCTTCTACCAGGACATGGACAATTATGGATCACCACAACTTTCCGTTCTTCATAGCTCTTAGTAACGTGTATCTTTTTACACCCCCCCACTTCATTACCTCCGTTCTGCAATCCATTAACAAGCTCGTCAGGTAGGTGACTCACTTCCTCTCTCTGTCTCTTTTGCCTCTGATATGTCCTGTAAGTTTCAATTTTCCAAGATTTTCTTCCTCATTATGCGAAATTTCAGCTGTCTATTTCTGATTCAGTGTATGGCCCCTTTTTTCCCCATTTTCCTTAAAACTTCTCCCGTGCTTACGCACTTTATCCATGATGTTCTCAGCATCAGAACCAGGTTTCCGTTGCCTCACGTGATTTCTTCATCTTTGAGAAAATTCTTCAGCCTTCGCTACTAAATAAGAGGATTGGTATTACATTACAGTTCAGCACTGTTTTCTCTGCTTCTAATAAAATAGCACGATATATAAAATAAAATGATAGAAAAATATATTCTCAGCGTTCTTCTGTAGACCCACGTCACTGTTACATCAAGTCTTATTTTCATCTGCAAGGAAATTATCCAGTATTCACTGCCTTATAAAAAGATTTATATTACACTGGAATTCAGTACTCTTTTCTATATCTCTAATTAAATAATACTACTTTCGTAATAAAATGATAGAAAATATATTCTCAGCATCCTTCTATAGAATCACGCCTCTCTTGCCTAGATTTCTCTCTTTATTTGTGAAGAGATTGTTCAGTATTCACTGTCAGCTACAAGGATTTATATTACGTAGAACTTTTTGGTTTTGTTTCTGAAGAAATGTTTCTTTTTTTAGTACATTGGTTACTTTTTTAAAAACCTGATCTTTGTTATTTGAATGCGTATTCGGATGTAGGTGTCACATTATCCATTCTCGACAGTACAAAATTCAACATATTTACCTCTATTTTAATATTTAATATACGGCATTTAAAATTATGTATGCATATATTCTCTCTCTCTCTCTCTCTCTCTCTCTCTATATATATATATATATATATATATATATATATATATATATATATATATATATATATATATATATATATATATATATATATATATATATATATATATATATATATATATATATACATGCGTTTTGGAGGAATGGATATCGTCTCAGAATGAAAAACTGGTGATCAGAGTTCGAATTCCGCTCGAATTCGTTGTATTCACTTACACGCAAATACCCTTGAGAAAGGTATTAATCCATCTTTTCTATCTCCAGCTATGGAATATCAGAACATATTGGGTTCTATAGCCTTGATTGGCAATCGGTCTACCGCAAAAAGAAATGGGAACCCAATGCATGAAACTATACTGCTTAGTCAGTCATGAATCGAAAGAGACATGATCTCCTAAGCCTGTATCACGTATGGCACATAAATAACTGTTAAGATGTGCGTTTTGGTGCAGTGGATATCGGCTTGGAATGATAAATAGAAGAGCAGATTTCGAATTTCAGTTGATTTCTTTGGATTCACTTACGCACAAATACCTTTCGGAAAGGCATTAATCCATCTTTTCTTCCTCCATCTATGAGCCGAATAGAAGGACAGGTTGGCTTCTATAGCCTTGGTTGGCAACCAGTCTACCACAGAAAGAATGGCAACCTTCTGCAGGAAAATCTTCTGCTTAGTCAGTCATATCAATTAACTGACTTAGATATGTATACCATAACAAAATCCCTTGTTCACAATCCACCTATTGAAAAACGCTACGAACTTTTTTCAGTCTAAAAATATATCATTAATGCAGTTAGTTTTAATTCCTCATTATTTTTTATTACTTTATAAGTTTTATGTATATTCCTATTTCTATAGACCTTATTTTTCAAATTAATTTTTCTTTAAAAACCCTAAATAAACGGACCATTTCCTGAAACACGTACACCTTAAATAATGATGTTTTTATCAATAATAGATATATATATATAACTGATCTCTTTATTTTTTAAGTAACATATCATTTCAAGGAGTAGTTTTTTTTTCAATATATCTATTGATGCCAATCTATGACTTTTCTCAAAGAGATGATTGTTAATGATTCAGAGTAGTCTAAATAGAAATCGAACTCTGAAAGCAGATTCAGTTTCTGCCTTAAGAATTCGTACGAAATCGCGCGTGCTTGCACACATACACACACACTTACGCACGCGCGCACGCACACATACCTCACATACAGATATATACATATTAATGTATATTTAGGTTGCAAGCATTTTTTTAAAAACAACTTTAGTTAAATATGCAGACAATGAAAATTTTATAAATTTCAATTTAGTTTTTCCAGCGTTTTTTACATTTTCCTATTTGGTGTGAGTTTTGGTGCAAAACATCTTTTCATACTGTCCATTGTTCATGCTGTTATTTTCAGCGGGGGAGTTGGTGATGTTAGTTTTTCATGTTTTGACTGCTGAGATGTATTTTTTCTGTGGTTTCTGTGTAAGAGCGTTTATTCCGAGACTTTATATGTTGTGAGCGGCTGAAATTCAAGTGAGCGTGTTTATATTTTTTAAAAGTTTTAAGCACGCCACTTCTATTGATAAACAAGATGAGGTTGATAGCAGTAAGAGATGTATAATTTACAAAGCCACTATTAATACGAGAGGTTTTGGATAATTTGATGTGCATAGAATTTTAGTGTTTTCGACAATAATTTTTCTTAAGTGATTTTGTAAATTGTGTATAAATAAATGTTTTTTTTATTGTAATTTGTCTGATAAGTGATACGTGAGTAGACTACTCAATGGAGTCTATCATTCTATTGAGTTGTCTCCTCTATTATGTAGGTCCGATATGGGGAGTCGATTTTTGACAAAAAAAAACAGTATTGTTCTTGGCAGTGAAATTGATACACTTTATTGGTCATCGCTAGTTTGGATTTGATAGGGTTATGTAGATTAGTAGCAAGAAAGATTGCTGTTTTTAATTTTCATTAATATGTTATAAGTTCTTTATTTTTTCTGGAATTACAGCGAAATATGGTGTTTAATGATTTTTCGTATAGTGAATTCTTCCTTTTAATTATTATAATTCTGATTCACTGTTTTCCTGTTTAAAATATGATGTTTTGTTGTGTGGTAATTTTATTATTGCTGTCGTGTATCTTTGTAAGAATGATTTTGTTTGTATATCAGTGATGTAATTTGAAAAAACTTTTGTTGACTAATGCGTGTTTTATGTTTTTTAGTTAACTCAGAAATATTTTTCTGAAGAGAAATTTATCTATCTATCTATCTATCTATCTATCTATCTATCTATCTATCTATCTATCTGTCTGTTTAAAAATGAGTAAACTCTTTCCTTGTCAATGTACCTAATGAATGTTTCTTTAATCAAATACTGACCAAATTTTAAGAAATATGTGTGTCAATTTAGAGACGTAATCATCGGCTTTTTTAAATAACCCTCTCCTCTCTCTCTCTCTCTCTCTCTCTATATATATATATATATATATATATATATATATATCAGAGTTATGTCGTGCGTTTAGCATGAAACAGACTATCGTCTCTGAGGGTTGACCTCAATGTCCTCTTGTTTATTTGTATAGTCTCTAATCTTGAATAGCACTGTAAACCCATAAATATAGCCTTATAGCATACCATGAAATTATATATATAACGTAGAATACTTGGTATAAATCTAGTAAATTCCGATAGAGACGAACTCAAAAGAAATCAAAGTTCAATTTATTTATTTAATTTAACAAATAATATAGTTTGGAAATTTTTTTTAGGTATTCTACAATTTCATGGGTATTACGTATTTTTCAGCAGGAAGTTGCTCGTCAGACCCAAAATTTACAAAATTTATTTGTTAATAATATTCCAAATAATCCCGAAAATAGTTACACATAGACGCTCACGTGCCCATTTCGAGAATAGACATTTGTAACGGTAATCTACAAAAACAATTCCTCACTCATTCACAATAAAAAAAAAAATAACCAAGAGAGAAAGAAAAAGAAAAATATAGACAAATGATAAATGGAAAGAAGAGAAAGAAAAAAAAAGACAGGGAAAGAGAACGAACAGTAAAAAAGATTTTAAAGCTAACGTCTTAGATCGACACCAGCGTCTATTTCTGTTCATCTGCTTTCTTAGAAAAACATGACATGGAGATCTAACATTAAAATTGAGTTTTAAATAAAATGGGATATATTTACGGTAAAAAATAAATTGCAAATCATACATTATTATACAAATTAAAAGATAACCACTAGTAGTATTAAATTATAAATATAGTTATAATAATTCAACCTTATAAAGGAAAATATAGAAAATTGATAAAAGCAAAGAGGTTAAAGAAAAAGAAAAAGAAACAAAGAAAAGGAGAACGAACAGTATAGATAGAAGGTGAGTTGAAGTTAACGTCTTAGATCGACATTAGCGTCTATTGCAATTCATCGGCTTTCTTAGAAAAACATGACATGAAAATTTAACATTAAAATTTAGTTATAAATACAATGGGATATATTTACGGTAACAAAAATTGTAAATCATACTTTATAATTCAAATTAAAATATAATCACTAGTAGTAATATATTATAAATATAGTAAAAATAATTAACACTTATATAAGAAGATGATAAATAAAATATCAAAATAGAATCTTAAAAATATCTTACATAATATTAATAAAAAATAAAAATAATAAGAATAAAAATAAATATATATATATAAAAAATTTTAACCCTAAAATTAATAATGATAATAATATTATTTTTAAAAAAGAAAAAGAATCTTAAATAATATTAATAAAATAATATTCATAACAACAATAACAATACTAATAAATACCTATAAAAAATTAACAAAGATAACAAAATAATAATATTATTATTATTATAAAAAATAAAAAATATTGCAAATAAAATGGGAAAGACTCAAACTAAAAACGCATACTTACTCTTTAAAGACCATAAACCTAACTTTGAAAATAACATTTGCTCTAAACTAATCAATCCCTCCAAAACTGAATTAGGTTTAATTTCTAGCAATATACTTAAGAAGATTATACTATACATACAGGAGAGTTTCCATACAAATTTATGGAAAGACTCGTTTGATCCCATTACATAGTTCCAAAATATTCCTGATAAGAAAAAAGTTTCTTTTTTACAATTTGATTTAGTAGATTTTTACCCTTCTATTTCGTATGATTTATTAGTTAATAGTTTAAACTATGCTAAAAACGTTACTAATATTTCCAATAATGAAATGAATATGATTTTAACTTCTAGAGATTCTCTACTATTATACAATGATTCTACCTGGACGAAAAGTATTAACAACAGTTTTGATGTCCCAATGGGAGCTTATGATTCAGCTCAAATCGCGGAATTGATAGGGATCTATATATATTATATACTCTCGGTAGAATCAAGTAGGTATCTACCGAGATGATGGCCTTATGTATATCCATAACGGTAATGGCCCTCTTAGATCTAGAATTTCGAAAAAAATATTAGAGCATTTAAAATTTTAGGCTTTAAAATCAAAATTTTATCCAATCTCAAAATTGTTAATTATTTAGACATTAGCTTTAACCTGTTCAATAATACATTTGAACCATAACAAAAAAGTAACCAATGCCCTATCTATATTAATTATAATTCTAATCTTCCTAAATCTATCATCAAAGAAATACCTAAAATAGTATCAGAATTAATGAATTATCATCTAATAAGAAAATGAAAATAAAACAATTTACAATGAAACCCTTAAAAAGAGTAATTTTAAAAAGAGTAATTTTAAAGATGAAATATTATACGAAGAAAAATTGAAAACTATAACTAAAAATGGAAATAAAAGCAAAATTAGAAAAAGAAAAATAATAAGGTTCAACCCTCCTTTCTGCAAGTTGCCCAATGTAAACATAGGTAAATATTTTTAAAACTTAGTTAGCAGACACTTCCACTAAAACAACCCCCTAAGTAAATTATTCAGCAGAAAAACTCTTAAAATTAGTTATTCAACTACCAATAACATGCAAAACATAAGTCTCATAATAATAAATTACTCAAAGACTTTTATAACAAACCTCTGGAAAATAAACTTTCCTGCAGTTGCATCAATAAAACCAACTGCCCCGTTGAAGGCAGGTGTAATTTTGAAAAAAACTGTTTATGAAGCCATTATTTTTCCAGATAAGGACCCTAGCAGAAAAAGAGTTTATATAGGGATATTTGAAGGTAGTTGGAAACAGAGGCTTTAAAATCACAGACACTCGTTTTCCAATGCTTCCTTGAAACATCAAACTGCTCCATCTAAATACTGCTGGAATATAAAGAATGGAGGATTAACACCACTGGTCAAATAGAGGATGATAAAATATGCTAACATTACCAACAACTTCGGGCATAGGTGTAATTTATACCTGGAGGAGAAATTGATTATTATCAAATTCAGTAATCCCAAGGAAATCCTTAATCAACGTAACGAATTGATATTTAAATGCAGACATAAGAATAAATAATTTAGCTAGATGAAAATTATAATTTAAAGTAATTTAAATTAATTTAATATAATAAGGTGGTTTCTTTTGGAGAAAAATCAGGAATTGACCGTTGGAAAGGTTTTACCCCAAAATACTTTTTTAAATTATTATGTTTATAGTTATATTATTGCATCGTTTCATAATATTTTATATTGTTATATTGTATGTATATGTGTATATGAAGGTGTGGGTATGTACGTGTATATGTGCATATATGTATGTAGGTGTGTATGAATATATGTGTATATATATGTATGTATATATATGTATACACACACACACACACACACACACACACACATATATATATATATATATATATATATATATATATATATATATATGTTTATATGTGTGTTTGCTTGGGTGGTGTATGTATATGTGTTTATATGCGTGTCTATGTATGTGCGTGTGTATATATATATATATATATATATATAAATGAAAAAATATATGAGATATGAATATATTGTTTTTTTGGTTGTATTTTTTATGTATGCGTGTATATGATTATATGTGTGTAAGTATGTATTTATGTATATATATATGTGTGGGTATGCATGTGTTTGTATGTATGTGTTTTTTAATAATAATATTATTATTAGCGTTAAGGTTTTTTTTTAAATTTTTTAGTTTTTTAAAAATATTTTCATTTTTATTATTATTATTACGTTTATGATTATTATTTATTACTATTATTGAAGATCTGTTTTGTTTTTTATTTTTTAATATTATTATTATTATTATTATTATTATTATTATTTTATTAGTGTTTATATTATATATATATATATATATATATTATTACTTTTATTAATACTATTATTATAATCCTATTTTATTACTATTATTTAGGATATCTTTTCTAATAATATTATTATTATTTTGTTATTTTTCTTTTTTATATATTTATTTATTATTATTATTATTAATATTGTTTTATTAATATTATTTATGTTCCTTTTTCTTTTTTAATAGAAATTATTGTTATATTGTTATTATTTTTAGTGTTAACATTTTTTTATATATATATCATTATTAATATTATTATTTTTATTACTTTTTATTACCATTATTTAAGATATTTTTTAGGATTCTATTTTAATATTTTATTTATCATATTCTTATATAAGTGTTAATTATTTTTACTATATTTATAATATAATACGTCTAGTAGATATATCTTAATTTGTATTTTAAAGTATGATTTACCATTTTATATTTTACCGTAAATTTATCCCAATGTATTTATAACTAAATTTTAATATTAAATTTTCACGTCATGTTTTTCTAAGAAAGCCGATGAATTGCAATAGACGCTAATGTCGATCTAAGACGATAACTTCAACTCCCCTTCTATCTATTCTGTTCGTTTTCCTGTCCTTTGTTTCTTTTTCTTTTTCTTTCTCCTCTTTCTGTTTATCAATTTTCTATATTTAATTTATAATTATCTTTTATAAGGTTTAATTATTTTAACTATGTTTATAATATAATACTACTAGCGCCGATCTAAGACGTTAACTTTAATTTCTCTTTATATTGTTCAGTGTCTTTCCTTGTCTTTTCTTTTTCTTTCTCTTCTTTCCATTTATCATTTTTCTATATTTTTATTTGTCTCTTTGGATTTTTTTTTAATGAACGAGGAATAGTTTTTGTAGATTACAGTTACAAATGTCTACTCTCATTATGGGCGCGTGAGCGTCTCTGTGTAACTATTTTCGGGCTTATTTTGAATATTATTAACTGTTGTACCTTTTGGGTCTGACAAGCAGCTTCCTGCTGGGAAATACGTATAATCCATGAAATTGTAGTATATCTAAATTTTTTCCAAAATTATATATATTCCTCTGCGACGTCCCTTGGGGAAAAGTGTTCGACCTATCAGTTGATGACTGTGCCTCTGAGGTCTCGTCATGGGTGAAAGCTGGCATTGATGCCTTCATACCCACCAGTAAGTATTGCTTAAAACCTCATTCCTCTCCGTGGTTCTCTCCGGCCTGCTCAGCCGCCATTGCCCACAGGAACCATTACTTTCGTCTATTCCGGAGACAGTCATCTGATCACAATAGGCGCCTGTTCACATCTGCTCGCAATGAGTGCAAAAGAATCCTAAATGACACCAAACAGTTGTTTGCTGAGAGAATGCGACAGCACATAGCTGACCGCAAGTTCGGCTCCAAGGACTATTGGAGGATTTGCAAACGAGTGCTCAACAATAGGAAATCCTCAATACCTCCTTTAATCCATGGATTTGAGGTTCTCACGTCATCTGCGGACAAAGATGAGTGCTTTGCCCACAGATTCTCATCCAACTCCACATTCGACTCGTCCGGAGTACACCCACCCGACTTCCCTATTAGAACTGAGGCCAAACTGCACGACGTATATATTACCCCGACACTAGTATCCAGAGTAATTTCAAAACTCGACCCCCATAAGGCGTGTGGAGACGATGGAATCCCGGTGATAGTCCTTAAGAGGTGTGCTCCTGAACTTTCCCCTGTCCTCTCTAAACTATTTAACTACTGCCTTTCTGCTTCCTGCTTTCCTGCATGCTGGAAGTTCTCTTCAGTCGTTCCTGAATTTAAGAATTGTGGTGAACCCTCGGACCCATCCAACTATCGCCCTATCAGTCTTATACCGATATTCGGGAAAGTATTCGAGGCTATAATCAATGCTGAAATAGTTCATCATCTCACCGCCCACAAACTGTTCTCCGACAGGCAATATGGATTCCGCTTTGCCAGGTCCACGGCCGACCTGCTAACAACCGTAACGGAGTACATGCTACAGGCCCTTGATGAGTCTGACGAGGCTCGCGTGGTTGCTCTGGACATCTCCAAGGCTTTCGACAGGGTTTGGCACTCTGGCCTCCTATGCAAACTACGCGGTTATGGTATTACCGATCGACTGCTTGACCTAATCCACTCTTTCTTAAATAACCGCAAAATGAAGGTCGTTCTGAATGGGCGTGCCTCTTCGTCCTACAGCACGAATGCTGGTGTCCCACAGGGCTCTATCCTGGGCCCGACGCTCTTCCTTATTTTCATCAACGACCTCCCAGATGAGATCAAGTCCCAAGTAGGCATCTACGCAGATGACACTACAATATACTCCTGCACCAGTAAGAAACCTGTCATGGCGGACAGACATAATCTCGCTGCTGACCTTGAGTGGGATCTACACTCTGTGGTGAACTGGGGCAAGAAGTGGCTTGTCAACTTCAATTCATCTAAGACCAAGCTGTTGTCTGTCAACCATTACAGGCAACCTCTCCTGCCTCCCATAAGCATGGACCAAGCGATTCTCCCGGAAAGTAATACGCTACGCCTCCTCGGACTTACCCTGTCCTCAGACCTCAAATGGAACCACTATATTGAATCCATAGCAAAATCTACTGCTAAGAAGATTGGGTCACTATGTCGATCCAGGATGTTTTTTCCACCTGAATCCATCCTGCATATATACAAGTCAACCATCCGTCCGTGCATGGAGTACTGCTGCCATTTATGGTCAGGTGCCCCTGCCGTTCTCCTCAGTGTTCTTGACAGGCTCCAAAGGAGAGTCTGTAATGTGATAGGTACTGATCTGGCGGCTCGACTGCAGCCACTTCCCCATCGTCGAAATGTGGCCTCCTTTTGTCTGTTCTATAAATACTTTCATGGCTTCTGCTTAGACGAACTTAAGTCACTGATGCCTCCTCAACAGGTGTTTACTCGTGCAACCAGACTGGCAACTGGGTCCCACCCATTCACAGTCAGGTTAGCCAAATGCAGACGACAATTCTACTCCTGCAGCTTCTTCTCTCGCACTTCCCGCCTGTGGAACTCGCTCCCGTAATCTTGCTTTCCTGACGGCTACAACCTCCAGAAATTTAAATGCAAAGTCAATGCTCATCTACTAACCACTGGACTCTAGCTCTCTCCCCACCCCTGTATAACCACCTATGTATCTGTCATCGCACCTGCTTTCTCAGCTTTCTATTGTTCCTTTCTAACTAGTTTGTACTCCCCACTCTTTTCTAATTAATCTTTTTAAATTTATGTAGCCCCCTGCACATCAGTGGTGTTTCCGCCTTGCTCGGGGTGAAATGATTAAAATATATATATATATATATATATATATATATATATATATACACCCACACCCACACATATGTATATATATATATATATATATATATATATATATATATTTATATATATAATTAGGCATGTGTAGTATTTTCTTTACATTTAAAATGTCAAAATTGATCGGATTAAATTTAATATTAAAAATAAATAAAATCTTTCATGAATAATTCAATATTCAGGATAATATCTGAAATAGAAAATATAGTTCTTTATCTGTATATGCACGATAAATGGAGTTACGCAGGAAAATGATCTATGCGTTTGTCGGTGTTTGAATGCTGTCAGTGTAAAGAAAAATTGCCATTTAGTTGAGGATGGAAAAATGCAATTGAGTACAAAAACATTTTTGTCTATTCTTGCTTTTCTTTTTTCAAACGTACAATCAAAATAAGTTAGCAAGACATTTTGTAACAGTTTTTGAGATCAACAAAATACTGTAATTTCATAGAATAATACACCGTGACAAATTGTTTGCCAAAATTTGTAGCGTGATGTCGATTTCAAGCGTCAGCTGTTATTTTCTAGTTTATTTTCTGATAATTTGAGAACTGGATAACAATCAATTTACGACGAAGAATAAGCTTTCATTCTGTTACAAAAAGACCGCCACTAAAACAAGATTGCTGCTGTATTAATATAAATTCTATTTTGTAAGTGATATTTTCCATAGAATGATTAAATGTCTTTCTCTTGAAATGAAACATACAAGTGGCTAGTGTACGCCATATGTATTTTCTGCTTTGGAGGCATACATTTTACAAGTAATTGAGAGTAACTGGTGTTTAGATTAGGAGATAATATATATTAATCAAATTGAAAAAGGTGACTTAATCAGAAAAATAAATCAATCAATCGCACCTACAAAATTTGGCACAATGGATTCCAACTAGATAGCTTAAGCCACGCAGTAGTCAGTAAATTATATTATCTGCTAATAGAACTAATACAGGTCTCAGGACTATCAATTGCATTGCCAGTAAAATCGAGATATGAATGTTAAAAAACCTACCAACAAACCGTTGTCTATAACTAGCGTAAAATAAATAAATTATAAAATTTAAAACTGTCGTGATCAGGTGAAATTGTGTCGTAAATTTATGGTTTTTATGTAGTGAGGCTTTATTCCATTTGAAGGCAGTCAGATTCATGGTTAGAGTTAAAAACAATGCAGAATTCTTACTTACCAAAAGGAAAATCAGGTCCGTTAGAATCTCGGTGAATAGTAGCGAAGATGTTCCAAATATCACTTTCCTACAGCAGACAATGGAATGAAAACCCGTTTTCTTGGAACCATCAGACTTCTTGTATTTCTCACCAAGATGATATGATACCTCACAACAGCCGTATTCAAAATTTCTGTCCCTGTGCGATGTCTTACCTTTAATTGCTTTATTGAGCGTTCACCTGGCCTTTCTCAGTCGTATTGATAGCAATGCAAACGGGAATCGATCTTCAATATAGAGCAGAAGCTAATTAATGTGTAAAAACTGCCCGAGGCACCCGCGCGTATGCTGACACAATTACCTTATCTTAGCCACCGGATACTAAAATAATATTCACGAGAGAAATATTTTCAACATTGAAGGTAATTGATGCATATAAGGCCAACTATAAGCTGACAGACATTTGAAAAAATATTATTATAATCATAAATATATTAAGAGGGGTTTACATACTATAGGTATCGATCCTTATTAAGTGTTATTCGCTCATGTACTTACGGGGTCATCAGGATAATATTGATATTTCTAAATGAATAAAAGTACCAGAGAGTAGAAAACTTCTCTGGCGCGTGAGACGGTGTCTTTGAGGCCATTCAGCTAAGTGCTTTTGAGCTATATTGACTTGTGGAAATGTTACACTGATTGTGTACATGTAGAACAGACACTTTCTCCGCCTCTTTTTACAAGAAAAAAAGCTAAATAAATACTTTGACACAACGATAAAAAAAACAAAAAAACAAAACAAAAAAACAAAAAAACAAAACAAAAAAAAACGAATCTAGCATCTATGACCTCGAAACTAGTACATGAATACTTTTCCTTGTAAAATCACAGATTTATAGCTGTTCTGTTTGGTTTGGTTTGGTTTGGTTTGGACATTTAACGGCATATTAACTACTTATAGCTGACTTAGTGCCGAAAGTTTGTTTTATAGTGTGCTTTGCTAATTTAAAAAAATGTATGGTGGGTAATATATTTTTTAATTTTCTATGAAAGTGTACAGCTGCTAATGATTTGTAATGTATTTTTATCTTTTGACTCTAGTTTTAGGGTTCACTATTTGCTCATAGTTGGGACTCTAACAGGTGCTACCACCCTGGGTTAGAATGAGCAATTAAGAGGCCTTGCTGCTAAATGCACTTTATTGCCAGGTGGTAACACCTGTTAGGGTCCCAGCTATGGGTAAATAGTGGATATCCAAACGAGTGTCAAAACACTATGTAATTACAATTTCATACTAATAAAATATTACCAAAAATTCATTTTTGTAGATATTACCAGCAATATATTTAGTTAAAGAAAATTGCTAATGTTCACCACAAAATTAAATTTTGGCATTAAATGACCCATGAGTAATTGATATGCCTCTAAAGAATAAAACGATTAAACAAACATTAACTGTCATCTTTTTGACGACTGAACAATTGCATATTTCCAGAAATATTTTTATGTTTATGAGCAAAGAACTGCTCAAAAAGCCCTTTGTTCTCTTTCAGGGAAACGAAAGCATTCTTAATTTATTTGAAGACTGAAATCTTGGTAAATATTCTTCTTCAATTTGCCTTGTCCTTTCAGGATGTAGGTGATCATGGCTTTCCACGTCTTTCTATCCTTGGTGGCTCTTAGCACTCTTTCTCCTGTTACATCACGCAAACTCCGTTCTGTTATCCACCTGCTCAGGTCTTTCAAATATGTTATCCGCTGCTTTCTTCTCTCACTTTTTCCCTATATGTGGCCTGTTAGTATCAGGTCCTCCAAGCCCTTCTCTTTCATTGAATGTCTCGGAAACTTTAGCTGTCTTTTCCTGATATTCAGTATTAATTTCCTTTTCATTTCCATCCTTTCCAAAACCTCATCATTGCTCACATGCTCCATGATATCCGCAGCACCCTTCTATAGAATCATATTTAAGTTGCTTCAATGTTTCTCTCTTCTTTGATGATATTGTCCATCACTCATTGCCATATTGAAGAACTGACATCACATAGCAATCCAGTACTCTTTTCTTTGTTTCTAACGAAATTTTCCTGTCTCTTAATACTTTACTCGGCTTTTCGAACGCGTCTTTCGCTATGCCAGTTTGCCTTCGGGTGTCTGTTCTGCACTTTCCGTCTTCTGTTAGAACACTTCCCAGATATTTAAACTCTTGTACCTGCTTGATTTTATATCCCCCACCTGTATTTGGCATTTTGGGTTGTTCTTTTTGCTGATGACCATGCATTCGGTCTTCTTGCAGTTTATTTGTAGTCCTTTCGTGTCATTTTCTTCAGCTACCTTCTGTAGGAAATATTGTAGTTTCCTTTCCGTGTCTGCTATCAACACTGTATCATCTGTGTACCTTACGTTGTTCAAATTGTAGCCTCCAATGATGAATCCTGGCATAGCATCTAGGATTCTTAGAATAGTCTCGCTGTACATGTTGAATAGATCCGGTGAAAAAACACATACTTGTCTTATGCCCATTTCTGTCTTTGTATATCTGCTGAATTCGTTACCTGTCCGTCTGCAGACGGTTTGCTACCAGTAGAGATTCTTGATTATTCTTATGTCTTTCCCAAATATGTCGAGGCTGCTGAGCATCTTCATCAATTCCTTGTTGCGTATAAAAACTGATTTAAGGGAAATATATAAACCTCAGCCGAAAGTAAGGCTAATTGCTTAGGCAATGAATAGAAATTGCTAAGACTATATGGAAACGGTTATTCTCACCAATAATATAATTTATTAAATATTGAAAATAACTTTCTAATCCAGCTGTATTAATGTCTGTTTGGTCACTCAATAAAATCTTAGCACAGCGTTAGCCTGATGGGATATTATACATTCTTCGGAAGTAATCTTGTTTGATTTTAATTGACTGATAAGGCTAAGTTTAAGTGACTGATGAGGCTAATGCATGTGAAAATCTCCAGGTGAAGGTTTGGGAGGTTCATAATTAATATTTTTTCAAAGCTTGGCTTTTAATACGCATATTTTTTTCTTGTTTTGCTGATGGCTAGAAGGCCGAAAAGAATGATTGACCTTTTATTATCAACAACTCTTACCGACTGACGATAATAAATTTCGGATTTAATTAACTATAAATATTAATATGCCGATAAAAAAATACAAACAACCAACCAACATGAAAGATCTCTTTCAGGACATTAATCCATATAATATCCAAAAATGTATTCAATGAAACTGTATTCCAAAATATAAATTCTGCAAAGCCACGCCATCTCCGTCTTTCGTAATATTGTTCACACAAATATGTGTATGCACAAAATCTGAGTATCACATAACATTCTACTGTCAAAACAAAATAACGTATCTTGTATATTTATTATTTTAAATCTCACAAATAAGTTAAAATACAGCAGTAAGTGACCCATGATGTATTGATATGCAGTTAAACAAACAATTCGAATCAGATAGGTAAGGCCAAGAAAGGGCAAATATATTTTAAAGTATCACACTTATATTTTGTGGTACATTTTGAACTCAATAACACGTCACCAAGTAACCAAACCAAAAAAAAACAAAACAAAACCAAAAAAAAAAACAAAAAACAAAAAACAAAAAAATAAAAAAACTCGAGTCGAGCTTAACCGTATCATGTATAGTATTGCCTACATGCAGATAACTTTGTGTTTTTCAAGAATTCGGTGTTAAATATAAAGAGTTAATGAAGCTCCAAAGTCAAATTTCACATATTTTTTAAGTTATTTATTTCTCCAAGCACATTTGTTTCTTTCAAATTTCTTATCTATATACTTTTATTTTTGCTTTCCTATTGTCTATTTTTTATCAGAATTTTACATACACACAAACATATACATGCACACATACCCAAGCATGCAAACACACACACACACACACACACACACACACACACACACACACACACACACACACACACATATATATATATATATATATATATATATATAATATTGAGCTGTGATGAGGCTTAGTGCTAATACTGTTGTTTGTTCAGTGGTTTACTGATATTTTGACAAAGAGGTTTTTTGTTGTAAACTGCTCGACATCAAGATAGATAGGGAGTGTTAATAAGATAATCGTGGAGAAGTTTGTTAGCTATCTGAGCAGAATCATGCAGATTTCAAATGTATTTAATTTTGGAATTGTCAAAAATTTCCTTATTTGGGACATAAACGAAATTGGATAGATTTGTGTAGGTTGATGGGGATTCTTGGATAGATTTGTATTGGTTATTGGTGATTCTTGGATAGATGTGTATAAGTTGTTGGTGATTAAATACAGTAATGCTTTAGAAAATAGTAAACTTGTTTCGAATACTCTACTCAAAAACACTAGTTTAGAATACTTCGTCAAAAAGAAGTTATGCAGAAATGAGTAGAAATCACGTAAGCGTAACATTATTTAATTTAACCCACCCTTCAGTCGTAGCGTTCAAACTAACATTAATAAACTATTTCTTAACGTAATTCATAAACATTTCTACTATTCAGTCACAATAAAAAATAACTTCAACAAAAACAATGTCAAAGTTAGTTATAGTTGCGTTAAAAACA
Organism: Ascarosepion bandense; assembly: GCA_037127315.1. Classification (NCBI taxonomy): domain Eukaryota; kingdom Metazoa; phylum Mollusca; class Cephalopoda; order Sepiida; family Sepiidae; genus Ascarosepion; species Ascarosepion bandense. The sequence goes on from JBBBDQ010001669.1 coordinate 1,821,677, forward strand.
TAGATAAATATATTTCACAACATAATGCTATGATATCATATAGATATTGGGCCCACTTAAACAACATCAGTCATCCAACTAATAACAAACATGACCCTTCTAAAAATAATTGCAACTGCCGAAAAAATAAAACCTGCTCCTTGAATTGCCAGTGTGTGTCAGAAATTATTGTTTATAGACCTCGAATTTATTCGGATGATAATGATGTTAAATTTTACTTTGAAAGTACTCCTAACAGGTAGAAGTTATCTTCTTTAACAATCACTTTAAAAAACAGTAAATAGGCAAAAGTACTTCTTTATCCATACATTATTGTGAATTAAAAAAAACAACAGTAAGAACCCAATCATTACCTGGGATACCGCAGCTAAATCTAAACATTACAATGAAAAAGGAGATAAATGTAATTTATGCACTCAATATTACTTTTAACAATTATGAATTAAACCCAATTTATTTTTTGTTCCTTACATTGTTAATTCTTAATTCTAAATTTTACCTCTTAATTTTTCTTTTCATTTTTTCTTTTCATTTCTTTTGGTTTTATTTAAAATTTTAATAAATTATTTTTATTTGATTCGAATTTAAAATTTAAATTTTTATCCACATGCAACCGTGAAATATTTAAATTTTTAATGTTGTTATTAAAAAAAAACAATAACTTAACTTTATAAAATTTAATTACTATTAATATCAAGTGATCTTACATTAAAATGTATTATACTGTTAGTTTGAAATATGCAGCTGGTGATTGTATGAAACTCCAAGTCGTGCCATAGACGTATGATAATATGTATATTAATTAATATAAATATTATACAGCTCTGTTCATACATTTATCAGTTTTATTAACACCTTAATAATAATACTATACATACATACACCCTCCTCATATGCATATTAAATTATTACGTTGCTATATATATATATATATATATATAATGTATCGAGGCAGCAGATAATTTTCTAAACACATATGTAAACAGGTGAAAATAAAGACAACATTTGGATATTTTTTATTATGCTGGTCCTAAGCATAGCACTACATTACAAAATTACGAACTGCTTCTTCTGTTCGGTGATTGTTATAGTTGCATCGTAATGTTCGATTGTCAACACAAGATAAAACCATCTTTGATGGTAAATATCATTATGTTAACGTCCCTGTATCCTCTCTGAAGATGGCTCATGTTGACCGAAACCTTAGAACCAGCATAATAAAAAATATCCAAATGTTGGACAATTTCATCTGAAATTAAAGCTAAAATACGATGTTTAGAACGGCTCATGATTAAACATAATACACATTCATTGTCCGTTATATATATATATATATATATATATATATATATATATATATATATTATGCGAATGTGTACTGAAAAGCTCTTTATCCTCTTTAAACAAATCTTACTAAATGACGACACATCGGTTTTACAATTTTAAAGGGTTTCTTGGTCGAGTTGGGAAATTTTAGGTTTCTCGTCGTATACTTCGGGGAAGTAAATGGGACCCTCTCGAAGATGGTCATAAATAAAAATGGAACAATGCCCAAATGCCAAAATATTAAGCTTTTAAATTATATAAACGGAACTAGATTTATAGAACAAAGACACATTTACAGTGGGTAGTAATATAAAGATGCTGCTTTCAGAATATAAGATGGTCTTTTTCAAAACAATTTTACTTATTTTGAAATTTACAAGATCCTAAATATGAAAATCTCTGATTTTCAATCGGTCATCAAGAGAATAGTTGAACGTTTAAGCACAACAATGAAACGTTGCCAGAATCTTATTATCTAGAAAGGCTACCTGCTGAGATTCTAGAAAAGAAAAGCTACTCTAATAGTCAAGGGAAGTCGAGAATATAGAGGAAAAGTATATTGATGCTTTGTGTTTTGAATACGTGATAAAGCAGCTGAATGTGGGCCTGTGGAGACCGGCTTGGAACAAGAAATCCGAGAGCCGACTTTTAATTCCAGTTGAATTCGTTGCACTTACTTACACTCAAATACACTTGGGAGAGGTATTAATCAGTCACTTCTCCTTCCTGCTATGGGGTAAATAGCAGAATAGATTGGTTTATATAGCCTTCGTTGTCAACCAGTCTACCACAGTAATGACAACCTACTACGAGAAAATCTTCTGCCTAGTCAGTCATGCCTCTTTCAAGACATGATCGTCCAACCTGTGTCACGTATGGCACTTAACTGAATAGAGCTGCATTTTTACCATGAAAGAAAATTCTGAAAGAATGAAATTCCTGGCAGAACAGAAAGTGTGTTTAATATTGTCTCAAGAGAACTGTGAGGAATAATGACCTCACAAAACTTCTCCATAGTATGTATGTTCTCATCTTTGTTTCCAAAATGGTGACCATGACAACAGGGGTTGCTTGCTTGAATTTCTTAGGGGATGGATAACCAGAGTTTTTCCACGGTTAGCTTTGCAGGTTTGAAGTGGTTTCATTTTGAGTTACGAATCTGCGGTTAAAATTCTCAGGATCAGCGTGGAAGCGAGTCAGAAATATCCTGAAAATATGAAATTGCTCATCTCCAAGGTAATATAGTATGGACCAAAGCTCTTCTCAGGGAAAACAGTATGGACCGAGCCAGAACATGAATTTAACAATCTGTTGGACAGTAAAACCATACTGCAAACAGCATCAACTAGTTCATTATGGTTGGAATTTTTGAACAACCTGACTGAGGGCCATCAAATGTGCTGTCCTTGCCCAGCTTGAATTCCGCAACCGACAATTCACAGCTGCATAGGAAGGAGAGTGCTCAGCGTGTTACTCTACCATGTCCCCATGAATTTCATGTGTGTAAAACTTTTCTTTGGTAAGATACTATACAAATTCTCGGACTTCTGTTTTATCCATTTTTAGATTTGTTGAACATTACTAACCTTTAGAAACTAAGACATTCATGGCCCTTCTTTCTTTGTGAGGCTTAGAAGGTTTTGAACTGCCCTCGTCAGGTGATATCTTAATAATATTTCAAGCACTACGTAATATATGCATGTTTGTGATGTGATTTTAATTACATGGACATGTTTTACCTAAAACTAATGCTGACCTTGGAAGCATTTTCATCATTCCACATCTTTATGATAAGCTAATTTTGGCTCTGGAGATTAAGGTTTCTCTGGATTAAATATGAGTTCAGATCGGTGAGGGATCTAATTGAATGGGATTTCTCTTAATTTTCGAATATCTTTTTATTTCAGTTTTTCGAAAAATAAAGATTCAACTTGCGTATTTAGACTGAATCTAATCATTTCCGTATTCGACAACAATTTACAATTTTTGCTGTCCATGTATTTTCCCAAAACCTGATAATGAAAACAGCAAATTATAGAAAATACTTCTTTTTTAAATAGGCCAGTTAAAGCCGCCTTTTTAGAGAAGTTAACAGGTGCACCATCTATTGCCAATGACACGGCTTTAAATTATTCTAAACCTGCATGACTAATACAAATTCACAGCTCTTAAGTTAAAAATAATTCTGTTATTTTAGCAGAAAAGCTCTAAATATAGCTTACAGTGATAACACTATCTATCTATCTATCTATCTATCTATCTATCTATCTATCTATCTAAATTTCTTAATCTATTACTGTCTATCTAAATCACACACACACACACACACACTCTCTCTCTCTCTCTCTCTCTCTCTCTCTCTCTCTATCTATCTATGTAACTATCTTACAATTTATTTATGTCTACCTAGTGCATATAAATTTATATTTATTTAAAGGAGTCTGTTTCTAATACGTTCATTATCTATCTATCTATCTATCTATCTATCTATCTATCTATCTATCTTAATATCAGTTAATCTGAAGAAAATGACATCTGAAGGTGACAGTTGATATACACGAAACCTTCTATCATTCGCCTAAGTAATGATTTTAAGAGGATAATTTAAGAATCATAGAAAATTCCTATTTGGTTAAATTTAACGAAACTTTCAATGAATGAATGAATAAATAATTGGTTGTTTTTATGCGGACCCATTAGTGTTATTTAGGATGTGAGGATTTTTTTTTATTGCAAAGGATTCCTTGTGCGTTTATAATTAAAGGCTAAATTAGAAATGTTGACATTCCTGCCCGATGGAACAAGATTACTGAATCGGGTGTCCGTCGGATCGCCATTTCGGTGTGATTGAATTCATGCGTTTCTAATTACATGGAGATTTGTTTGGAATGCACAGCCTTTGCAGAATGAAAGCGTCCCGTGCATTTCTCTTTCTGCTGATTTAATTTAGATCCCGGAAAACTTCGGATATCAGTAACGTTGCCGGAAATTATATCATTAGTACACAGAATAGTGGAAAGAGTCAGTGAAGTGTCCTAAACTATATCTATGAATCATTTCGCGCACGCGCACACACACACACACACACACACACACACACACACACACACACACTGCCCCATATATATATATATATATATATGTATATATATATATATATAGTCATGTGAATTAATAAATATACATATGGAATACACACATGTATAAAAATATTATTCAGGTGTTAATAAAATAGTGATCAATTTAGTATAAACAGAGCTATTATTTATATATATCAATAAATATACATATTATCCTACGTCGACGATCTGACAGCTAGGGTCTGTGTCTTTGTAATTTTCTGTTGTAGCCCATGTCTTTCAAGGTGTGACATGTTATTCCTTGTAAAAATGTTTAGTTGAGCTGTTGCCTCTATGAGTTTGAACCACTTGTGTTATTCTCTCAGATTTTTCATCAAAGGAACTCCTCCTCAAAACTTTTCCTCTCCATTTTTTTTTCTGGTCGTGTATGTTTTTTCTAAAATCATTTCAGCCCAGGCGAAGATAGAATATCTATTAGTACCTAAGGAATTACACAAAGCAAAAACGAAAGAGTATAGGGAGGATTGAGGAAAGGAAAAAAGATGTACTCGATTTAAGAAGACAGAAGATGGCGATTAGCGTTGCACTTAAAATTTTGAAGATTGTATTTATCAAGGAAGCAAGTAAGTGGAAAAGAGTACACGCGGGAAGTTCGAGAAAAGAAAGTGTGAAGTAGAAGTGACGTTATATTTAAATATTTCAATACTAAGCGAGTGGAAACTAACTAAATTCATATAGTAGGGGGACCAAGAACAAATGTTTCTCAGAGCATTTGCCATGAAAATATTTGTCGAAAAGACAGAGGGAAGCCACGTCAAGTCGGTGAGAAAGTAACTGAAGTCAAGAAGACTGGATTGATTACATTATCGATCATTGTTTGGATTTTGTCAAAAATCTCGAGATAAATAGCAGGATCACCAGACCAGATATGACAGCAGTATTTAATGCACGGACGAATGGTAGATTTATAAATGTGCAAAATGAATTCTGACGATAAATATTTTCTGGTATGACAGTAACTCAATTTTCCTTGCAATAGATGCAGGTATAGAAAATGAGTATTTCTTAAAAACCAACATACATGACGATAAAATATTTTAAAAAATTAAAAAAATTGGTTAAATAAAAACTTACCATTATTAAAAATAAATAAATTAATAAATAAATTATCAAATTAAGACAAAACAATGAATAATAATTACAATAGTACAAAAAGTAACAAAAAAAATATATTTAAGAATAAGAAAATACAATATCTAACAATAGCACAAATTTACTCATTTTCGTTTATAAGATATTCAGTTACATCACTTAGCATCTTCCATAGTTTATATTTATTTTTGCGTTTAGCCTTTGAGGTTTCTTAAATTTAAAAATTGTAAAAACTTAGCAATGTTTAAAAATTTCTGTTTATATGTTGTAACAAAAAATCCTTACATTTACCTTTGATAATGTCGATCAGTGGGCAAAACGCATTGGGAAATAAAAGTTTTCCTTTTGTTTTAATTTATATTGTCTTTTCCCAAGTATATTTTTATTTATATTTGAAATTTCAAATATGCATGTATGCTTGCATATGTGTTTGCTATAAAGGATTTCAATGTGTATAACTGCAATTTTTACTGCTACTACGATCTGAGCAATATTTTTTTTACAAGTGAGTGATTAGACCTAGTGTAAATCTACCTCCAAGTTATCTGGTTAACATCCTTAGATAACACGAAAATTATATATATATCAATAAAAGAGAGTCAGTTAAGTTCCATACATGATACCCGCTTAGGCAATCATGATTTGAAAGAGTGACTGGGCAAAGAAATTGTCTCGAAGTAGGTTGCCATTACTTACTGCGGAAGACTGGAAAATGAAAACGGCACCAAAAAATAAATTAAATGACACCTGAATAAGTTGCGTAAAAAGTCTTTATATACAAACAAAAAGAAACAAAAAATAGAATATCGCTAATCCCTTATCTCTACTCAGCCGACAACGGAGCGGAAGTTTCTTCCAAGATAAGCGTTTGTCTTCTTAACATTAATTCGAATTTTTGGTTAGTAATGTCAGTTCACTCCATTCGGAGTTTTCAAGTTTGTGAAAATTCAAAAATATCTTTGTTCGCTTCTCACCGAAGCTTTAGGGAAACTTTGTGCGTGTGTTGGGCAGCGCTGGTGGTTGTGATTAATCTTGTCTGCTTCAACTCGGCGCAACTACACTTTCTCTCTGCAAAATCGCTTCTTGTCTGTCTTTAACTCTGGTTGGGCGTTTCAAACTTCGTCTGCAAAATCTCTTCTTGTCTGTTTTTAATTCTTTTCGGTCGGTCGTCGGCAGGTTTCCCTACGGTTGACACCCACGGGCGTGGCATTTATCTCGACAGGCTTCTCTACGATTGACACCCAACAACGTGGCAATTATCTCGACAGGCTCTCTATGGCTAGCACCCAACAACGTGGCAATTATCCCTGTGTTTGTATATCATTAGTCAGGAACGCTATGGGATACGACCGGCCTTACAGTGGGCGCCCAGTATCTTGGCGCTTTACCTTCGTCGTTACATCTCTGTGCCGAGAGCCGACTGAACTCTTTCTCGACTTTGCCGGAATCTGCCGCACTCTGTCAAAATCTGCTCGTCTCGCCGGTCTCTGTCGGTGGTTTCTGCTTTTAAGCCTGTCCCAAATTCACTGGAGAGGGAGGATGACGAATACGCAAGTCGAATCTCTGTCCAATGAAATCACTTCCACCCATATTCTTTGGCGGGACCATTTTTCTCTCTGTTCTTTTCCTCCGGTTCAATCAGTAAAGCAATTTCTTGGTTGGTGACATCATTTCTTTGGGCTTTTTCTTTTTAATGTCGAAAAAAAAAATCCAGATTTTATGTTTATAAATCTTTTCCAACTAAATTTAAATTTTATTTTATTCTCACGGAATTTAATCTTTTGCCCTCATCAAATATTTCCGTTTATTTGAGATAATTCAAAATCTATGTTTTGTTTAAGAAGATTTTTCTTTTATCTGCGGTGTAACTCAGGCTTGGGAATTTTGATTCCTCTTATCAAATATTTCCTTTATTGGTAACAATCCATTCTGACAATTAAACATTGTTTTGTTTAGAATTTTTTTCCTTTTTCTGCGGTGTTTTTGTTCAGACATCAATTGTAGTACTCTTAGTCATGTTATTTCCAGTTGTCAACAATAGCTTCATTTAACCCAGTCACTAGTAGCACACACGCAATTGTCTTAGATTCGCATTTATTTCTCAGTTTGCTTACGATTTAAAAAAAATTACCCTGTTCATATTAGAACAACAAATTTTTTTAGTTGGTTCTTTTCGATTTATGAAAATTAATAATACGGACCAACACAATTTCTCCGATTTATTTTCAACAATTAATAATACCACTAATATAATTACTTCCGTTCGGCCAGTTCATTCTGATGTCTACTTCATTTCTTGTCTTCTATCGTGTCCAGATGAATTCTACTTATTATTTATTTATTTATTTATTTATTTCTTCACAAGTAATATATCCCGATGTTCATTCCTTCCCAGTTTTTGAGCATCATTAGATTGTTAACCCTTGTTTTCTGTTTAGAATTGGTTCCTTCTAAAGTTTTCTCTTTTGCTTTCACTCCAGTAGCCTTTTGCGTCTTAGTAGCATTAACACTTTACCTGAAGTGAATTGACTCAACAACAAACAAACTTGTATATCACATTTAAAGCTCCAAAATTATATCATTGTCCAAGAAACAGAGAGCCGAATGTATTAAACACATATCTGTTTCATTTCATCGCTAAGTTCAATCCTTTGACTAGATAGTGCCCAAGTGTCACATATTCTGGTTAAGAATAAAAAAAACAGCTAAACTGAAAGGCCATGAGTATAACAAACAAGAAGAATGCAAGAGTTCAACAAAAAGTTAATGTTAATTGTTCGTCAAAAAAATAAAACGCGCCATTAATTACCACGCATATCTTTTTTACAAAAGAAGCAGAATATTTATTCATTAGCATTTTTTAAAATTCACGCTAAAACCACAAATCTATTCCGAAATAAATTAATGTTTGAAGTAGGGTTTTAAAAAAACATGTGTACAAAGTCGAAAATGGGTTTGAGAAGAGCATAATCATCTTTATTAAAAAGAAAAACTCGTGAAACTAATCTTTTATTTTCTTTTTAAAAGGAACCGTGGTCTGATCGAAAAGATTTCTGAAAATGCGGAAGAGACCTTTTTGTTAGCATTTTAAGTTTCACAATTAAGAATGCATTCTTGAAAAAAGAAGCGTCAAAGTGTAATATTGGTGAATTGTGGAAGTTCTTATACTAACTTTTTGTATTATTTCCCAAAGTTTGGGTTTGCATTGTATCTCTTAAAATTATGTTGCTAAAACATTATATTCTGCATTATTAGAAAAATGACGTTCAGAATTACGAATTTATTAGGAATAAACAAATAAATTTTCGTGTATGTTTTTTTCCTTGAAAATCCGAGGAAGAAAAATCATTATCATGATCATTATTGGTCTCATGACAGATTGTGGGGTCGTAGTGACGCTGTGCAGCAGAGCAACTGACAAGTTTCTTCCACAATTCTGGGGTGACTGCCACAGGGGTAATCATTCATACAAAGCATGTTAACGACAAGTAAACATGATCAAACCACATCTGATATCCTCGAGCTTGAACACTTGTCATTATCATGAACAAGTAGGCAATGATTTTTTCCATGGATCATCCCAATCTAATCGTCTAGAAAGCCTTCTTCCCAGGAATGCTGCTACTCCTTCGCATTAGCTGCATATATAATTATGGGACCCAATATTCCCGATCTTGTTGATGGCTTGTTTTATCCACCTTTTGACAGGGCTTGTTTTAAATCTAACTTGCTTTTTAACCACTTTTCCTACCAGCAAAACTTTCTGAGATAATCAGTTTAGTCACTAATGATAAAAACATGCGGCAAGTAATTGTATATTAATTAAAACCAGAATCACTCATCTCGTGTCTATTGATTACGCATACACGTGCGATATTGTGCCACCCTCGTATACAGGAAAAACAATGGTGTTTATTTTTACATCGCTAGGCGTTGCAAGAATGGTGATAAGGACGACATAAAAGGAGAGAATTTTGTGACACAAAAGTTATTTTCTTGCCATCTGATAGGATTCTTTGAGCATCAGCTCGAGTGAAAACCAAATAGGACAGAAAACGTTTGGTGTCGACAGATTTCAGCTAAAGATAGCTGAAAGTAGCAAGCTTGGTTCGAGTGGATTGAGCCAGCCTTGACTTTTTTAGGTCCTTTTAGATACAATCTCCCTGTAGTGACCCTCTTGATTCTTTTGACAGGCAGAGTACAGCAGCTGCTCGAGTTTTTATTGGGAGGACGGTACTTAATAACATATGTTTATATTAGTCTGTGTGATTTTGTTGCATTTCAGTTTATTTTCTGGTTTCATCTATCCACTAATTTTTCGTCACAGATGTTGTATCTACTTTTTGAACTTTTTAAGCTTTTATAGCATGGGGATTTGTAGTTCCCCTGTTAATATATGTGGTATAGTGGTGCATATTCACTTTTTGATTCAAGTTGAATGAAGATGAATGAGTTCTTGTGGTCTTCGGGCTAATTGTAGTATATCAAAGGGTTATGATTGATGATAGCTAGGTATAGGATAGTTAGCAACTGCTTTTCATACTAAGGGCATGGGAATGGAAGAGTGCTCCTTCCGACTGATGGTTAAGGGCCCTAACTCATATGTAGCGTTTAGAGCGGCTGCTCTGAACAACAGTTGCATATTATCCGATTCCTTCCAGTGCCATGACGCATAAATTGGTATCCGTGCAAGCGCATCCGGTGGGCAATCTTGTGGCAATACTATGCTGCAGTCTGCGCCATTTATTTTCCTGCACATGTCTCAGTCGATGCCGCTTTCACTACTCGAGGCCTTACCAAATTACCTAAATGATTATTTACAACCAAAGATACTAAACTAAATCATTCAAACAAAAATGGCCTAAACTACTCAACATTTATTTCTCTAACAGCAGTGTGAAATCTTTCTTTCACGAAAGGTTCCCAGATATTTCAGCTCTCTGCGAAACCAAATGTAAACATACAAACCCCTCCTCTGATTTCTCGATTCCTGGTTACTTCCCCAGTTTAGAAAGGACTCCAATGTCCACATGCATGGCCTGGGTGCTTATGTCAACGAACATCTCTCTCTCACTCTCTCTCTGTCTCACATGGTTTCTCTTGAATCTCCTCGCCATACTTTTCTCCATCTTTTTCTACTAAACTCAGCTATCTTTTCTTTCTATAACGTTCCCACTTTTCTCCCGACTGTATTTCAGATAATATGTACAAGGCAATTTCCTCTCACTCATTCGCTAATGTTTGGTGATTTTAATGCTCACCATGCGAAGTGACTGAAAAAGAATGTCACTTATATTGCTGGTGTCCATACCCTGAACTTTTCAATCACTCACCCTTTCACGAATGTGGTTGATTTCCTAGTATCCCTAAAGGACACATTTGTCTTCTAGATCTCTGTTTCACTTCTATCATTAACTCTTGCCATACCATGCAACACAGTCCTCCTGGAAATTCTGGTCACGCTATGGTTTCCGTTAATAACTCTTTACGCTCATCCTCCCTCAGGAACATCTACCAGCAGAATATCTTACTGTTATCAAAAAGCGGACTGCAGTCATTCCGTGAATTCCTTTGTGATGTCTTTTGGAACAAAGTATATAGTGTCCGTTTTGAAGAATGTGCTTCTGATGTTTCCTCCTCGCTGGAATCTGGCATCAGTGCTTTCAACCCAACCAGGAAGTTCTGACTTAAACCTTATTCATACTCTTGGTTTTCTAATGCTTGCTCGGTCGACATTACTCACAGAAATCATTATTTCGGGGCTTAGTCTGAGTACAATAGGCATCTTCTTGTCTCTACTCGTAATGAATGCAAGCTGATCCTAAATGATGCTGAACTGTTGTTTGTTGATAGAATCAAGCAGCGTATAGGATCCGGCAAGTTTTGCTCCAAAGACTACTGGCGGCTCTGCAAAAGTGTGTTAAACAATATCAAAACCTAGATCTCTTCTTTATTCAACAAATTTGATGTCCTCATGGCCACAACTGGCAAGCTTGAGTGCTTTGATGGCATATTACGCTCCAAATCTACATTTGACTCGTTTGGAATAGCTACACCCGACTTCCCACCGAGAACTGAGGCTTAAATGTGTAACTAATTCTCTGGTCTCTAACATAGTTTCTAAGCTTGAATCTCATAAGACAAATGGTGGTGACGGAATTCTAGTCATAGTCCTAAACTCTCTTATCTGTTCTCTCCAAACTCTACAAATGTTTGGCTCGCTGCTTCTTACTTTCCTGCTTGTTGGAAGTTATCCTCTCTATTTCGTGTCTTTAAAAACTGGTTAGCCCTCTGACCTCTCCAATTCCCTCTGTCTTTTCTTGAAATGCTTTCACGAGCAGCTTATTTTCCTTGTACCCCTTCTACACGACTTTACTCGAGCTACCAGATTGGCAACTAGGTCCAACCTTTTTACATTTAAAACAGTCAAATGTAACCGCCATTTTTAATCTAGTTGTTTATTTTCTAGCACTCCCCGCCAGTGACGCGCTCTTCAGTACACTTGCTTTGCTGATAGCTACAATCTCCAAAAGTTGATTTCTATCTTTCTCTTATTCTTTCTCTTATTCTTTCTCTGATACCCATTGTACCTTCTTCTTGTTTTTTTACTCTTATGTAACATATATATGCAGATTTCATTAAAAATGACCGACAATGTAACATGTATATGATTGTTATGTAATTTTTTATGTGATCTTATGATTTTTTTTTTCTAGGACATAAATTATAGAAAAATTATGCAAATGTTTTGGTTATTTGACGCTTTTGGCTATACTTTTAGCCATAATCGAGAATGGATATTATTTTTTGTTTGTGGAGTGTTCATGCGTGTGTGTAAACCCTTTAATCTTTTTATGCATGTGAGATGATGCTATGATATATTCGTGTTATCAACAAGTATGTTGCGGATAGATTTGGTAAGTCATGGTTAGAAATCCACAACTCCAAGCAAGCCTCCCTCAAGTCACTCGACGTTGAAAACTTATTTACTAACGTCCCCGTTGATATTGATATTATCATTAATTCCGTATATAAACATATTTCAATCCTACCACCTTCTATGAATTTTAATGCTCTCAAAATTTTTATGCTAATTTTAACGTGAGAAAATACACTTCTGCCTCCAGGGTCCGCTTCAGATTTGATACTCTTCTCTGTTGGTCTTAATGACCGCCACCCTTATTAGTAATACCTTCTCAATACCTTCTGGTCAAGTCATCAGAACCAACCAATGTCTATATCCCCTGGGCCACATGTACAGGGGATATAGCCGTTGGCTATTTGTAAATCAATTCAATTTTTCGTTTCTTTTTGAAACATTCATTGATCGCTTTGCTTTGAAATTGTTAGCTTCATCTTTTACTTTTCTATTCATCAACATTTCTTTCTATATTCAAGGAAATTAAAACCAAATTACTTAATCGCTTCTGGGAATACATCGGAAAATTATTTACACGCTTTAGTGAAGAAAATGAAATCTCACATGAAGCAGATGTGGCAGGTATGGTCATAATCAGACGTAGACATTTTATTTTTATTTTTAAGAAAAATGTTCAGATAAGTTAGTTAACACTTGACGATAGGTGCCAGAAAATGGCATTGATTGATGAACAAAAAAGTGAAAATTCGTAATTTTGACGTAAACTCACTAAATATTGTTTTAAAATAAAATTGTTTTAATTACCCAAATGTTATTTTAAGATAGAATTCAACTTTCTTCTATGAAATAACACAAACACCAATACATGAAATTTTAATTTAAATACTTTTAATTTAATTTTAAAATTGAAGTGAATTTTCAAAACAATTTTAACATGTTTAATGAAATGTTATGCAACATTTTCAATACATTTTTCTAATTAACTTTAAAAAATTAAACATTTAAAAAGAAATGTTAAGGCTTTGAAACGAATGAAAACTTACCTTTTAATCACAAAAATGGACTTCGCCAGATGTTTCTTTGCACTTCACCTAAAAACTAGTAAAAAGAAAAATAAGCCAAGAATACTCACCATGGGTGAGCACTTTGTAAAAGCCAGAAAAAAAACTTTTGATGTGACACTAAAGTTGTCATATCATCCCTCAAACAGAATAATACAAATTTCCCGTCTAAATCTGTCCGACGATAAGTTTTTTGAATAGGCAAATCTTTGATTTCAGCAACACGTAATAAATCATGGTCACTTTAGTAGAGAGTGTCTGTTGGCTTAATACGACTGAAAAGAAAGTAAAATAATTTCTATATTCTACTGTCTGTGACCTTAAAAACGGAAGGCTAAAGCCGCGTTTTTTTCTAACGCAAGCAAAATAATTTCTGCTTTTTGGTGACTGTCTTTCTTTCACCCAATCTCTCAGGCTACGTACTAAAAAGTAAGTTCATTGATTTCACTTGCATCTCTTCATCTAAAAACAAACAAACAAACAAACAAAAAACCAAGCGTTTTCTCTACTTACACTTCCTAAATAATATCACATGTAACAATTATGCTGAAAAATAAAGAAATGGGAAATACAAAATAAAATTACAAGTAGAAAGATGATAATTAAAATTATAGATAATAATTAATTATATCACACAAACTTCTTCATCCTGTAAAAATTTAAGACATGCAGTACATGCGTTGCATACATGAATCCTTCGCCTGTGTGTGTGTATATATGTGTGTGTGTGTGTGTGTGTGTGTGCGCGCGCGTGTGTGAATGTTAGTTTTTTGGGCGCGGGCGGTCTTGCGTGCGTATGTGTGTGTGAGTATGTATATGCGTGACTTTATGTGAGTATGTGTTGGATGATCTATCTATCTATCTATCTATATATATATATATATATATATATTTGTTTAAACAAATTCTTTGTCGTACAAAATTTTATAATAGCCAAGAATAACATCACGAATAACAGAATCCGAGACGTCCAAAGTATACCCAATTTTAGAAAGTGTCATCTTAATAAAATATGTTTCACCACAGAGGAAAGAATCGGAACAAATCTTAAGAGCCCTGTAAGTCAGGGTCGTAATCAAATATATTTTGAAAAAATCCTGAAAAAAAGTAGCCTTCTTAAATACAGAAGTCAAAAACCCGTCATTATTCCTATGAACCAGAACCTACAAAAAGGGAAGACAACAATTAGACTCCTTCTCTACGATAAACTTAAGGAAAAGGATGGACAGAGTTTAATAATGTGAAAAATAAGTCAGCTTTACCCTCATTATTAAAGAGGCAGAAGGTATTATCCACATAACGATGATATATTAGAGGACAATCAATTCGAGAGAAAAATAAAGTTTCGTGAAATCTGACAAAAAAAAAATTAGCTAGGGAAGGGCACAAAAACTAAAACATTGCTACACCGTCAATCTACCTCTAAATAATATTATTCAAACTAAATTTGACAGCTTAGGTGGCGAACTTCATAAGATCAACGAATACATTCTCTAGAAAATCCGGAGGACAACGAGGAGCGATAAAAAATATCACAACTCATCTGAATTGTCTCAGACAAGGGGACACAAGTGAACAAGGAGCATATGTCAAAAGAACACATGAACCCACTACTGGAGGAGAAACTACGCATGGATTCAAGAAAAGAAAAGGAATTCTTAATACAATAATTACTAAAGTGCGACAAAACAGGTGGTAGCGATTTTATGCTGGGAGGACCCGATGCTGGATAGGATGGTTCGTAATGGGACACCATACTTATAAAGTTTTAGGTAGCCCATACAAACGGGGACGAATAAACATAATGAGTTTAATTAACTCAAAAATATCTTGACCCATTTTAACAAATGCCTTTGAAACTTAGCTTCAATAGAAAATGTGCAATCACTCGAATTGTAAATTGTTTGAAAAGAAAATTAAAGAAAAGGCCAATAATAGTAAATGATAATTATGATTATTATTGGCGCTCTTGAATTTTGCTAAACTGCTCTTACTTTTGCAATATAAGTTGCAAGTTCTAAAAATGCATATTGTAGGATGATGAGATGAAAATTACTGCAAAAATGTCACCCTTCAAGGACGTTATTAGTTTGAGGTAAATCAGCGCTGACACTCTCAAAGCAAGATCACATACATATTTGTAATATAGAATATTCAAATTTAGTATAATTATCGTTTAGATTAATGTTCATTCAAGCAATTTGCAATTCGAATAAATGCTTATTGAATAATTGCTTTCAATCAATTATTTTCGAACAATGTTATCGATACGACTCTCCACTTTAAAACGTCACGAGTGAAAACATAGGACTTATTACGTATATAGTAATGGTAATATCATTCACTTCCCTAAATGGAAACATTTAACGTTTGTTGTTACTGTCGTTTGAAATTTATAAAGTTTTGTACGGGAACACTTTCTTCAGGAAAATATGTTTTTCAAATCCACGTCACCATGTTGATTAGATAATTATTTCCTCTTTGCGATATATATTTCATCTGCTGTTGATATTGAAAGGACTCAAGTGATGTGATTTATGTTATTTGGTATAATTCTTTTTTTAGTGATCCTGTAGTGTCAGTCCACGACGTTCGAAAACGTATTATGTTCCTTAAGAGGTAAAGGATTAATTCACTGAAACTTATTTTAAACATTGATCTAAGAAAGTCGTTGTATAGAGGTCATAGTTTTGATATTTGAACGTATTGGCGTCATGTATGGAATATGCATGAACATCCCAATCGGATAAGGCTATTTAAATAATGACTTGAATTATTCCTTTGTTTTGTGACATCTTGTGATGTTGGGTGAATCATTTCCTAGTACAGATTAATATATATTCAATTTCCTTGTCTCCATTTATTCATCTTTTGTAACTGACTTAAACATCGAGGTATTTGGAGTTTTTAGTATTAATTACGTCCATATTCTGAGTTATTGACATCACTACTTTCATTCCAACTCCAGATCATAGTTTCCGAATTAGAGAGCTTTATTTTGAGTCTTACTTCTAGGAATACTTTGGAAATAATGTATTTTTATTTCCTTCAAGATCATTCTAATATTTCTATCTCATATATAAATTCCATCAAAACTTCAAAACCCTGTGACATATTTGTTCTCGGAAACGAGCCAATGATATGGATATGACGATTTTGTTCATGCTGTTTTGGTAAAAAAAAACAAACGGAAGTACTTTGTTGAACATAGTTTTCTTTCATTCTTCTACAAAGTCATATTTTTGTAATGAGAGTGCATATAATTATTTATAAAAGCCAAAAATCGCTCAGAAAAAATTAGAAAATGTAAGTTCACTTTCTACCCGGAAAGCATAAAAATATCCAAAACCATAGACAATTGAATAAAACTATAGAAAATTAAATAAGAATCATAGACAATTGAATAAAAAAAAACATATACAATTGAATAAAATCCCATAGACAACTGAATAAAAAACATAGACAATTGAAAAAAATATACACAATTGAATAAAATAAACCAAAGACAATTGGATAAAAACATAGACAATTGAATAAAAAACCATAGACAATTGAATAAAAAACCATAGAAAATTGAATAAAAAAACATAGAGAATTTAATAAAAAATCACTTAGACAATTGAATAAAAAACCTTAGACAATTGAATAAAAATCCATAAACGATTGAATAAAATAAACCAAAGACAATTGAATAAAATAAACATAGACTATTGAATAAAAAACAGACAATTGAATAAAATAAACCAAAGACAATTGAGTAAAAAGCATAGACAATTGAATAAAAATAAACATAGACAATTGAATAAAATAAACCAAAGTCAATTGAATAAAAAACATAGACAATTGAAAAAAATAGTCAATTGAATAAAAATACGTAGAAAATTGAATGAAAAAAACCCCAAATAAACAGAGACAATTGAGTAAAAACAATAAAAAAAACATTCTTCTGTTTTTAACAAAACTGTTGTATACCAATACTAATTCGATGAAATAAATTTGTGACCATATTTGACGACTTCCTTCCCACTTAAAATGACGGAGCACAAACTTTGTAACAATTCGGTAGATATAAGATCGAACTGTATTTTGGTTATGTTTTCACAAGATAAATCGATGGAACATAAATTGAACCAAAAATGACTTGCTTTCTCGGAACTGTTAAAATCGACGACAATTTTTCACTGTTGAAATAACAGAATGCAACACTTCATATATATATAAAAAAATCCGATATATTTATTCATTTTTTTTCGGTGAATTGGTTGTATTTTAGAGTGTTTGGTTGGATTGGAGGTTAGCACACACGCATCCAATCGGCAGCCAGCCAGAAGGCTAACCCTTCTGTCTTCTCTCTCGGCGGTCTGAACCCAACTGCCGTTAAACTCAAACTCAACTGACTTTTTTTACCAAACTAACTTCACTTAAAAGGTAGCATTATTGACACCTGCACTTACGGCGTAATCTGTCACACATCGGGGCGATGACTTATTTAACCTCCGACGTCAAAACAAAATCTAGATTGACACTTGTGTTTTCACACTTCAAAACAATACCAATTTTTTCAAATCTGCCAATAAAATGCGAATACACTTCTGGGTGAAATTTCATACTAAGCAAGATATTATACAACAAAACTTGTTAACACACAAATGCATGGGCACCCATACACTCTCTCACACAAGGGAGAAAGAGATAAATAATGGATTTTATGAAATTAATGCCTTCTACAGATTTTCACGGAAACTACAATAGATATTGCGAGCAAACTTAACATAGTTGCACAGAGAAAGTTTTCAGATAATTCATTTTTTTTATATCGTTAGCAACTATGCATTTTCGAAGAGCTCTTCATTTCCTGGGATGTCCTTTGAGTGCGTCTGCACAGAAGGTGGCTTCTCATATGCATTGCTGCAGTCGCTTAGCGGTTGGATGTACTTAACTCAACTCATTTTTTCACTAAACTTTCAGTAGGCATCGATGATTGTTAATGTAATGCATTTTTCACTGACACAGGCCCTGCTTCATACGCGCTTTCATGCCAAAGTGTATTTCCCTAGACGCTAACAAAGTAAATATTGACGAGGTTATATATATATATAAATTACAATATATATATATATATTGTAATTTTGTTTTTACAATGGTTTATAAAAGAATTATATCACTACGCAAAAACAAAAAAAGATTATGTTTCAGAACATTGTTCTTCTTCAGGTGATATTTGAAAATCAAATAGTGAAAAGTATTTATTTTAGAAAACAGAAGATGAATTCATGGTTATTAGGAAAGTTAAGGAGGGTGGTTTATGGAAATTAAGCAATATGATAATGGGTGTGTCATTATTATTCAATAAAAATGATGCTCAAGTTGCTTTAGTGCAAAAGACGAGGTTTCATGCTTAATTCGAAGGAGACCGTTATCATGCTCTCGCTCATCAGGGTTGGTTTTCTTGCTGTTGAGCCCGATTTTTTTTATTTATACCGCCCGTTGTGATGATTTGATATTTGTGGGATTCGTCTTGTTTCTGATTGGTTGTTTTTTCCTTTTTCTTTTTGTTGTAGAGATGTTTAATTTCTTTTTAATGCTTTCATTTATTGCTTTTTTAATATAGGCTTAAGATGATATCCGCTTAGTTATTTTATATTGAATAAGTATCCACTAAATTGTTTCTCTTGTTATTTGCGTTGTTCGTGGGATTTAAGTTGACATTTTTTTTGTACTGACCTCTTTTATTGGCTTGACGTTTTCTCTTGCCGTGTTGGTGTGTTTGACCGCTTAATTTTCTTTAGGCCATGACTGAGTACTTGTATTCGTATCTATTTGTGTTTGTGGGCTTTATTTGTGGATTTTAACGGTTTTCAAATTCTTTGCGCTATAACTGTCAACACTCTATCTTCACCCCGATACGAACATTCGGGCGCCAAGCCTTATCATAATTCAAGAATATATATATATATATATCATATTATTTGCAGTTTCATGTTTAAATGACACGTAACTAATATACTTATTGGTGTAGCCATGAATTGTTAGGTTGCTTTTTGCGAATCAAATTTATCCTTCAAGCATAAATAACTTAGATATATTATTTAATTACGTATTTACCATTATTTGCAATGAATTATCAAAAAGATCCTATTTTTTATTCTGAAAATTATGAAGGTTTTAACGTAGAAAGGTTTTCAACAAACTTTTAAATTTTGTTTCCATTACGAAAAATTTGTACATCAAATCGTTTTTAAGTAATCGAATAAGGTAAGAATAGATTGTAGCGGGGTTACGTGAATGTGCCAGTCGAGTAGGAAAGACCAACCTATTTCCAAAAATTATCCACGGGTTATTTTTGTTGTAGGTGGCCTTGTCATGTCGAAGAACATCATTTCTCTTTAGACATCTAGACTAAACTATTATGGATGCATTGAAGCTGTTGTAAGTCGTAAATGCATTGTTAGTGTTTTGCTGTGTTTTAAGAATTATAAAGAACAATATTAATGCAGGAAGACGTGTACCTGTGTTTTATAGAGTAAGCATTGTGTTCGATAAACTACGTCACTAGAACTGCTCAGCAACCTTGAGATAATTGGGAAATGTATTACAATAATCAACAACCTATGGTAGGAAAATGCCTGCATACGTATAGTAAAAATTAACAATCTTGACAACATAAGGTATGCAGATAACACAGTGTTGATAGCAGACACAGAAAAAAATGACTAAAAATCTCTTGCAATAGTTAGTGAAAGAAAACAGGAAGAATGGATTAAGCATTAATTGTATGGTTATTAGCAAAAGGGTAGTGCGAAAAACATTGCGTCATCTATGATTGCATTAGAGTTTTATCACACCCAAATACGAATGTCTAGGCTGTTGTTCTGCGGTCATTGTCTGCGATGGACGTTACTTCAAGCAAGCATAGGAGTTTTTTAGCGTTTTGGGTGCCTGGTCTTCAGCTGCCAACTATTCTAGATATACGTCCTTTTTGTACTTTCTTTATGGCATCAATAACCAAGATTTAAATTCTATGTAAATTTCTAATTTGGGGCTTATTAGAATATTTGACAATTAAGACTATTACGAATAGAATATCTAAATTGACACTTAAGAATGGGAGAAAAAGAGAGAGTTAACAACGACGAGCCAAACAAGGTGAGTTTTTAGTTATTAATTTGACGCCAAACGTCATATTACCGAAAAAATTCCCGTCGAAATGGCTATGCCGAATTGGCAACACCGAATCAACTAGGCCCAAACGTCCCATTCTCATAAATTTTTTATAATACAAGATGCTGGTAGTGTTGGGGATGAGAAAAAAAGTGCCTATTTGGCTATTCCTATTTGGTATTTGGCGTCTATTTTAAGCTGCGATATAGAAAATTCTAATCTTGCTAGTCTCAAATGCATTCGTCAAGCTCTTGTTTATCAATACTCTAGTATATGTTATGCAAAGACTGCATGATCTCCAAAAATTCAAGTGTTATGATAAAATCTTATGAAGGTTTCTGGCTTGAAGTGAAAACTACTAATAAAACTAAAATCGCTGTTCTTAAATAACTTTTAAAAAGCAACTTCTATGAAAAGTAGAGAAAAAACAGAAATCACAAAATTTTAACAAGATTTTGAGTTCGGAGCTCTTCTTTCCCTGGACTGACTGTCTTTCAGTACTCGTAATCCCAGGTTAATTTCTGAAACTGCAGAGAGAAGTATTCACCCTTTTCTTAAGGGCATTGTGTGAAAATGAACGCAACATACAAAATAGAAATTTAAACTACTAATACTAATATTATAAACAGAAATATTATATTGAATTGTATTTTGCTTCGTTTTTTGTAAGCAATAAAAGTAAAAGAATAAAAAAACATTGCTTGATGACGGTTTTGATTAAAGATCAATTAATGAAAGACTGCTAAGTGTACATGCGCGCACATCCATACGAAGTAAGAGAGAGAAAGAGAGAGAGAGAGAGAGAGAGGAGAGTGAGAGAGAAGGCATATAGAAATGTCGGGTGGTATAAAATTACGCTTTCTGTAAAACTCGAAAATTAAATAATTCTTTGTCAATTTATTTTCTATATGAAGCATTAATTAATAAACGAACGGTTAATTTAATAAGGTAAATTTTCGAAGTGTCAAATGTTGCAACTACGTACAAAAATAATTAGTTAATTTACGCAAGAAATAGTAACAACGGCACACTATTTTCAATGAATATATAATAATTGAGACCTTCGTGCACGCGTGCGCGCGCGCACACACACACACACACACACAGAGAAAAAAACATGGACGTTTGATTATTTTTCCGTGTGTTCATGCCGTTTATATATATATATATATATATATATATATATATATATATATATATATATATGTTTTTTTGTGCGTGTGCGTGTGTAAATTTTGGCAGTATATCTTCATTTTAGCATGTCTCATTGAATACTTGTCTCTATTCTTACAATAATTCATTCTAGTTCTATAATTTGCTTATTAATGTTAAGTTGAAATTCATAAATGAAGGCGGCATAGTTTTTTAGCCCAAGTACTTTTGATCTACTGCGAGATCTTTCTCAGGAGGAATTATGAAGATAAACTTATTGCAAATGTGGCTGTCGTAAAGTAATCTTTGTAGGCACGAGTGAATACGCACCGCCATAATTATTTTAAATTCAATCGTTTTAGTTCAGGTGTTTTTTTGAGCACATTCTTTTTTTTTTTTAATCATTTCACTCCGAGCAAGGCAGAAATGCCACTGATGTGCGGGGGGCTACATAACTGTAAAAAGATTAATTAAAAAAGAGTGAGGAGTACAAACTAGTTAGAAAGGAGCAATAGAAAGCTGAAAATGCAGGTGCGATGACAGATACATAGGTGGAGAGAAAGGGAAGGTTA
The DNA here is from genome assembly GCA_037127315.1 of Ascarosepion bandense. Lineage (NCBI taxonomy): Eukaryota > Metazoa > Mollusca > Cephalopoda > Sepiida > Sepiidae > Ascarosepion > Ascarosepion bandense. The sequence goes on from JBBBDQ010001669.1 coordinate 1,844,061, forward strand.
TACGGGGATGGGGAGAGAGCTAGAGTCCAGTGGTTAGTAGATGAGTATTGACTTTGCATTTAAATTTCTGGAGGTTGTAGCCGTCAGGAAAGCAAGAATATGGGAGCGAGTTGCACAAGCGGGAAATGCGAGAGAAGAAGCTGCAGGAGTAGAAATGTCTGCATTTGGCTAACCTGACTGTGAATGGGTGGGACCCAGTTGCCAGTCTGGTTGCACGAGTAAACACCTGTTGAGGAGGCACCAGTGACTTAAGTTCGTTGGAGAACGGCAGGGGCACCTGACCATAAATGGCAGCAGTACTCCATGCACGGACGGATGGTTGACTTGTATATATGCAGGATGGATTCAGGTGGAAAAAACATCCTGGATCGACATAGTGACCCAACCTTCTTAGCAGTAGATTTTGCTATGGATTCAATATAGTGGTTCCATTTAAGGTCTGAGGACAGGGTAAGGTCGAGGAGGTGTAGTGTATTGCTCTCAGGGAGAATCACTTGGTCCATGCTTATGGGAGGCAGGAGAGGTTGCCTGTAATGGTTGACAGACAACAGCTTGGTCTTAGATGAATTGAAGTTGACAAGCCACTTCTTGCCCCAGTTCACCACAGAGTGTAGATCCCGCTCAAGGTCAGCAGCGAGATTATGTCTGTCCGCTACGACAGGTTTCTTACTGGAGCGGGAGTATATTGTAGTGTCATCTGCGTAGATGCCTACTTGGGACTTGATCTCATCTGGGAGGTCGTTGATGAAAATAAGGAAGAGCGTCGGGCCCAGGATAGAGCCCTGTGGGACGCCAGCATTCGTGCTGTAGGACGAAGAGGCACGCCCATTCAGAACGACCTTCATTTTGCGGTTATTTAAGAAAGAGTGGATTAGGTCAAGCAGTCGACCGGTAATACCATAACCGCGTAGTTTGCATAGGAGGCTAGAGTGCCAAACCCTGTCGAAAGCCTTGGAGATGTCCAGAGCAACTGCGCCAGCCTTGTCAGACTCATCAAGGGCCTGTAGCATGTACTCTGTTACGGTTGTTAGCAGGTCGGCCGTGGACCTGGCAAAGCGGAAGCCATATTGCCTGCCAGAGAAGAGTTTGTGGGCAGTTAGATGATGAACTATTTCAGCATCGATTATGGCCTCGAATTCTAATATAAGGAAGCTAAGCAGAGATGGTAAAAAAGCAAAATGTCATTAAATATTGGTCAAATACATTTTAAAACACTGATACTACACTTACAGCAAATTTTGTTCAGTGTTGGTTGGTTCCTATTGATGTAGACAGCGTCGAGGGGTTTTGTTTAGTTTATTTATAGTGTAGTATATTGGTGTTGTCAACAAGGGATTTTCTTGTCTTGTTGTGATAGACAGGAAAATGTCTTTAAATGCTGTATGACAGAATTTGTATCTTTCAAATGGAGTATAAGGCGTTTTGATAATGCTGTGGTCGGCAAACCGACATATGTACTTACTTTGATGACTGAGATACAGTCATCGAAAAGACATTAAAACAGATATACAATGTTGGACTTTTCCAATGCACTAGTTGACAGAGAATAGTTATTGCGTATGATGCCGTTGGTTGTGTTAAATTTTGTATAGTATATAATTAGTATTGTTTTTTTTTTGTATACACCTGGTAAGTAATCAATGAACGAAAGTGTTGCTGTAAAGATTGGCTCCAACATAGAGTACGTAGATGGGCTGGGTGCCCCTCACACGGGGCAGATAAAGTCATTTGCAGCAGCTACACTTCACCAAGGAAAATTTCCAGTGGTTTATGAAATTTTACATTTGTGGTAAATCATATCAGCACCTAAAACACTTTGGGGTTTTGCATGTTTTCGGATTTTGTGATTCGGATAAAAGATACACAAGATATATAAATTATCATCACTGGACATTCATTTATTTGTGGACGACCTTATTCTAGACAATTTTCCTGTGCAAACAAAAACATTTTGCATTCCAATAACGTAACAAACAGAGATTAGGACACAGGCCGGGTCAACCTGGGGAGAATGTACGATGTTTTTAAAGAACCGAAACCGTCAATAAACCAGAGTAATATCAGTTTGGTGTTGTTTTTCTGACGTGAAATTCAAATACTGCCAGAAAGATAGAACAAAAGTAATGACTAGCAACGGAAAGTGCATTCAGCGACGCGTTTCTTACTATTTCTTGCGAATAAAACATTACTTGAAAAATCAGCGAGAACTTCTAAAATTCTAATGCATTTCCTGGTTTCTTTCACCATCCTGAAAACATTACTAGCCCAACATACACAATTTCAAATATATTAAAAATCAATAAAAACGGTTAAAACCATTATCTCATGTTTTTAATGATGTACAGAACATCCTTCCATCCTAAAGCTAATTACAATTTAAATAATATTCATTTATACAAAGACTTTTGAACCTTACTCGCTTATTCTTGTCTTACCAGACTTTGAATTATTGAACTTTATGTCCTTCATATGTTTTGACTTCTCTTTCGCTTACTTTGCGAATATTCATGAACGTTCTCAAATTAATAAGTCTCAATAAACAAATGACATCCTTGCACTTATATAAATACGTGCAAAAAATAAATCATATATTTGGGACTTGGCTAAGAATAGTTTTTCCTCGACATTTTTTTGTTTTGTTCCTTTATAGATACACTCTATCAGAAAATAATTTTTTGGTTGGTACCAGAATACGAAATTTCTCATAACTGAGTTATCTCGGTTAATATCCATAGCGATTTTAAACTTTTTATAGTTGGTTCAACTTTTGTATATAAATTTCTCCCATTTAATAATTTCAATTTCTCCGTTCATAATTTTAGTAAGTTTATTTGTAACTATTTTATATTCTCCTGTGTATATTTTAGTTTGTTTTAATTTGGCAGGTTTTAATTATTCCATAAAACCGAGAACAAACCGCATTTTTAGGAATAACTAATAACAAAAAATGGCGTATATATGCCAAAAGATTTCCAAATAGCTGCTTTCAGGTTGGGATTGAGAGTTATTTTTCTTTTTGTAGACTGTTTTCAAACCATTTGTAAAAAGCCTACTCTGTCCTGCTATTAAACATTCGAGGAGTAGGGCTGTTTATTATCAGTTCCGCCGAAGATTATGTTTTTGCATAAGCTTAATATTATGCAGGGATAGTGTTGTCCTAAATGTCACAACAGATCGTCAAAGTAAGCAGGGTGCACATCTGAGATGACACCAGCCAAGAGTGCATATCCGCGATTCACATATCAGTTAGTTTGAGTTAAAGGGAGATAACTACATGGCATCCGAAAGTGGCATATTACATGGAATAAGAATGATATACTCCGGTGATCGAAATAAATTGGTCGTTTTAAAATTCTAAGCGGCTGATGAAGGCCGGAGTGCACAACTGTCAAAACGTCGTAAACATGACACTAAGGATGAGGACAACAGACTGAACAGAGCAAATAATGTAAATACTAACTTATCTCAGAAGTATAGGCAAATACCCAAAAAAGGTGTATCGGATTTTCTGGTGCGCTGAGATTTAAAGGCAAGTGGGCCTATGCCGTTACAAATGAGGGTAATATATATATATATATATATATATATATATATATATATATATATATATCGATATGCCGTCGAAAATGACGGCAACATATATATTGATGTAAAACTATTGAGTTTCTTGCAGTAAGACATAAGAAAACAAATAACAAAATAATCCAAACCTCTGAACTTGACAAGTGGAATATATATATAAATCCTCGATATTATAATAAAAACAGGTGTGTATTTATTTCACTGTCTCTGTATGTCCGGCTGTTTTTCTGTCTGTCTCTCTGTCTCTCTCTATATATGTGTGTGTTTATATATATATATATATATATATATATATATATATATATATATATATATAGTTGTCGTCATTATAATAGATAGGATTTTGGAATCTCTTGCAAATACACTGGACGGTCTCCTTGCTTTAATTATTGAATGCTGCCATAATCATTGCCTTCAGTTGTTATGAGCAGTTTTGCTGGTCTTCGCTCAACTACGTCTCACACATATAAATAGTCAAATGCCTGCAGTCTGGAAAGTTAGGTAGCTAGATGTGAGGAGTGATATATTTTCAGAAATTTTCTGACAGCAATCACTGTGTTCTCCTTGTTTGACATAGTGCAGACATACCGTCTTCCATTAGCCACCCTTTTGACGCAGGGAATTACTAACTCTTCTAGGCACTTGATGTAGGCCTACGTATTGAGTGTAAGGCTTTGTGTGAAGACGAATGTCAGTATTACGTCGCCATCATTAGATCACTCCAATCAAGTTTGTAATCATTATTAGACGTATCCAACGCTTTCAGAATCCTCTGAACCTTTTTTAGAATGACATCCAAACACTCTTAAATGTTCACTGTTTTCAAATTTTTGGCGGAGTGTATTCTCTCATGGTGTTCTTTGTTTCCCCAGATTTACTCTACTATACTGTAAAACCGACAAAATTAACAATAAAGAACGCGCATGCGCGAAATTAAATATATAAAATGGTGACAATTTAGCTATTACACCCTGTATGTATACTCAATAAGGAGTTGCTGATTCATACATGCATAAAGAGTTAGAGCTTAGCTTCGTTAAATAACTATGTAATACCTGCTTTGTAAATGGAATGGTAAGCTTTTATAAAAGCACTGATTTAAAAAAATCTGTATACATTGAATGATAATCAGCTATTCTGGTCTCCTGAGAAATGGCAACACTTTTTTGTTTCTGATGTGAGGATCCATAATGAATAAATTTTGAAGGCAATAAATAATTTACGTCCTCAAAAGCAATTTTTTGGAAGGTATCAAATGCGCTTTCAACATTTCAATATTTCAGTTTAAGGAGTCAAAAAGTAAAAACCCTTATAGAGAAATATGCATTCTTCAGCAGGATTCAAACCTACAACCTCTTATAAACTAACAGGAAGCCACCATTTGATTTACCTAGCAATATTTTGCGAATATTTAGGCTGGTAGTTATATATATATATATATATATATATATATATATATATAACTACCAGCTTAAATATTCATACGCGCGTGCACACACATACACACATATACATATATGTATGTATGTATATTTTAGAATTGTCAAAAGGTTTTGTAATTTCGAGCGCCTTTGGCTATACTTTTAGCTATTATCAAGAAGTAATTTTGTTTTGTAAACATGTGCAAAGATTGCGTTTATAGAGTTTTGTGTATGTTAAGTTTCGAACACGGTAAGCACATTGTTACCATGTTCATACTTAATGTTATGATGTGTAGGATTTCTCTTTTTTTATTTGTAATCCTCCATTATTTCTAATCTTCTTTTGCGTGTAGATGATACTATTATGTATTATCGACGAGGATATCATGGATAAGTACTGGAAGACTTCGATGTGTGTATAAATGAGATCGGATGGAACTGTTGTGGGAAAAGTGCAATGTCAATCTTCTCATCAATTTTGTGATGATGTAGCCAATGTAATCTTTTACAGATTTAGATAGTTGAGAAACACAGTTCTTTAAAAGATATAAAATTTGTAAACGGCACTGGTTCTCTGCAGTTTAGATTTCGCAGGTGAATTATTATTGATAACGAGCTTGGCAATTTCTAATTTTTTATAATGGATAATAATGTTTTTCATGTTTGAGTTGGTCGGTGTTGCATAATTTTGGATGATATTGCGAAGTGAAGATTTATCCTACCTGTAGTTATTGCGCATTTGATTTTTGTAAAAAAATATTGATGTTGTTTTTTTGGTCCACTTATTTATAGTTGACATTAGTTACGTTATGAAGAAAAAGTTTGATATGGTAATCAAGTAAATAATTTGGAAAGCTGTTGTTGACAAGCGTTTGTTTCAAATAGTGTAATTCTTTGAAGAAAAGCGGTTGCGAAGATGAATTCTCGTACGCTCACGTGAGGAAGTTTTAATAACGCCAATTTTGTATAAAAAAGGACATTGACTAATAAAATTTAGGTGGTAAGAATTTTTGCTCGTGGGTTTTTATATACTGAATTTGTGAAAGTATTATGACTAGAATTTACAAGAAATTTCAGAAATGGGAACTTGTGTTTTGGCTAAGCAAATATTTAAAGTTAAGAACAGATGTTTTTTCAAAAGTGGTTTTAAGATGATAGATCATCTTAAAACTACTTTTGCAAAACAGTGCAGTATTTATGACAGAACAACGCTCAATATCAATGACAGAAATTATGTAAATATAAATTGTGAAGGCATAGCTATGGACATTGAGTGACGGCAGACTGTTTTCTTCATAAAAGCAATGTGCATATAGGCATCTATATATGTGTGCGTGTGTGATGATTGCTATACATGAAACTATATATATCTCATCAGTACGGTTAAACTCGGATTGCTTTTAACCCAAGATTGAAACCTGACCGAATTGGCGTCAGTCGGTGATTCTACCTCTGGGCTATGGGCATTCGGTAGAAGAAGGCAGACTTTTAGCGTGTATATTGTCATTATACATGCCCAAATAGCCAGAGTGCTCTAATTCATTAGTGAATGAGCGATATATAACTGATATTGTTTTTCTAGGCCAACTACTGATGTACTAAAGATTATTAGCGAAAAAGTATAATACACTTCAGATTAGATGAGCGAAGCTAGGACTGTTGATTTGGATATCTCGATAGAGTTTGGCATGCCGTTTTTTTTTTCACAAGTTTAAAATTTATTTCCTCTCTGGCCGAATTTGTTAAGTGATTCAGTGTTTCTTATCAAATAGTGAAATGGAATTTATGTTGAATGGCCTCATTTCTAGATCCTTCTATACTAATACAAGTCTCCCCCAGGATCCTAGCTTTGATCCTACTTTGTTCTTTATTTTCATGAACCATCTTCCTCAAACATCAGCTCTCAAGTTAGCATTTATGCTGATGACGCAACCATTTACTTTTCTCTAGAGAGGAAGTCTGATCAGTTCACTAAGGTCAAATTGGAGGCTGATCACAAACAATCTATAGTCTGTTGTTAACTAGAAAACGGAATACTTTGTTAAGTTTAACGCCTTGAAAACAAAACTCCTTTCAATTAATAACCTGAGAGATTCCTGTCTGTCTTATATCAGCATGGCCGACTGATTCTCGACTAACATAAAATGAAAAGACTATATTGAATCCATTTCTATTTCAGAAATGGATTTGCTAAAATAGTTGGTTCACTGTGTCCTGTTTGACAATTTTCCCCTTACATTTTTCTTATATATCAATAATACGCCTATGCTTAGAATATTGCTGCTACATATGGTCCGTTTCTCCTGCTATATATTTAGAGATTCTGAAAAAAGATCTAAACAAGAATAAACAATATAATGGGACCTGACCTGGCATCTCGGTTTCACTCACTTTCCTAGCTCCATAAAGTTGTTTCCCTGTATATTTCCATATATAGTTTTATACCAAGTGTTCGGATGAGATCTTTGCTATGGTACCTACATATTTTGAATTTAAGCACACTATTAGAATGACAGTAAAGTTTCATCAATTTACATTTGAATTGGCCAGATGTTACTGTAAGTTCTACGCTAACAGTTTCTTTTCTCGCACTTGTCGAAAGTGGTTTCAATTTTTTCACACACCTTTGTTCTTCAAAAATTTAAACAACACATCACTCAATAAATCACGGATCTAACTAATAAAACAACAACTTTAGGCAAAACTCGACTTTATTCATCAATATAGTCTACTTCTAGGGTGATACACAGATTCCAACCCTTCTCTATTAATGCGATGCCCTTTTTGTAGAACGACTTATCTTTGGCCTCAAAATACGCCTCAGTTTCCGATATCATTTCTTCTTTGGATCCGAACCTCTTTCCGTGGAGCAATCTTTTGTGGTCTACAAACATCCAGTAGCCGCTGGGGGCCGGATCTGAAGAATAGGGTGGATGCGGAAACAATTTGAAGTGCAATTCATGAAATTTTGTCCTCGTTGTAATCGACTTGTGACAAGGTGCGTTGTTTTGGATAAAGATAACTTTTTCTTCTTCATTTGTGGCTGTTTTTTGGCGATTTCGTTTTTAAGCGCACCGAAAATACTATATAATATTCACTATTGATGGTTCTGTCTTTCTCAAGGTAATCGATGAACAGAATACCTAGCGCATCCCAAAATACGGTGGCCAAAACCTTGCATGCTGATGTTTGCGTCTTTGGTTGTTTTGGTCGGCTGACTGCCGATTTGACTCTGGAGTGAAGTGGTAGATTCACGCTTCCTCCATTATCACATAATTATGCAAAAACAATTGCAAACAACGCTCCAAATTGTCGAGGCATTGTTAGTTTTAAACGACTGTGAGCAAACGCGGCACCCACTTTAAACACAGTTTTCTCATTGACAAATGTTAATGCAAAATGGTGAATACACTTTCAATTTTTTTTAAACTTCAATTTACAATCGGCCAAAACGAGTTTGTGGATTTTTTGTATTTTCCCGAACAACTGCCGATTTTGGGCGACCTGAGCTTTTAGCCTCATATATGTACAACCGCGTTAAAAGTCAGCTAACCATTGTTTCCAACGGAGCAGGGCCTGAATAATACTTATCAAGCCATTGCTTTGTTTGAAAATTATTTTTCCCATAAGAATGCAATGCTTATCAACACACGAAATTCATATTTTTCCATTGTTTTGAAAATTTGTAATAGTAGCTTCACTTAAACAAGTGTAAATAATTTAATTAATCAGATGGGGCCCAAATTTTGTCACGTCACATTTGAATGTTAGCACTTCATAAAAATTATATGGACTGTTTATTAATGGCGACATCTATATGTCAGGCCCCGGACTTATTGAGTGATGTGTTACAATGTCAAACATTATCTGCCATTTTCCTGATTACTCTCCTATTGTTCAAGCGCTTTAATAATGTTTCGGTTTTGTAATTCTTTCACACACAGTAACCCTTTGTATCTTAGATTCTTTTTCTAACTTCCTTGGGGTAAATTCAATGCACACCACATTATTTGCGTTTCATGTTTGACAGTTATGTAAACAACATATTTATTGGTATTAATGTGTCATTTATGTAGTGTTTGTTGCATTTATGATCAACAGGTGTATAATTTAATTGCTAACACAGGGCGACTTAGATGTATGTAAAAGTAAAGGAATTCATCTCCCCGATCTATGGCCTGTATAAAGAAATGAGAAATGAGATTTTCAACCTTATATTCGTAGGTTGTGTTCAAGTTTGTGTCCAAATCAAAATCAGTGCGAATAGTCGGTGTCTTGAAATATATCTAAGAAAATAAATCGAATCAAATGCGTTAAACCGATTTCACGTTTGTTGAAAAACGCTTTCGTAGGGAAAACTTTCTCAAAAGAAAACCAGATTCAATATTTTGCCAAAAATCTATTGGCATCAAAACCTGCAGCGTTTTTCTTGAATGTTATCGAAGAGCTACAAATCACTGCAAAAAATGGCGAATGCATAATTGAGTAAAATGTAAATTACTTTTTTAAAGACTAATCTATACTATAATAAGAGCCACGTTCGTCTGTTTGTCTGTTCGGTCGTCAGTCACAATTTCTTATCTTAATCTAAACTATAATAAAAGCTGCGTTGGTCCGTCACAGTTTCATACTTAATATATACTATCATAAGAACCACATCCGTCCTTCAAAATTTCATGTCTTAATCTATATTATAATAAGAGCCGCGTCGTCCGTCCGTCACACGAGGCAATCAGTAATAAAATATGCATCATTTCTGTTACTAATAAGGTAAACAGTATTTCTTTCAGTAACAATTTAATTTAATTTAAACTAAAACTTAAACATAAAATTGAAAAGTAAAATCTGAAAAGCTGAATTAATAGGTAGAATATTTTAGGGTAGAAGTTATACATTTTCTGCCTATGGTTCACTGGGGATTGTTTGTATATATAAACTAATGTATATTATTCATAATAAAACCTAATATTAGACTTGCGTTAGAAAATGGGGCATTGGTTTCATTTTAATTATGTCTTGATAACTAACTTAAAGAATACAGTATTTTCATTTTTCAAAACATTTGTTTAAACTCTACGCACGTTATAAATGATAAAATAATATTTTTAAGTTTAAGTAACCTGGATAATTAAAGCGAAACATGTATCATTCTGTATAATTCATAAAGCTGTTGTCACATCATGAGTTTGGCATGTATTCTACTATATTTTATGCATATTTTTAAGGAATTCACCCTGGCCCAGGCGATAATGTCACTAAGACGCAACGAGCTACTTGAAATGAAGAGAAAGAAAGACAGGAAAGAAAGGTAAACCCAATAACAGTATAAATTTTAGTGTTTAGTTAGAGACGATAAAAGAATAGAGTTGAAGACGAATTAATAAGAGACCGGAAAATTATTCCTAAACAGGAAGGAAAGTATAAAACTTTACTTATGTTCAAACGCCCATGAAAGATTATTAAATCTTCTGCATTTTAAGCGTACAAAGTTGCAGATCACAAATATTTATTTTCGCGTTTGGAACAATATTAAAGAAGCTGATGGAGATTATATCGTCATGGATAATGAAAAGCTTGATTCTATGATGCAGGAAGATTCATCGCCACTTAAAACCGTCAATCATTGAAGACGTTCCTGGCATTGCCTTCAATCAGACAATATATTGGCTACTTATGCTTTGCAGAATCATTTAAAGTAATTGCATACAGAGAATTATTGCACAGACTGAAGGAAGTTGTTTATTGAATGAGAACAGGATATTTGTGGGGAATGGCATCCACCTGTACGACAACTACATAGAGAGCCAAATTATTGAAAAAATTAATTCCAAGTTTATGGTTGTTTTACCTCATCCATAATATAGTATTTACATGGTACCTTCAGTTTATAATCTGTCTGGGCCACTCGAGCAACATTTCTATGTGAAGTCATTTCACACAAACATCATAGTTGTTGCAGTGATGAAAACTGACCCAAGCCCGTTAGTGGTACTTCCTACGAAGGGAATATATATATATATATATATATATATATATACTGAAAAGTAAAATCTTAGAATCTGAATTAATAGCTAGTATTTTTAGCGCAGAAGTAAGTTATACGTTTTCTGCCTATGGGTCACACACACACACACACACGCACACACACACACACACACACACACACACACATATATATATATATATGTTTCTGTCTACCCCTTTGTTTTCATTTCCCTTTCCCCTACTTTCTTATAACACGCTTAATTTTTAACTTTTGATTTCTTAACATATATGTAATCTGAAAGTCATTTTCAATGATCGTGTCTTGAATTCTCTTCGCCGTCTCTTTTTTCTTTTCCTTACATTTCTTCCCTACCTTTCGTATCAATGTCTAGACAAACCTAACAAAATCTACTCTCTATTTTAACATCCCTCACATTATTCTTTTTGATATTATCTTATTCTTTCCTTCTTTCATGTAAACTTACGTGTATGAATTTCTTTTTGATTATACTTCTGGTAAATGAATTTTGTACTGTATTTATATAATAAATGAATTTCGTCCCTGAAGAAGTGATTTTTTTTGTATATGAAAGGGTCATACGGCATATGTAATTTTTGTAGTTTTATTGAAAAAAATATACATATTTGGCTCTGTAAATTGATACTATTATTTACATAGAGCCCTCTACATAATTAATGCGATTAATATTAATAGGATCTGTTTTGTGATTTTATCTGGCATTTTTGTTTTTGATATATATATATATATATGTGTGTGTGTGTGTGTGTGTGTGTGTGTGTGTGTGCACTACTGGTAACAAATGCATGAACCTCGATGGCGACTATATGTACAAACACCATTGTAGTATTGGCAACATATGCACGAACTTTTATTTATAACTATACACAAGACTAGAAAGAATACAGCAATTATGCACAATAGAATTAATTCTTCTTCTATGGGCCACGTCTCTTCAGGACGGAGCTGATCATGGCCTTCCACACCTACTTTTCCCTTGTAGCTCTTAACACCCTTTCTCTTGTTACTCTTCTCCAACTCTGTTCTGTCATCCATTTGCTCATCACCATCAAGTATTTCACGTGTAGTTTTTCCTGTCTCTCTTCCCCTTTATCTGTTCTCTACCATTTCTCTCTATCTATCAAATTTTCTAAGGCTTCCTTCCTCAGTACATATCTCAGAAACTTCAGCTGTCATTTCCAGATGTTAAATATAAGTTTCCTTTTCGTTTCCATTCTCTCCAAATCTCGTCGTTGCTCACATGATCGGTCCTTGGTATCTTCAGCATCCTTCTGTAGAACCACATTTCGGCCATTCAAGTTTTTCCCTCATCCTTGATGAGATTGTTCAGTTAGTAGGACGGAAAGCGAGCGAAGCCAACAGGCTTTATACAACCAAAGGAAGGATCACTGATAAAAAAAGACAAAAATGCTCTAAAGATTGAGTGAATACGTCAGTGAATTTTTTTCTGATGCGAGAAAGAAGCCTACGCGGAAGGGTCAGAAATTTTAATATCTAAAGTCATATCGTATCTGGACAAGATAAACAGAAATCATGATTGGGAAACGCTCTTAAACTTTGCCGTATTCTACAAACGAAAAGTATTAAATGAAATATACAACAGTAGATACATATCCGGGAACTTCAGTAAATCTATTTTCGTAACATTACCAAAGAACCAAATGCAAATAATATCGAGCTCTATGAGACAATCAGTTTATTGATTCCCAAAACCAAACTAATAATACTAATTCTGTTGCATAGCGCCTTAAGCAGAATAAGACTGTAAGTTGGACAAGCACAGTGCAGGTTTGTAAAGAACAGCGGAACAACAAATGCGATATTCATGGTCTTAATTACATCGGAGAGAGCAATAGAAATGCAGAAAATATGCCTCTGAGTTTTATAGATTACGTAGAAGCTTTTTACAAGATACGGCATGAGGATCTATTTGAACTGCAACTCGTTCTATTCGTTAGTATAACCAAGAATGTATACTCGGAGAAAACCGCTCTTATACGTGTAGAAAAGGAATTAGCTTCACATAATAGAAAGCGGCGTAATTAATTGATAGAACCTATACAACGAGGCTACTCTAAGGGAGCTGGTGGCCTGCCCGTATTTGTTACCGGTTGGCGTAATCTTAAAGTAACATATGCGCATGACACACTGTGGACGGCTGACATAGATGGAAAACTACATGACTTCCTGGATAGGGTAGTATAAAAGAAGGGAGGAAAAGGGACTAACCATCAAGTGCAAAATGACAGAGAGTGTGATCATCAGCAAAAGAACAAAACCAAGGCGAGAGCTACAAATTGTAGATTTCAATATCAAGCAAAGACAGAAGTTTAAATAACTGTGAAATGTGGAAAATGCAAATCCAAAATCTGAATGCATTAGATACGCAAAAGTTGCCTTCATAAAGCTAAGTAAAGAGACGAGAAACTGAAGTGAATACGAATCAGTTTTCTCAGAGATGAAGAGAAGGTTAGAAACAACAGAAATATACTATTACAGATTTTACAGAAAGATACCGAAAATTCCAAGGACGACATGAGTAGGCAGTCTTAAAGAAAATGGTAACAAAGAGAATCTTATATTCAGAAAGAGGCAACAGACATTTATTGAATATATAAGGAAAGAAAGTACATATAAATGTTAGGAGGTTTATAATTATTTAATATTATAATTCTCTTACAACTGCATTCCTTTAAATTTTCTATAAATAATTTTTGTGGCATTTGTTCTATTTCTTTTTTTGTAACTAGACTAGAAATTTATGTTTATCATTAGCAGATTAGCAGTTAGGTGTAATCATTTTACTGTAAATTATTCATTAATTTGTGTTTGATAGGGTCTTTACTAACAATTCATTTTATTTTACTGCTCCCTCGGGCAACTCATTTTTGACTTCTTGCTTTCCAGTCAGATTTGGTCTTCAAAAATTGAAATGCAATGTCAACCTATATCTGTCGACTTTAATCCTATTCTTTTATTGTCCTCAATCATTTTTTCTCAGATTCTTCACTCTCAGCATTTCTTGTGCCTTAGTGGCTATATCGCCTTGTTTAAGGTGAAATGATTAAAATGTATTTGTAAATTATTGTACTTAGGAGAACTAAATGTGAAAACAGTTCTGAATAACTTTATTTTTGTTTGTTAGAAGTTTTTCAGTTTATAAATTCTATAACTTTAAAAATTATAATACCTCTGCTAATGTTGCAAACAACAATCGTTTTGTCCGACAAACGTGGTATACAGAACACGTATATACAAAATATAAAATGATATTTTTGTTCTTCCTTGACGAAAAGTTGTGTAGGAAGTGGTAGTCAGAGGGAATTACTGACTACCGGAAGTTGACTTCTCTTTTTCTCTCAGCGTTTTTTCTGCGTCCTCTTTGTGTTCTTCTCTTTGGCCCAAAAAATGTAACATTCTCACGTATTTTTGCCTTTTCGAATTTTTGCTTGTGTCATCTGTGTCATATAGGCACATCTGTCAATAATTTTCGCCGATTATTGCGTTTGAAGCCAGTTGCCTGTGATATAATCACAATTCTATCAGTCTTGTTTATATTTTCTGCTTTTGACGGTGACCACACTTCTGTTGGTTTTGTTTGTGATGACATCCCATGCAGGGCAATAAAGCCACTAAGATAGAAAAAGTGATAGGGCGTGGAAGAATTAGGAACAGAAACATTAATAATGATCATGAAATCCAAAAATGAATCAGTTATATTATTGGTCCTGATGTATTAGGCTTGAGTCAATTTATCGCCACCGTAAGTTTGTTCCTCTGAACGTTTCTATAAATATTATGGTAATTATTCGGATGAGCTATTTTTGTTAATTTAAGCACAGTACTAGACTGGCGTAGATATCTCATCAATTTAAATGTTTCACTGCCTGACGAGAAAATTTGTTGCAAATAGTTATTTTCTCGCTTGTGGAACACTCTTCCTGTACAATTTCGTCTAGCCAACATAAATCTGCACAAGTTTAAATGCAATGTCAATCGCTATCTCCTGTCCTCCTGATTACTTTTTAGTAATCAGGAGGACAGGAGATAGCGATTGACATTGCATTTAAACTTGTGCAGATTTATGTTGGCTAGACGAAATTGTACAGGAAGAGTGTTCCACAAGCGAGAAAATAACTATTTGCAACAAATTTTCTCGTCAGGCAGTGAAACATTTAAATTGATGAGATATCTACGCCAGTCTAGTACTGTGCTTAAATTAACAAAAATAGCTCATCCGAATAATTACCATAATATTTATAGAAACGTTCAGAGGAACAAACTTACGGTGGCGATAAATTGACTCAAGCCTAATACATCAGGACCAATAATATAACTGATTCATTTTTGGATTTTATCAAGGAGTTCAAGGTAAAGTGCAAGGGTACCGGACCATATGTGGCAGCAATATTTTAAGCATGAACGAATGGTAGACTAATACATATGTAAGATAGATTATGGAGATTTTTCTCATGTCAGCTGATAACAGATAATAGTATCACAGACAGTTTATCTGATTTTCTTTAGAAACTTTTAACTTTTAAATAAATATTAACTTCGGGGTTTTCTTGTTTACCATATTTAAAAGGTTCTCTCGATTCAAATGTATGGTTGAGCAAAAGAAGAGCAAATGTGATATTTCAGGTTTCCTAATCGATATTTATCTTAGTGAGTAAAAGTAGAGACCTAAATAGGATAACACCATCTTTATAATTAATGGCCCTTCAGCAATGTTTTTCTACTTCTAAATTCTAAGTTACGCGTTTCTCCGAAAATCTCGCCAGAGGGAGAGATGAAAATACTATTAAAAAGTCACGGTTAATCTTGAAATGTTTCCCAACCAAGCAATACATTTAAGAAAGATTTTTAACTCAAAGGAAACACACACACACACACACACACACACACACACACACACACACACATATATATATATATATATATAGAGAGAGAGAGAGAGAGATACAGAGAGAGAATATATTGTAATGTCTTCACTCTTCATCACAATAATACCTTCATGAAAATTTGACTGAAATAACATTGCTCAGCTAAGTGACAAATTTCTCCACATTAATTATATTAACGCTCTATCAATATCTCGATATCAAGCACTCTATGACAAAATACCTGCTTGCTTAAAATGACTTTCTGCCAGTAAGTTGTTGGAAAAACAGCAATTATGGCACTAAACATCATTCCAATTTAACGCTATATATATATGGTAATATTTTTATTCTAAGTTTATAATAAAAACAGTGTTTACTGCAACTCAAGAGCCGTTGTGTCTCGATAATATTTTATTAGCACCTCGTCAGGCAGTGAAACATTTTTTCTTTTAGGAATCATTATATATAGGAGCTTAAAAAAACACAAATTTTACCAAAACTGATGATGACACGCAATTGCTAATTTATGTATCATTCAATTGATTTAATCACTGGCATGGAATATGTTTGGGTCGGAAGACATTTTAAGTCTCTATCCTCCTTTACTCTTACAATCAAATTTATCCTATACATCATGATAAACACCACGAAAACCTTAATTGTATGGATTTGCAACAAATTGCGTTGTTTTTAATATTTTATCCATAATAATTCCTAACAGAAAAAAAAAATTCAGTGCCTGACGAGGTGCTACTAAGATAGTACTGAAACACTAGATAAGATAGTACTGAAACACAACGGCTTTTGTGTTGCAATAAAAGATTTTATTATAAATTTATAATAAAAATATTAGCATATATAGTGCTCTACTAAGTATCGAGCACACTGAATAAAGTAAATAACTACAAACAGTGGATATTCAGCACTTTAGTTTGTATTATTTCTAAGACATATATATATATATATATATATATATATATATAAAGATATATATATAATTTATTTTTGCTAAGTATCTATCTAAACTTGACTGTTGAAATCGGAAGCATTTTAAGTTTAGTTATGCTTACCTTCTGCATCGCCCTGCTAATAATACAGCTACTATATATACTATACTTCTGCAACAAGGTTTATAGATCATTATTTGGATTAAGAAAGCACATCGTTGTACAGAAAAGGTGTTGTTGACAAGGTAGTTTCAGCCAACCCAATCAATTTACAGCGTTTACGCGTCTTATATGCCTGATACATAAGAAATCGAATGCGAGTCATCTTTTGGGGCCATGGACGCCGAAACTAGATGGAAGTCCTTACAAATGATTCGAACATAAGAAGACGTCTCCTATCTGAGTATGATGTGGCAATCACCATATATATATATATATGTATATATGTATGGTGATTGCCATATATATAAGTATGGCTAGATATCCACTTGCTTCTGACCGGGATTGAAATTCGACCGATTTGATGTAAGTCGGGGTCTCTACTACGTAAGCCATAGCTAAAGAGTAACGCGTAAAAATTCATCAAAAAGTGCCGCCACAAGGCAAATTTTTCGAATACTTAAATTTAGAATTTAAATCCCCGTTGACTAGATGTTAGAATATAAATTAAAAGGATTCAATTAAAGTTTTAATCTTAATTTTACCCTAACGTTAACCTTAAAAAGTATTTCAAACCCCCATACCTTCCTATCCCAGGCTCCTTTAATTGCGTATCTTTAGAAAATATGGATTTTTTACTAAATCCCTTTTTCCTTGGTTAACGCATATATGTATATATATATTTTTTCTCTAATATTTTTTCTCAAATAATTTTTAAACTGATAAATTCCTGTAATTGGCATTTAGCTCGCTTCTACCTAAAAGGTCTAATCAAATAAAGTTAAATAAAAATTTTCAAATCTTATATTGAAACTCATTCCTTTATCGCCTAAATACACCTCTTCAAACAGCCCAAAATCTTAACCTTCAAAAAGTAATTTAACTCATTTAGTTGTCTATCTTTATAAAATATGAACTCCTATTCCTCCCCTTCCTAAATATACTGTTTCAACACCCTATAACCCCGCGACTGTCCTTTTCTACTTTGTGACCGTTGTTAACCTAAAACCCTTCACACTCTACCCCAGGGCTTTCGCCTTTTGGAAAAACAATGTCGCTGACATGACGTAGAATCTCTATTAGACATTCTATGTCGAAATGTACATCCGACACCTTTGAATTTTGAAATTTTTCTCTAATTTATATATATATATATTACTAACATTGAGTTCTCTTGAGTTCGTCTTTATTGGAATTTACCTGGATTGCATACCAAGATACAAAGTGTACTATGTTATATATATATATATATATATATATATATATATATATATATATATATATCCTTGGTTATTGGTAGGGAGAATTCCACAGAGGACATTATTCCAAGGAGAACTTTATGTTAGAATCTAACATAGTAGTATAATGAGAATAAATTGGAAAACATTTTACCAATGCATCGGTAATCATTTATTTCGTGAATATATTAATATTAAGCTCTTGCCACCAAATCTTTGCAAAACTGAAGTTAATTTTTGCAAAACTGAAGAAGAAGGAAACATTTTATTGTTAAAAGAGGAAGTAGGAGTTACAATGACAGTTATTAAAAATTGTCTTTTAACAATTAACAAAAGAGTTGCAATGTCAATTGCTAATATATATATATATTTATATATATTGTGTTGCCGCCTAGCAATTAACTTTACTCAGACGCAATTCTGGCATTGTCTGATTCTATGCATTCGGTCAGAGACTAACCAAGCTGAGGCTCCTCCGAGGGTTAGTGTCTCGTCTGGGAAAAAGTAGAAATACAATTTTTGGCCGAACTATATAGCTCAGATTCAGTCAGTTAAGTGCCATACGTGAAACACGCTTGGGCGATCATGTCTCGAAAGAGACATGACTGACTGGGCAGAAGATTATCCCGCAGTAGGTTGCCATTGCTTTCTGCGGTAGACTGGTTGCCAACCAAGGCTATAGAACCCAATCTGTCCTGTTATTTAACCCATAAGTGGAAGGAAGAGACGGATTCATACCTTTCCCAAGGGTATTTGCGCGTAAGTGAATGCAATGAATTCAGCTGGAATTCGAACACGGGTATCCGATTTCTTGTTCCGAGCTGATATCCACTGGACCACCACGCACATGGCTCAGATTACCCACATTAAAAAAGGCTTGTCCGCAATTTGTCTCAAGTGGGGATATATATATATATATATAATCACCTCCAAAAGTATTAAAACGCATGATCTGTTAAACAGCTTAGGACGTACCATCATTTGTATCTGACCATCCCATTTTTAAATGAGCATAAATAAAGATTGTCTTAAAGCAATTAACATTTAATATTTGGTTACATAACATTTGTCAGCAATAACTGCATTAAGCCAGCGACATTTTTTCGGAAACTCTTGCTTTATTGTGATGCTTTTTAAGGCTTTTAACAAAGTCTCTTTCAAATTGTTTCGGGGGTTCTTCGTTTATCCTCCGCTTCACGAGATAAAATGCACACATTATTGGGTTATGATGTGGTAATTGACTGGGCAAGTCTTAATCAAACCAATCAAAGATACAGAGTTTATCTGTCATATATGCCTGATAGCTATCGACTGCTGGTCTGAAGCATCATCTTGGAGACTTTGTGAACCGAAACGACATGGAAGCTATTGAAAGTGATACAATGGATGATGAGGCTGCTCTGATCTGAGTAAGCGATCACTATGAATTTATATATGTGGTTGGGCAGATAAATATATTGAAACATAGTTCTACATAATGTTGATTTTTCCTTAACGACGTAAGATTTTTATTTGAACAATGTAATGATATCTCCATACACAGTAACAAAGTATAAAAAAACGATTTTTTGCGTAAGAAGACGCACGGTGCATTATTCTTTCATTATAATAAGTTTGAGGATAATCGTACTAAAATGTGCCTTTATAAATACAATAGGATGAAGTTTAATAAGGCGAAAATGAATAAAAGGTGCACTAATATTTTAATTTTCTACGATTAACTGACGTGCAGGTTTTGCATTTTGTGGGTTCAGCTGGGTGTAACTAATTATGTGCTGCTCAAACCGACAGAAATCATCACATGAGATCGCTATCGACTACAACTGATGCGTTTGAGCTGAGCTTTGAAGATAAAAAGGCCGCTATGTGACAAACTGATTTTACAACATGACAACGATAGACTACATGTTGCAAAACGGTTGAAAACCTATTGAAAACTCTTAAATAAGGATTCCTCTCCCACCCTCAGTATTTACCAGACATCTCTCCGTTCGATTATCACGTGTTACGATCAATGGTACATGGTCTGGCTAAATAGCGTATTCAATCTTATAGCGATGCTAAAAAAATTGATCGAATCGTGGTTAACCTCAAAAGACGTGTCGTTTTTCCGATGTGGAATTCAAATGCTGCCAAAAAGTTGGTATAAAGTGGTGGCTAGAGAAAGACAATACTTTCGGTGACATGTTTCTTACTCATTTTTGTCAACAAAATATTAATTTTCATGATAAATCATCGAGAACTTTTTTAAGGTCCTAATATGTTCAAACTATCATTTTTATTATGAATCCCAGTAACTAAAATTGCATTTACTGTATTGTAAAAGATTACGATGAAGGCTACTCAATAAATAAGGCTCGTTAGATCATTTGATAGATAATAGTTAAAAAATAGATAAAATTCATATGATAAGACAAAATGTTTTAAAGTTGAATTGTTTATTGAAAATCACAGTAAAACTACTGCGCTGTATAACATACTTCGTCATAATAATTTGTTCAGTATAATTTCCATTTAATGTAAATGAAGTCTTATTTGATGACACAACTATTTTGCAAGACTGTGTTTGTGTCATGCATCTTGTTCATATAAAATTTGTAAAACTTCAGTGAATTATAAATTTTGTAAGACTTCACTATAAGGCTTCACTGTTGATTACCGGGATAAAATTGCAATGCTACGACTTTGAACCAAAACTTAATCAACAAACTCGTCTCCTCAAAAAAAAAGAAAAAGGTAACGATTTTGAAAAATAATTTAGTGTCGTTATTTATCTTGTCAAACCCCAAATTTCCAAAATCGATCCGATCTTCTGTTACAGCATGGTAATTAAAAAGAAAACAACACCGACAAAAGAGAACATAAGCAATTGAAAGACGTTAGTAAACTTGTTCATCAGAAGCTAGAAATTCACGATTTTGGTTGTTAATTAAACATCATGAGCTTTTTTCCGATGTATAATAAACGAGGTTTGTTTTAGTCTGATTTCCTCAACTTATTTATATTTATATGATTGCATCAATAAAAGAACATTGTTTAGTCGGAAGTCCTTTTGAAGTATAAAATATAACTGTCATGGTGGCATCACACATTCAACGGATTGAACTCTTCCTACAACTACATATACTTTCCCTCACAAGAGGAGGGCGAGAGCTCAGAGAGAGAGAACAGCAGATAAGCAGACAGCGATAGGCAGAAATAGCCAAGACTGCTACCGTACAAGCATTGCGAGTCCCAAGTACTGTATTACTAACTAAGACGTATTTATTGTTCTACTAACAGAGTTCCAAGTATTTGCATTTTACTGAGGTTTAATATATCGTTATTTCCTATTTTTGGTTGTTATTGTATTATTTTCTTGCTGGACTCTTAACCGGGTCCACGACAATAGCACAGACCATTTCCAATTTGTTATTTCATTACTCACTATTGTACCGATATCGTGTTTATATGCAATATAAAAAATGTATTCACACTTCAGAAAGAAAATTATTCAAACGTTACGAAATTAATATTTGTTAGTCTTAGACTCTTCAATTAAAAGAGATATTCAAAATGTTGGCTTTCAGGAATTCATTAATACAGAGCACTACTGCTTGGCCAACGTTGGCCAAAGTGCCCAGTGGGATTACTGCACCTGCACTTTCCATTTTTTGTTGTGTAAGGGTCACCAGTGCAGTCAGTATTCTGAAATACACAGCAGCATTTAGGATGAGCCATAGGCAAAATTGTAAAAACTAGGGAAGATAACTTTTTTCTTTTCTTCAGTGGGCATACATTCTCTGGCGGATTATGGATGTGCGTTGTGGTACAATGGACTTCGGTTCGGAATGTGAAATCGGAGTTCGAATTCTAGTTGAATTCGTTGCATTCACTTACACGCAAATACCCTTGGGAAAACCCCTGGGTTGAATAGCAGGACAGATCGGATGCTATAGCATTGGGTGGTAACTAGTGTACTTCAGAAAGTATGGCAATCTACTATAGAAAAGTAGATCGAAAAGAAAATCTTTTGTCTGGATCGAAAGAGACATGATTGCTCAAGCGATCTGGCAATTTACTGACTGACTGATTTTGAAATATACAGCTCTATGTTGATTTGAACGTAATTTTTGCGAGTAGGTGTAAGATGAGCAAATATTTAGTTGTAATTTAACCAAACACACGCACACTTTTTATTTATTTTTTAAAAATACAGTTTCCTACAGATTTACAAGTTAATTTAAATTTGCATGAAATTACTAATTTTCCAAATGAATCTGGAAGGCATACAAGTCTCGTAACGAACTGAAATAAATTAATTTCAACTTATATTAAGCCGGTGCAACATGTGAAATTAAATTTCAGTCGCTTGATTTTTGGTGCTCACTCAGAAGAATTATTTAAAATAGAGTGGTTTGTTAATTTAACCGATAACTTTCCATTAACGAATGTATTATATCAGTGCCCAGCAAAGATATCTGGCAGTCGAATAGAGTGATGAAAAATGGCAAAAATCCCTGCTTCTTCCCGAAAGCTTTAATGCAATGCGAACATAATTACACTCGGTCGGAATTCAAGATTGGCTCACCAATCCCATTTTTCTATTCTGCTAGCATTTAAACATGTCACGTCCCTTCACCAGCAGTAATCAATATGATAATAAATCCATGGAAATATGAACGGGAATATTGGATAGAAAAAAAGCGAACGGGATAAAATGAAAGCGACGAAACCAAGTATAAATGCAGAGAACATGAAAATGTGGTCGTAAAATTTGGAAACTAACAAAATCAGCCGGTAACAAAAAATTAAGAACAATGGAAAGAACATAATTTTAATTGACGTAAGTTTGACAATAATGATCGGAGAAAGGAAAGACATAAATGATATCATAAAAATGATTATTGATGTGGGCAGATGTATAAAAAGAAGAAATAATGAATGAAAGAGAAAAGTTTTGTTCGATTGTTGCTCATTGGAAAGCAAACGCAAACAAAAAAGACAGACAGAAGACAAATTAAATGTTTGATGATGAGATGTAATAAACAATACTACAATCACATTCATCACGGAATGGGGTTGGAAAGCTCTCACAATAGTTAGTGCTGCTAATGATGATTATGATAGTCGTGACGATGATGATAATAATGGTGATGGTGACGATATTGGTGGTGGTGTTGATTATGGTGATAGTGATGATGGTCTTAATGATAGTGATGACGGTCGTAGTGGCAGTGCTGATAATAATGATTATGATGATGGTGATGACGATGATAATGATAATGGCTGAGTTGTGGTGATGGGGATGATGATGATAGTAATCATGGTGGAAATATTTGTAATGGGGATGATATTAATAATGGCAATGGTGATATTAGTGGTCGTGGTGGCTTTTTTCACAGTAGTGATGGTGGTAATGATGGTGATGACGATGATGATAATGATAATAGTGGTTGTCGATATGTTGCTAATTGTGACGTTGGTGCTGATGATGATAATAATGATAGTGACGGTGTTACTGGTGACGGTTATTGTAGTGGTGGCAGTGAGTGATGAAGTTGGTGGTGTTCGTTTGATGACGATGATGATGATGGCAATGGCGACGTTAGTGCCGAAGAGGATAATGATGATGGTCATGGGGACGGTGATGGTGGTTGTGGCAGTGCTAGTGATGAAGGTGGTTATGGTGACGATGATGGTGATGATAAGGATGATAATGATATTAGGCATGATGGTTATCATGATCTTGATGGCGATAACGACAAAGCTGATGGTAATGATTATGCTGATCATTAAAGTGATGGTGAATATGATGGTGATGATGATAACGGTGACGACGACGATGATGATGATGATGATAGTGATAATGGCAACGAGGCTGGAGGTTTTGATTATGATGGTTGGGTTGGTGATGACGATGATGGTGATAATAATTATGGTGTTAATGATGGTGATGATGGTCGCACTGATAGTGGTGGTAGTTGTGGTAATAATGATTATGATGATGGCAATGACGACGAATGGTTGAGTGGTGATGGTGATGATGATAACGGTGACGACGACGATGATGATGATGGTGATAATGGCAACGAGGCTGGAGGTTTTGATTGTGACGGTTGGGTTGGTGATGACGATGATGGTGATAATAATGATGGTGATGATGGTCGCACTGGTAGTGGTAGTAGTGGTGGTAGTGGTGGTAATAATGATTATGATGATGGCGATGACGATGAATGGTTGATTGGTGATGATGGTAATGATCAAGATCATGATGATTTTGACGGTGATGGTAATATTAATGGCGATGGTGACGATGATAATGATGATTGTGGCATTGGTGGTGATGGCAGTGGCTGTATTAATGTTACTGGTGGTGATAAAACAAAGTAAAATTCTTCCCATTGAGATAATGCGTGTATTTGCTCACTGAGCAAATATCACATAAGATTCAGTTTCGGGAATAAGATAAAATTCGGGAATAAGATAAAATTGGTCTGAGATCTGCAGCACTAAAAATGTTACATATTTCATCTAGTATTTAAGAATCTTTTTAGATCTCCGTCTAAATGGATCATGTACTTAAATCACTTACTTTTCGGATCGATCAAAACAAATACTGTAGTTTCCGAAATCAGAATTGATTTGAAAGTAAGTCGCTATGCAGATCTACACTTTTCCTCGGTCCGTTACTCAAAAGGAAATCGTTAATACAATGGATCATGTTGCTGTCACTTACAGACTTCGTTTGATTCTACTTTGAAAGTTTTAACGATCAGGTTTATTTCATGACAATATGAATTCTTTAAAAGTCGTTCTTTTCTTCGACATAAGAATGTGGAAACTGACGTTATTACATGTATAGGAGTCGTATGAGAGGCAATACATATATTTTAGCACAATTATTGATAGTATAGTTACTTAAAAATCTCTTTATTGTAAAAATATTAGCAATATTTATACAAGGTCCACTCTTTAAGTAAAAATTGCTTTTATCCATGACAATCGACAATTATTTTTCTTAGTGTCCGCTGTACTTTCTAAAATAAAAGATTTTGCACTGCATTTCTTAAAATCGCTTTCAATAATATATATATATATATATATATATATATATATATATATATACATACACACACACACACACATACACACACACACACACACACACACACATATATATATATATTATTGCAAGCGATTCTAAGAAATGAGGTGCATATATAAAATATGTATATACTTATGTATATAATAGGAACCTACACTAATTCTCGGAAAAAATACTATAGCACGATGCGAAAAATCCCAACCTTAATAAAAACAATGTCTTTTCGTCAAAATGCTTACGTTATTATTAAGAGGAAAAATCAACGTGTCTTTTAATTATATTCTTAAATTTTTAAATCCTTTTTAACATGTTCAAAAGTTTCATTAAAAACTTTTTTTTTGCGTCAACGGTGCAGCATAGATTATTTTGGATATTTTAGCGCTGTTTATCTGGTAAAATCACATTAGTTTGAAAATTCTTGCAAAAATCAAATAAATGTATGCTTTAATGAAACTTTCAGAACTGAATGAATGCAATGATCTTTTAAATTATTATTTTTATAAAATCTTGTTAAAATGTTTTTTTACTTCGGTTACTCTCCTGTAATTATTCTCATGAAATTTCTAGAAATTCAATATTGCTCGCAATATTTGTTTATTAGTTAAATTTAGGACTTCTTGGAGAATGTAAATCGGCTTTTTTTTAAAAAAAGTAGCTGTTTTTCCAAAAATCTGCTTCAAATAGTAAAATAAAAAAATGAAATAAAAATACAACCAACTTTTCTAGTTAAAATTTTAATTTATTTTTATAAATAATACATGTTACAAGAAATGTTTTCATTTTTCTTTGTTAATTATAGTGATTTCTTAAGTTTCAAATAT
The DNA here is from genome assembly GCA_037127315.1 of Ascarosepion bandense. Taxonomy (NCBI): domain Eukaryota; kingdom Metazoa; phylum Mollusca; class Cephalopoda; order Sepiida; family Sepiidae; genus Ascarosepion; species Ascarosepion bandense. The sequence goes on from JBBBDQ010001669.1 coordinate 1,870,227, forward strand.
AAATGAATTTTCTTCCAGTCAATGTCTGTATTCAGTACATCAGTCATTAATAAGTAAAGACTATCTTTACACATCAGAAATGATGAAGCTTAATACAAATCATTTCGCACTAAGATTTTGAAACATTTATTTTTATGTAGAATAGTCTATTTTATTAAACAATGGGATCTCATATGTAGCATATTGTTAAAGGTCACGTGTTTCAAGGGTTGTTACCCTTAAGAAACGGTCACTTAAGTTTTATAAATTTATGCCAATTTTGGTCAACCATACTTAGCTTATCAGCACATCTGGCTGTCAACAGATACATAGAATCAACGTGATTAAGAAATAGTTGTATTCTAAATTTCATGCTGTAAGCAAGTAATACTTGTTTCAAATCAAATTATATTAACTTTAAATTTGCTTATTTTGCATAAATAATATGTCACAGGCGTAAAATTTATTTTTGCAAGATTTTTAAAATTGAAAATTAACTTTTGTTTTCGAACTTGTCAATCTGCAAAAAATGTACAGATGTTATTTTCATTCATTTCTTAAACTACCTAAGTACTTTCAACCTCTTTCCGAGGTCATCTTCAGGGATGTGAGTTATGGTAAAAAATGTAACCGGAAAACTCTGTTGCTAAAAATTACTGTACATTTTTCTTGCTTCAAATATTACGGTTAACAAATTGCTAGCCTTCATTAGAATTCGCACCACTGAAGATGACCTCGAAAAGAATTTGAAAATACTTGGGTACCTGATTAGCATTTGCACCGGAAGCTCCAATATGAGCATTTCAGAGTCTTTGGATATCATTCTGAGGACAGTGCAAAGGATTTGGAGAGATTTGGATAAGTGTAGTGGTGATTACGAATGTGTTTGGAGTGATAACTGGTGATGGCGACGTTATCTATTCACATTGCCACAGTGCCCCAGCTTCATCACTCCGTACATCTGGTCGCCTATCCCCCTAGAATGATTATTATATATAGGGGCCCAGTTATACGAGAGACAACCAAAACTCTTTATAACACTAAAAATAAACTGAAGTCAAGGATTATGGCAGCATACCCAAACTTAAACAAGAAGACTATCTAGAAGAGTAACAGGAGATTTCGAAGTCGTCTAGAGGCTTTTGTTGAAGCCAATAAAAGTTTTATTCATTACATTTACTCTTTGTTTTTTTCATTTTCGCGTAATTTGGACTACAATTCTGCATGTAATTGTCCGTTTCGCACATCATACAATTCACAGACCTTGTGTTTCTACTACTTTAGTGGGCTCGATATAATCATCACTAGTAGATTAAGCGGATATTTTTGGTTGCAACTTTATTTGCTTACCGCTAAATCTTTTGATTATCTATTACCATTAACTTTAATTTGCTTATTTTTTTATTATTTTCCATTTATTGTATTTGTTTACATGTGTCATTTATTTGTTTTATCGTGTATTTTACTTTGTTCTATATTTTTTATTATAAATTAAGTGTATTAGATTAGCTTATCGAATGATATTTACATTTTTGGCTAGATGAGATTATATGTAGTGTATCAGTGATTTATTTTCGTGTTAACAATTAAAAATGATGCCTAATACTTTGTTTAGGAGTATGTATTATTGTGGAGATATGCATGCGTGTATGCATGTTTGTATGTGCACGTCTGTGTTTAATCTGTATAGAAAGATTTCTAGCATTTTTTAAATATTTGATTACGATTAACAATAACATGTATTTAGTAATAATTATAATATGTTATTCACATTGCAGTGAAGTTGATGCTAATGTTCCAGTTGATGTTGAATTGCGTTATGATAAAGCAAGGTCAGATAGGATGCAATAAATTTAAAGAAATTTTGAAAATAGAAGTAATCTAAAAAATGATTCCAGATAATCTTTCCATAAATATCAATCCAACTTGAAAATCTGGTGAATATTTGGCTGGCAGAAAACCTTTCGCTGTCAAATATAGTCTATCATATAATATATAATATAATATATAGTCTATCATATAATATATAATATAATATATAGTCTATCATATAATATATAATATAATATATAGTCTATCATATAATATATAATATAATATATAGTCTATCATATAATATATAATATAATATATAGTCTATCATATAATATATAATATAATATATAGTCTATCATATAATATATAATATAATATATAGTCTATCATATAATATATAATATAATATATAGTCTATCATATAATATATAATATCAAACTGTGGACAAGGATAATCTTGTAAAAATATTGCTTTCTTATCTTATCTTTTTTTTTTTTGAATTGCACAGCTTCAACAACAACAGTTCCTACTGTAACACTCGCCCGTAACAGATTCAGTAGGTTTCAGTAAAGCTGCTTTTTTAATATCTCACCAAATAGAGAGTATTTTTTCGAATGGTCACGTTATGTTCTGGATTCTGCAGGCCGTGTTTGATACCCACCATGACTTCCACAGAAAAAATATTTTTATATCTGGAAAATAAGGAAATGAAGGGTATTGTATGCTATGCAATGCTTGGTCTGAAAATCCATGTCCTAAACATGTGATATTTCTGCATATCATCTAATACAGGTTTGGTGATCGGCACCAAGACAATATAAGCTGTGAATCGAGTCAGTCCGTTAGTTAGTTAAGTGCTATACGTGATACCCGCTTGGATGATCATGTCTCTTTTGATGCATGACTGATTAGGCAAAAGATTTTCCCATTTTTTTCTGCTGTAGATTGCATATTAAAATGAGCTCAATCTCTCCAGCTATTGAACCCATAGATTGAGGGAGAAGAGATAGGTTCATATCTTTCTCAAGAATATTTTCGCGTAAGTGAATGAAACGATCTAAACTGGAATTTGAATTCGACTTTCCGTTTTCTAATTTCGAGTCGATATCCATTATACACCAACTCACATCTTAAATCGAGTAGGCTTCCTAATTATTGGAGAAATTAAAAACCGCTCATGCCACATACTATAAGGTAACCAAAAATGTTCTTGCCGTTTTTACATCTTGCCGTTTGTACATTTTTCTCAATTTCAAATAAAATTACACCAAACACAGAACACTGAAAAAAAGGTTATGAAATTAAGTGTCTATTTTTTGCAAAAAAACACTACGCTGAGAACCTTGGTACCCGTGATATATATATATATATATCTATATCTATATATATATATATATATATATATATACGTTTTTTCTATTTTTAATGCTAATGGCTCAAAATATGTCTTAAACAATAAATAAACTGTTAATAACGTAAAATAATTATGATTAAATTATTATTAAAAGAAATTAAATTCTAATTAAATGTAAATAACAGAGGAAAAATAAATAAGAGTTTTAAAAATCATTAACAGACGAGCAAATATAAAATAATCATTTTGCATTCAAATATAGTCACAAAATTAAGTATACAAAATCAAAATAAAAGTATTGTCAAAAAGCAAACGAAAAAAGAAATACGAAACAAACAATTCATGTCATTTATCGATGCGACAGCAAAGATGGAAAATATCGATGCGACAGTAGAGATAGAAAAAAAGAAATCGATTTTTTAAAATGCTGGATGCAGACATATCGATTCATCTATACAAATTCATAATTTAATGCATCTTGATTATCAGTCGTTCATATTTATTTAATTGCATTTCGAGCGCAGAGTTTAATTTTTGCCGAAAATCTTCCCGTCTATGATTAAAGACATTGGACTTTTAAATCAAAAAGAATTTGTGGAAAACTGAAAAGATTATCCGGAACGTACTTACCAAAATCTGTAAAGAGCTTAATTTGAAATTTTTTTTATTGATGTAACTTTTTAAAATCTCTCTCTCTCTCTCTCTCTCTCTCTCTCGCTCTCTCTCTCTCTCTCTCTCTATATATATATATATATATATACACAGTGGGTAGCAGAAGTATTTAACACGTTAATTTTTATACACTTTAAAATAAAAATTGTTCACTTTGAATGACATTTCAAATATTTTTATGAACATTGTCTAACTAAACATAGGAAATAATTGAGAGATATTGTTTAAGGTCAATTTTCCAATTTGACTGTGTGCAAATGTATTTAACACCGCAAATAAAAATGATACAGTAAAAAGGGTATTTGAAAGCTATTTTCAGTCAATGTGATATGGTTTGTATTTAACCAATCACAAGCTGTGTTCAGTATATGTAGTAACCAAGCACGTCACTCAATCAGCACAACAGGTCTGATACACTACAAAAATGGTTAAAACAAAAGAATTGTCGAATGATATTTGATAGAAGATTATAATGTTACACAAAGATGTTAAGAGGTATCTAACAATTGCTTAAGATTAAAATTTGTTTTTGCATACAGTGGGTGCTGTTGTTCGAAAGTGGAAAAATATCTTACTACTCAAAATATTCAAAAAGCTGGTCGTCTGCGTAAATTAATCGTGGATACGGAATGTGAAAAAAACATTTTTGACTTGATGAGAAATTCAGAAAGATATAAAACATGCTAGAATTGAAGTAAGTAAAGATTCAGTTAAGTGTTCCCTGAATTGTACAAGCCTGTACTATAGATTACCAAGAAAGCGTAAATATGTAAACACGTGCAAGACAGTTTGAAATTTGTTAAATGTAGGAGCATGTATCAGGTGAATTCTGGAAGAAGTTTATTTGGTCAGATGAAACGGAAATTAAACTTTTCAGAAGAAAGATGTATGGATGAAAATAGGAACTGATTACAACCCAGTAAACATCATCCCAACAGTCAAACATTGGGGTAAAAGTGTAATAATTTAGGATTTTTTTTTTCATATAACGAAGTCGGAGAAATAAAATTCATCGAAGGAAGAACGAATGCAGCAAAATACAAGCAAATCTTCTCAACTCATCTATTCAACATCTTTGGGGCTTGATCGAGATTTTTTATTCTAACAGAACAACGATCCAAAGCACAGGCCTAAAACAACTCAGCACGGGTTCAATGATAATGGAATTGATGTTCAGAAATGACCTAGCCAGTAACCAGATCTCAATCCAACAGAAAATTTATGAAAAATTTAAATTTGAGAGTACGCGCAAGAGATCTAAAAATATCAATGAATTGTAGGAAGTCTACGAAGAAGAATGGGTCAAACTGCCAAAATCTTAATGCAAGAAGCTGGTTGAAAACTACAAATAGAGGCTGTAAGGCAGAATAGAGGATATGTTACTAAATATTAACAAATCGTGTTAAATATTTTGCACACAGGCAAATTCGAAAATCTTTGAAAATCATTCGTTAAATATGACTAACAAGAAAATTTTATTAATTTTTTATTTAGTTTGATTTCCATCGTTCTGGCATTTTTCCGTTTGGTAGGAGTAGGGGAGTAAAAAAAAAATCTATACCGTCGATTCTACCAATCGTTTTTGGCGAATTGCCTAGTCATTTTCAAGGGTGATTTGTTTGTTTTTGATGTTGATAGTTTCTTTTCATATTTTGACTGTTTGGGATTTGTTATTTGTGTCTTTTTTTAGTACTAATCGGAGCATTTTGTTCCGAGCCTTCACGGACATGGCTAGAATTTGATTGGGCAACTTTCTATATTTAAAAGACTTTCAGCACGCCGTTCCCATTGCTACACAAGGTGATGGCGGTGATGGTGGGGAAGAATCTGCAAGTGCAAATTCTGGTCGAAAACTCTTGAGTTCTATGTAAATCCAATGTAGATCAAACATTTCTCCCCTGCTCCCACCTCCGAAAATGGCTTAGTGTTGTGTCCTTGTTGGAGTCAAAAATAAAGACACAAAGAAGAAATGCAGTTAAACAAATATATTTAACAATGAAAGTAGTCCAAACTACAATGAAAGATTATTAGACTGACTGTTAGTCGGGCGGTCAGAGTTATATGCTGGAATAGATTCCACTCTCACTCTCTGTTCTCTAAAAAGCACAACTGCTGCTTATATGCAGTTTTGTATATAAGTAAACCTGATTGTCTTTCCTGTCACAGAGCTGGCCATTTCATTAGTTCTTAGTAAGGTTGGTTTTGCCAATTTTTTCCAATTTTGTAAATTTTTGATTGATAAATCTGAACCAATATTCAACTGCAGTTTAATATTTTAATTTAGAATTTGTGCTTGCACGTACTTCCTTATGATTAAACCGTCTTGTTTATCTGCTTTCGTGTTTTTAATGTAGCTATTGACCTTTTTTCTCGCTCGATATTGTGAGTTCTTGTATCCGATACCGCTACAATTTAAGCATTTTTTATTCAGGAAAAGACAGTCTTTATACCAATGTAAAGTTCACGACTGAAACACGGGTTAAGAAGCAAACTGTCTTGTTTCTTTTTTGATTGGTTTGATTTAGAGGGAGAAATATGTTTTTTTTTTTCGTACTTGCCTCTTGTGAGCTATGCCGGATTCTTCGATTATTTTCGAATCTTGGCGTCCGCTTAGGAATCTCTGACAATCCTCTGCTATTTGTTGGGGTGTAAGATTTGGTTTATTTTCGATGTTACTTAGAACTCTACGTGTAATTTCAGCATCTTTAGCTGAAACGAGTCCCTGAAAAAACATCGGTCACTTGAAATATTTGCACTCAATTCTGACAGTTGGATATCGTCGCAATGCTTGTTCACGACCGAAGCGAACGTTGTGAAATCGTCACTATCTTTTCTGGTTAAATTTATGCACTTCCATCTCTTATGAAAAAGTTTTAGGACTAAAAAATTCTGTAAGACGTTTAACCGGATGAGTGATTATCAGTTCGCTTGTTTTACGTGGTAAAACATAATTCACAAATTCGGTGTGTTTTGTTGTGTCCAGTTTTTGAAGTAGAAGGCGAACTTTTATAAAGTCTGACGAATTTATGCAATCTGTGGTGTATAAATCGGCGAATCTTCCAAAATATGAGGCTTAAGTTATATACTTTTCCGGGGAATACGTAAAAGTGTCTCTTGCGCCCCAAATCGTTTTTTGTGAGAATGCTCTTTCGTTTTCGTTTTCAGGCCCTTGTCCCCAGTTTGCCAGTTTAAACAAGTTTCTTTGCTCTTGTTTAGTTTGAAGTAGAATTTCTTCGAGTTTCTGATGACTGACTTCAGTTTGTTTTTGGAATTCAAGCCGTTCTTTTTCAGCTTGCTTCAGTAATTCAAGTCGTTCTTTCGCAGTTTGCTTTTGAATTTCCAGTCGTTACTTTTGTATATCCAGCTGCATTTGAGCTATTCTTTGTGCAGCTCAAGTTACTTTTCTTTCCATTTAAGTTCTCATTGTTTTTTCTTCTCTTGCCGTTTAACCTCCCGTTGGTTCTGAAATTTAAGAACATCGAGCATGGTGGATTTAAATTCATGTATGTTTTTCAGTGTCTTTTATTTTAGGATTACCCGAATACAAATTAAATTCAAATGAGAACTTTTCTTTTCTTTGAATAACAACAAAAGGCTTTAGTTTCTTACTCACTCAGTAACGAAATAACAATTAATTGAAGGTGAATAACTTTAATTTCTTAATAACTCAGAGAATCACGAGTGCTTTTCGTTCTCGAAAACATGAATTCTCGTAGTTTAGCGGCTCACGTTTAAGTTCATTGTAAGTTAGTTTCACTTTGTTTTCGTTCAGTTTCCTTTTCTGAATTAGAAAGTACTGTTGAATAGAACAAAGTGTGACAAACAAATATTTCTCCGCTCAATTTTCATTTTTGGATTGCCAAGTACTACTGAATAGAACAAAGTGTGACGAAAGATAGAATTCCTTGTGTACAATGTTGAACCAATGTTGACAATTTCCATGCATTCCTTTTGGGTTCCTCAAGGGTCCTTAAGTGTCATCGTCGTTTTTGTGGCCTTATTGATGTCCAGAAATAATGACACAAAAAAGGAATACAATTCCAAAATTACATTTAACAAAAACAGTAGTACAAACATAATCCAATAAGAGATTATTAGCGTGACTTTTAGTCCGGCTGTCTGAGTTATCAGCTGGAATAGATTCCGCTCTCACTCTCTGTTCTCTAAAAAGCACAACTGCTGCTTATATGTAGTTTGGAAGAGTTCATGTGTCATATGGATAAGTCATCATAACACTAAGTATGTGAGCGAAAGCGGTTGGAACAACCGACGATATAGTTTTTGGACTTACTGATTCCACTAAACGGAAAAATGTAAGAACGCTTAAAACGTAAATAAAAACTATTACGATTTTTCTTGTTCGTCATATATATATTCCATTTTTAAACGAGTTATTTCGCTACCCAGGTTTCTACAATGAGTAGTGTCTTCAGGTGATTTTTAATAACTGATTTTACCGTTTACCGCTCATGTTAGAAACATGGGTAGCGAAATAACTCGCTTAAAAATGGAAAATATTCAAAGTTCTACAATATAATTGTATCGAACACTTATGTATACAAATGTGTACTTGTCTAAGACCAAAAACTAAGTATTAAACAATCAATATGTATCTATGAATTTGTATTTGTTTAGCATTATTATTTTTTAATGGATGCTCGTATTTGAGTGGAAAGTCTGTTTTTATTCTTATTTACGCATATAGTTAAACAGTACATTATAATTTTCATTGGCCTTAATCGTTTGGAAAATATCTATCTTCCGTCAGGAACCGCACCTGCAAACTCCAAAATCAGAGAGATGCCGTCTTTAGATGAGACGTGTCTTTACCAATAGACCCAATGAAGATTTCATGGAAGTCAAAGTTCAGTTTCACTTTTATATAGGTATTGTCCAAACAATTTTTTAAACGATTATGGACAGTGGAAATTAAAACGTATTGTTTAACTATATATATATGTTTATATAAAAATAAAAACAGAATTTCCACTCAAATTCGAGTCTCCATTAAAAATTATAATTTTAATCAAATAAAAATTGAAATATGCCAGCTAATGCCAATTTCACGGATTTAACTAAAATTCCGTAATATATATATATATATATATATATATATATATATATATATATATATATATATATACAAATTAGAAAACAATAATTCTTCTAATGACTGCTGCAGAGTGTTGTAAGAATTACGAATCATTCAAATCTATATAGGAGAGGAGGGAAGAAGATGAGCCAATGTTTAGATTTTTTGACGTGGTTTCTCCCATGGTAATGTCATCCAGTCTATGCTGGTGTTAAATTGACCACTTGCCATTTACGTTTGACCATCCACAATTTAGAGGTTTTCATAATAATTCTTCCACATTTTTAAAGCACTCGAAGAATGATGTTAGAAAGGTTCAATTTATCTAACATATTGAGTAAGTTGAACACCACTTTTGAGGCTGAGGGGAGAAAAAAGATTTTCTACAAAATGACAGAAAAGAAAGGACGAAATGATTGAAATTTCAGAAAAAAGCATAGACCTGCAACTTTGCCAATTGTGGCATCCAGTTTTACATTTGTAAAAAAAAACAAACAACAACAACAACAACCACCATGACAATACAGCCACATTCCAGGCTATGAAATATTGAATTTTTTTAAGTCACAGGTAAAGACCCCTTGGTTAGATTTGCGTTCACTCCCCAACAAGTTTTTTGTTTTTTGGGATGTTTGGCTAAACAGTTTCTTTTTTTATGCTTTTGTGGGTTTAACCTTTGCTTTTTCTGCTGCTAATTCATCACATGATGTGTCAGTCAGGATTTTGGTTGCCCTTTTCCTTCTTCCCCCAGTTATGATGTCTTCATCTGCTTTATCCTTTGACTTCACAATGAAGCAAATGAGTCCCTGGCATCCCCGCAAGAGGGGTGACTGAGAGAAGAGAAAATAATGTGGCACACATGTTGGGTTCATCGGTTCATCGGTTCATCTTACCCCCAGCTCAAAGGTTTATTTTACCCCACGGCAGCCATCTTGAAAACATCATCTGTCAGCAAGGCAATCCACTTTGTAACCATTAACAACGTGCACAGAAGAACAGTCAAATAACAACTCAACCTCCAGTAATTAACAATGAAAAGAAAACAGTTATACTTTCCAGAGTATTTGATGATATCCCCACTTTTCAACTTTTCACTTGATGATCGTCAAAACACTTTTTTTCGCACCCAAACTCTCAAACCGGCTATAAATCGGCGTCAATTACTCAGAGACCTGTGGTGACGTGTTGCTTAATGTGTGTGACGTCAGAGATTTATGGGGTCTCTGTTAACTCGTATACAAGCGTTGGTTTATCTTACCCCATTGTTGATCTTACCACATCCTCCGAGTTATTTCTTGGGAGGAAGTCCAGAGGAGTTATTCTCTGAGAAACAAGAGCCTATGCTTTAGATATTTATGTTGTACGGTAAGAGGAAAATTACTAAAAGGAATCTAAAACGAATTAACATCTACATTTTGTAATGCGTTATAAAAGTGCTACGGAAACTCTTGTCTTCTTAAGACTGGCTTAGAGTGCATTTGCTATGAAGCAATCGACTGTTTTTGCCTGGCATAAATTGTTCAAGAAATCAGAAATGACCCTAAACCAGTTAAATCCAAACCACCTAAGCCCATTAACCTCTCCTTCACTAATATCCGAGGCATTCGTACTAACTTTGCTAGTGTAGAAGCGTTCCTGCATGAAAAGTCCCCTGACATCCTCGCGCTCTGCGAAACTAACCTAAACTCAGCTATTCCCTCCTCTGACCTCTTCATCCCTGGTTATCTTCCCCTTTTAAGGAAGGATTCCACTGTCCACATGCATGGGCTGGGTGTTTATGTCAGCGAACACCTCCCCATAACTAGGGTGACTTCACTCGAATCTACTGACCACCAATACATATGTCTCCGCTTGTCTCTCCTCAGTTCGGTTAGCTACCTATTCTTCCTTTACCGTTCTCCCTCCTCTCCTGACTGCTCCCTACTAGATAGCATTGCCGACGACATAGATAAGGCTATTTCCTATTACCCATTTGCCCACATATTTGTATTTGGAGACCTCAATGCCCATCACTCTGAGTGGCTTGAAAACGCTGTTACTGATTCGGCGGGCATTCACGCCATGAACTTTGCTATTTCCCAATCCCTTACGCAAGTGGTGGACTTCCCCACTCGCTTCCCAAGCACACCCTCAGGTCATTCCTCACTGCTAGATAAATGTTTCACCTCTGCGCCCGACGCCTGTCAAGTCTCGCAGCTTTGCCCTCTCGGCAACTCCGACCACGCTGTAGTCTCCCTCAGTATTTCTTTCCAATTTCACTCCCCCCAGGATCCCCCTACTTATAGAACCTCCTACCTCTACCAAAAAGCTGACTGGGATGCCTTTCGCGATTTCCTCTGCGACGTCCCTTGGGGAAAAGTGTTTGACCTATCAGTTGATGACTGTGCCTCTGAGGTCTCGTCATGGGTGAAAGCTGGCATTGATGCCTTCATACCCACCAGGAAGTATTGCTTAAAACCTCATTCCTCTCCGTGGTTCTCTCCGGCCTGCTCAGCCGCCATTGCCCACAGGAACCATTACTTCCGTCTATTCCGGAGACAGCCAACTGATCACAATAGGCGCCTGTTCACATCCGCTCGCAGTGAGTGCAAGAGAACCCTAATGACGCCAAACAGTTGTTTGCTGAGAGAATGCGACAGCACATAGCTGACCGCAAGTTCGGCTCCAAGGACTATTGGAGGATTTGTAAACGAGTGCTCAACAATAGGAAATCCTCAATACCTCCTTTAATCCATGGATTTGATGTTCTCACGTCATCTGCGGAGAAAGCTGAGTGCTTTGCCCGCAGATTCTCATCCAACTCCACATTCGACTCGTCCGGAGTGCACCCACCCGACTTCCCTATTAGAACTGAGGCCAAACTGCACGACGTATATATTACCCCGACACTAGTATCCAGAGTAATTTCAAAACTCGACCCCCATAAGGCGTGTGGAGACGATGGAATCCCGGTGATAGTCCTTAAGAGATGTGCCCCTGAACTTTCCCCTGTCCTCTCTAAACTGTTTAACTACTGCCTTTCTGCTTCCTGCTTTCCTGCATGCTGGAAATTCTCCTCAATCGTTCCTGTCTTTAAGAACTGTGGTGAACCCTCGGACCCATCCAACTATCGCCCTATCAGTCTTCTACCAATATTCGGGAAAATGTTCGAGGCTATAATCAATGCTGAAATAGTTCATCATCTCACCGCCCACAAACTGTTCTCCGACAGGCAATATGGATTCCGATTTGACAGGTCCACTGCCGACCTGCTAACAACTGTAACGGAGTACATGCTACAGGCCCTTGATGAGTCTGACGAGGCTCGCGCGGTTGCTCTGGATATCTCCAAGGCTTTCGACAGGGTTTGGCACCCTGGCCTCCTATGCAAACTACGCGGTTATGGTATTACCGGTCGCCTGCTTGACCTAATCCAATCTTTTTTAAATAACCGCAAAATGAAGGTCGTTCTGAATGGGCGTGCCTCTTCGTCCTACAGCACGAATGCTGGTATCCCACAAGGCTCTATCCTGGGCCCAACGCTCTTCCTTATTTTCATCAACGACCTCCCAGATGAGATCAAGTCCCAAGTAGGCATCTACGCAGATGACACTACAATATACTCCCGCTCCAGTAAGAAACCTGTCGTAGCGGACAGACATAATCTCGCTGCTGACCTTGAGCGGGATCTACACTCTGTGGTGAACTGGGGCAAGAAGTGGCTTGTCAACTTCAATTCATCTAAGACCAAGCTGTTGTCTGTCAACCATTACAGGCAACCTCTTCTGCCTCCCATAAGCATGGACCAGATGATTCTCCCGGAGAGTAATACACTACGCCTCCTCGGACTTACCCTGTCCTCAGACCTCAAATGGAAGCACTATATTGAATCCATAGCAAAATCTATTGCTAAGAAGATTGGGTCACTATGTCGATCCAGGATGTTTTTTCCACCTGAATCCATCCTGCATATATACAAGTCAACCATCCGTCCGTGCATGGAGTACTGCTGCCATTTATGGTCAGGTGCTCCTGCCGTTCTCCTCAGTGTTCTTGACAAGCTCCAAAGGAGAGTCTGTAATGTGATAGGTACTGATCTGGCGACTCGTCTGCAGCCACTTTCCCATCGTCGAAATGTGGCCTCCCTCTGTCTCTTCTATAAATACTTTCATGGCTTCTGCTCGGATGAGCTTAAGTCACTGATGCCTCCTCAACAGGTGTTTACCCGTGCAACCAGACTGGCAACTGGGTCCCACCCATTCACAGTCAGGTTAGCCAAACGCAGACGACAATTCTACTCCTGCAGCTTCCTCTCTCGCACTTCCCGCCTGTGGAACTCACTCCCGTATTCTTGCTTTCCTGACGGCTACGACCTCCAGAAATTTAAAAGCAAAGTTAATACTCACCTACTAACCACTGGACACTAGCTCTCTCCACTCCCCTGTATAATCTTCACGTTCTCTCCGCCCATGTATCTGTCATTGCACCTGCTTTCTTAGCTTTCTATTGTTCCTTTCTAACTAGCTTGTACTCCTCACTCTTTTCTAATTAATATTGTTACATTTATGTAACCCCCTGCACATCAGTGGCGTTTCTGCCTTGCTTGGGGTGAAATGATTAAAAAAAAAAAAAAAAGTAAAAAGATGTAGTTACGACAACACAAACATCGGGCTCCCACCAAAAAAACACGGAGAATAATTGCAAGGAGAAACATTGCTTGAAATTTGATGCATTCAGATCAAAGTATGCGATTGTTTAAATAAGAACTGAACATGAATATTGTGACAATACGACACATTCTTCCATAGGAATTGAGAATCAGGAAACAACGCATACTGATTTGAAATTGGAGATTTCCTGGCTAAGAAATCGATTACAAAATTGGGTCAACCATTTTATTCACACGTAGTTCTCTGCAGTTTAACTTGGGAAGTGTACTGAATATAGCAACAGTTTTAGAATATCCATGACATCTTGATTACATTGCTGGAAAGAAAAAGAACAAAGAATGCTCTTAGCAAACACAACATTGCTTAAGGAAATGCAAAGCCTTAAAAGGGGAGTGCTTTGAAAATAAATAGGTATAATGTCTATTTAAGGAAAATTTGCTTTCATACAATCATCACACATCATATATATATATATATATATATATATATATATATATATATATATATATATATATATATATTCTGCATTTACATTTATGCTTAGTGCTAATCTAAAAGTAGCTTTGTGCACCCCGTCTTCAAAAGTAGTACGTCTATCTTAAATAAAAAAAGAAAAAGAAAAAAGAAAAAAACCGTTAAATCTCGAGTTTATTTGTATTAATTATTCAGGCTTCATTAAATACCATTTCGAAACACTAATTAGATAGACCGGACTATCTCATCAGGGATCAAAATAGACATGTAAATGATATTGGGACATTCAGTGGTTATGAGAAAGTAAACGTTTATCATTATGAAAACATTTCCCATTTTCACGCGTCGATATGAACTCACTGTCTACCTTTGGAACTCCTCAACAGATGTCTACCTCGGTTGCTGCATGTCTACCTTTCTGCGATGAAGAAAATGACTTTTGAATTGTAGTAAATAGAAACGATGCTTTCCTCCGCAGCCGAGCTTTAATCGAGCTGGAAGGGCGTGAATTTTGATAAGGCCAGTTGATTATCATTCTTAATATTTATGTGAAAATGTTCCGTGATGATGATAGTGAAAATAAACACCTCCGTAAGTGATCAACCAAGTAATATAACCTTTTTGTTTGAGGTTGTTTTTGGATTACATTCTTGTACATTATATTAAACTAAAACTTTTTCCTGTAAATACATATTGGTTTAAGCAACTCTACGAATGAGAATTTCGCGAGGTTATATTTTTTCTTATGATGTGTAACTCAAAGAACTTACAGCTGGCGACACTAAAACTGATGATAGTAATTGTCCATAAATCATACGCATAAAATATCTAAATCCATAATTGAAATTATTAGAAGCTGTGGCTTGCCGCGTAAGTAATAGGAACGCTTTAATCTTTTGGCACCATCAATTCAATTATATTTTATCCTTGAAAGAGTCTAATTACACAAGCTACAAATAGAGACTACAATGTAATAGTAATGGATAGCATTGTCCCTTCTTATTTTAATAATTTTTGCCGCAAGCAAGGAAATATAGCTACTAAAAGAATACTGAGCGTAAAAGAATATGAGAGTATTAAAAGAACAAGTATTAAGAAGACTGGGAATAATTTAACATTTTTGAAGATAAATATCTGACTACATTATTTATATTGCCCCGACTGTTGTTCCCATCGTTATTGTTATATTCACAACGTTTCAGCCGTTATGTACTTCGGCCTTCTTCAGGTGATATAATTTAAAATTTCTTTATTTCTGAGGATGAATAAAGGGTTCGGTTCAAAATTTCATCGTATATCACCGTGAAATTCCGTAAATAGAAAAATAATGATGAGAACAATAGTGCGAATAATGTAAGTATTGTAGTTACAATAACTCATCTCAGAAATATAAACAGATATCAATAACTGTGTTTTAAAGATCAATAATCATTTTTCATGACCATGCAATTTCACAATTTATCAATTTATCAATAGACTCTATGTCGTAATTGTAACGGTTAAGCTACAATAATCTAAAGCAACTTTCTTAGTAACTATCTAGGTTAATATTGCTGTTGAATGGAATATCTCAATTCTTTCTGCAGTTGATCAAGTCTTGATTCTAGAGTCTTTGCTACCGACTTTTAGTACGATTCAAACCCTCTTATTGCACAGTTTTTAAAGATCCTATTATATTTTCAATTTTCTCCTTCTTCAAATATTAGTTTACTGATCTTTTTATCTTTGTTTCCATCTATCTAACTCACATGATCAGAACCTGGGAGGTGATCTTTCCTCTGACATAGCTATAACATAACAGCTAAATGCGGAATACTGGCATTTAAGTTTTAATACCACAACTAGCAATGTTTCACCACTACAGAACAGATCCTGAATTTATGATGAACGCTTGCACATTCAAAGCGGCTCCTTGTTGAAAAGTCTGTTATGTCTCAAGTTATCACCAGATCGCAAGTGAAACATATATACGATAAATTGCTAAATATGCTGGACAAACAATCAGCTCATATTTGATTAGATTTTACTCATTTACAAAATCAGTAAAAATAGAGTATTGCAGCCAGATCTGGGCTGGAACGATGGAATCTACATTTGACAGTCCAGAGTAATTTCTCTCTACTTCTTGAGGATTTATGATTTATATTTTGCACACTGCAGCCTCTTTTATCAATAGACTCCATGTCGTAAAGCCTGTCTGTACCTTATCGTGATTTTTAGATAAATTTCGCTTCGTTCTTTACTGCCACAAGCCCAGACCTTTACTGCCAATAGCAGCTTTGCTATATACGTTAAGATAAATCATTCTCACTCTGTACAGATTTCTTTGATATGAAGATAGTTCCATCACGAGTAATTGTTTCCAGGAATCATTACTTTGTGCAACAAACATCTGTGTAGATACATCGGCGAACACTACAGTCAAGTTTAGAGCAAATCGTTGTTCATTCTTAATATACGCATCATCTTCATTTTGTACGTCCTTTCTTATGGCCAACATGCATCCGAGTTAAAGATAACTGGAATGGGAAAAGTATTGGGCGAGCAGCGGTCAACAAATAAAACATCTCTCCTTCTAGATGGAAACGATCAGTATACATCCGGCATGTTCCCGTTTCTGCTGATACCAAAATTTGTGAGAGGAGAAAAAGGTCGTTCACATAAATCTCAGTTCGTCACTTTTTGTGTCAATTTTGTTAGAATCAAAGAAAAGAGCACTGAACTATTGCGTAATACTAGTACTCTTATATGACAATGAACGCTACACAATCTCTTCAAAAGATGGAAAAAAACACATAAGTGTTTCTTCAAAGGATGCTGAGAATACAATAGCCAGAACATATGAGCAACGGTGAAGTTTAAGAGAAAATAAAGAAAAAAGGACCCTTATCCTAAACATAAAAAAGAAACTTCATATTACTAAGGATCACCAAAAGAAATGAAGAAGGCTTACGATATTTTATACTCACAGAGCAGTTTGAAATCACGAGAGACAGAGGAAATAAATAGACCTTAGGACATTTGACACTCACAGAACAGTTTGAAAAAAATGAACAATGGAAACAGAGATATAAAAAGGATTAGAAAATCGGATACTCACAGGACAAGTTGATGCCAACAGGAGCAAAAGAAGAAAGAAATAAGCAGGTCTTAGAATATTTCATACACACAGGACAGTTCGAAGACAAGAAGAAAAGTGGAAACAGAAATAAAAGAGGCTTAGAATATTTGATACTCACAGACAGGTTGATGTCAGGGAGAGCAGAGGAATAAAAAGAAATAAAGAGGGATTAGAATATTTGACACTCACGGAACAATTCGAAGAAAAGAGGACAATGGAAACATTGATAAAGAGGACGTAAAATACTTGATACCCACAGGACAAGTTGATGTCAAGAGGAGCCGAGAAAACAAAGAAATAAAAGGTGCTTAGAATATTTGACACCCACCAGAAAGTTTGAAGTCAAGAACAGTGGAAACATAGAAATAAAGAAGGCTTAGAATATTTGATGCACACAGGACAGTTTGAACTCAAGAATAACATAGGAATCAAAGAAATGAATAAGTCTTAGATTATTTGATACGCATAGGAAAGCGTGAATTCAAGAGGAGCAAAGGAAAGAAATAAAGTAAAGAGGGCTCAAAATATTTGACACGCCCAGGATACTTCAAATTTAATAGGAACAGAGGAAAAGAAGACAAAAGATGGCTTCGAATATTTGATAATCACATGACGTTTTGAAATCAAGAGGGACAGATGAAACAAAGAGATAAAAAGGGCTTAGAATATATGATACCACCAGGAGAGTTTGAACCAAGATAGGCTGTAGTAACAAACAAACAGGGATTAGAATATTTGATACGCATAGTATAATACGACACCTGACTGCGTCCAGTCAACCTCCCTGGCCTTTGATCGATGTTGTTGATCTCGAATTAACCAAAGCAGGATAGTTTATTACCACTTAACGAGGAGGGCCCAGACATGCAAGAAATTCGTGCATGATAAAAACCAGATTTAAGCCCGCAACGAAAAGTTGTAGATTTATATACAGTTACATATATCGAATAATTATAAGAATGCAAGCAACTCAAAATAAGTGACGAGAAAGAAAAATCAGTTGGTTGCTATTTCAGTAGCACGATAATATTTGTTGTGTATTATTTCTACGGGACGATCAGTTACTCAACTTCCATTTGGATGAATTTACACTATCTCTCTTTGATCGTCTTCTTATTTCTAGCAGCAGGCGAGTTTTCAGGCTGACAGTATTACAAATCTCTTTCCAAGCTCTTCTAAGATATGGACGACTGACTAATCTCGTCTAGCATTCTTGTTTTGTTGAACAAGCTCCGCGACCGGAGAGGGAGAGAGGGGTGTAAGGTTTTCATTACCTTCACTCTATTCATATCGAAATGAAAACAATTACATTCAACTATTTCGACTTCTAATAAAACGGGAGATATTACACTCTCTCTCTTTATCTGCCTGCACATTATCAACTGTCCCGTAATTCAGTACACAGGAAATTTTTACCTAGGGTCAAACATTGTCAAAATCCATTGCCATATGTTGTGATTAGAATCATTTTGATAAATTCGCTTAAAACAATTTTGTACTCAGGATATTTGCACCTAGGTTTTTCCACTTGTTAACACTTCGGCTACTTTTCCAGAAAAATAGTTTTAGGGAAACCATTTCTCATCTGGAAAAATCACTTAAAATTATTACCAGCCATTTGAAAATAGGGTTACAATATGACAGCTTGCATTCAAGAGGGACAAAAGGATCAAAGAAATGAAAAGGGTTTACATTATTTGATACTCACAAAACATTATGGTGTAAGAGAGACAGAGGAAACAGAAATAATGCAGTCATAGAATATTTGGTACTGACAGACAGTTTGAAATCAGGAGGGATAGAGGAAACGAGAAAATATAGACGTCTTAGAATATTTTATACACACAGAACAGTTTCAAGTCGATAGGCATAAGAAACTAAATATACAAAGGCCTGGAATATTTGATAGTCACAGAAGAGTTTGAAGTCAAGAGGGACAGAGGAAACAAAGTAAGGGACAGGGATGTGTATATTGGATGCCGACATTCTTCTTTTTCTTTATGTGTCGTGTCCCTTCAGGACGTAGATAATCATGGACTTCCACTTAGCACTATCTCTTGTCGCTCTCAACAGTTTTTCTCATTGTATCTCTTCTAATGCCCGCTCCGTCATCCATTTAATCAGACCTAACGAATACGCCTCGCGCTGTTTTCCCCTGTCACTCCTTCCCTTTATCTGACCTGAGAGTATTAAGTTCTCGAGGTCTTCCATCCTCATTATTTGTCCCAGGAACCTCATTTGTCTCTTCCTGATATTTAATATGAGTTTTTTCTCGTTTGCATCCTTTCCAACACCTCATCGTTGTTCACGTAATCCGTAGAGTATGTCCTCAGCATCCTTCTGTTAAACCATATTTCTACTGCCTCAAGCCTTTACTTCATCCTTGATGAGATCGTCCAACAATCACTTCCATACAGAATGACAGATATCACATAGCAATCCAAATCTATTTTCTTTGTTTCTAATTAGATTTTCCTGCCTTTCAGTACTCTGGTGAGCTTCTTTGGATATTCATGTCACAGTATCCATCCTCTGTCAAAACACTTCCCAGGTATTTGATTTATTTTACTTGTTTTATTTTAGTTTATCCGACTTGTAGTTGACATATTGGGCTCCTCTTTTTGTTGATGACCATGCATTCAGTTTTTCTTGTAGTTTATGCTCAGTCCTTTCTTCTCACTTTCTTTTACTAACTTCTGTAGGAGATCCTGTACTTTCCTTTCCGTGTCTGCTATCAGCACCGTATCATCCGCGTATCTGATATCGTTGAGATTGTGGCCGCCAACGACGAATCCTGGAAAGGCTTTTATTTCTCTCATAATTGCTTTGCTGTAGAGGTTAAAAATTTCCGGTGGGAAAACACATCTTTGTCTTACGCCCCTTTTAATTTTTGAATACCTTGAGTTCACTTCTCATCTGTGCACAAGCGGTTTGCTGACAGTATAGATTCCTGATTATCCTAACGTCTTTTCCGAAAATGTCGAGGTTGTTGAGCATCTCTATCACGTCCTTGTGTCGTACTTTGTCGAACGCCGTTGCGTAGTCTGTAAAGCACAGCTAAATGTCTCTGAATTTGTATTGCTTGCTCAGATAGAATTCTGAGCATGAATATCGCATTCCTCGTTCCAGTATCTTTAACGAACCCACACTGTTCTAGTCTTATCTCTGGCCTGATTCTGCTGCGCGCTCTTTTCATCAGAATCCGGATGTTGTGTTTTGTTATGTGGCTAATTAAACTGATTATTCAATAGAGCTCACATTCTTTTGCCTCTGGCTTCTTAGGTCGTGTTATGAAGATTAGTCCGCTTAGGTTCTCCGGTATATTGCCGCTGTTGTAGATTTAATATATTATTTCTGTTAGTTTGTCTACACCAAGCCTTCTAGGGACATCAACATCTTTATTACAATCCCGTCTGGTCCCGCTGCTTCAGTTTTAATAAATTTATGGTCCATACATACTGCTTGCTCTCTCATTTCGTGGGAGAGATATCCGATGTACTCCTATGCCTGAAGTATTTTTTCTTTTCCTATTATTATCATGTCATCCTTTGCTTTTATACATCCTGTTGTTGAGAATGTCCTTTGCCCTGTTTGTTCCTTTATTTTTTATGCTTGTCTCTATTATTTGTTGTGCCCAGTTTCTCTACTTCGGCGCATTTGTCGTTGAGCCAACTTTCTTTAGCCTGTCTACATTTGCACCGTATTTTCTTGTGTAGTATGTTGTATCTGTTCCATATCTTGGTGTCGATTTCTGTCTCTTTTTTATCAGGTCAAGAATCTCTTCGGTGATCCACTCGTTTTTCTTCCAGCGTTTTTTTTTTTGGAATGAGCTCATTCGTCTAGAACTATTCTTAGTGCGTCCCATTTTTAGATTCCATTTCCAATTCTACCTTCGTATATCGTTTTCACGCTCTCCGTATACCATTGAGTTAGGGCTCTGTTAGGTTTCTTTAATCTTCTCTGTTTTATCCTTAGTTTGCATGTGGTCGCTTCCGCAGTCCGTACTTGGGTAGGCTTTGCAGTGAATTATTGCGTTTCTGAATCTCTTGCTGGTAATAATGTAGTCAATTTGGTTCTTAGTCTCTCCTCCTGGACTTTTCCATGTCCATAGTTTTCTTTGGTGCTCTTGGAACCAGGTTACTGTTATTATCTGGTCATTCACTGTACATCATTGGACCCATTTCTCACCGCGGCTATTGCGGTGTTCTAGTCCGAAATTGCCGACCGCTTCATCTTCTCTTCCCTGGCGAACTTTGGCATTCAGATCTCCCATGATAATTTTTATTTCTTGTGATTTTCACTGTACCCTCGCATAATATATCATGGAGTAGAAGGACTCGATTTCTCCTTCCGTACTTTGTGATGTTGGTGCGTATACCAATATTACTGATATATTAAGGGGCTTTCCTTTCATTTTCACTACTGGAATTCTCTCAGATATCTAGCAGTATCCTATGACACATTTTCTTGTGTCTTTATCTAATATAACGTTGACTCCTTTTCCCTTATATTCACCTCCTGCGTATACAATTACGTGCTCGTCACTGATGAAGTTTCTGTTCTTTGGCCACCTAGTTTCACATATGCCTAAAATGTCTTTGTTTAATCTAGACATATCCTCTTTCATGTTTTCTGGCTGTCCAGAGTGGTTCATGGTTCTAACAATCCAGGTTCCAAGAGCTTTTTTCTGTTTGTTGCAAACAGTCCCAGAATAACAGTCCGGTGGCACTTGTAGCTCATATCCTACCATTCTGGGCAAGAGATAAATTCTGAGAAAATGTGTCTTCTTTAAGTCGTTATTACAGTTCGAAATAAAGAGGGACAGTGGAAACATAAAATAAAGAGGGCTTAGAATATTTAATACTCACAATACAGTTAAAAGCCAAGAAACAGAGGAAACAAAAAAATAAAAAAGCTTAGAATACTTGATACTCACTGGACAATTTCAAGACAGGAGGGATATATGAAACAAAGAAATAAAGAAGGCTTAGAATATCTGATACTCATGGGACAGTTTGACATCAAGACGGATAGAGAGTCAACGAAGAACCTACGTAGTAAGCTTGAGTTAATTGATAGCGGAGCAAGTGCTTATAGCACCTGCATTTCCAAGCAGTCACCCATTTATATACTGATCAGTATTAACTTTGTTTAGTTTCATTAATCGGTCCATAATCGGTGTTACAATATGGGATAAATGTAAGTTCATTGATAATAGAACATCTGCAAAATTATTTCTAAAAGACCTCAGAGAAATTGGAAAAGGGAAAAAAAACTTATATAAACATCTGTTCTTTATTGGACCTTGAACTGTTCAAAGGAACCTTAATAAATTGAACCGACGCCTATTCCCATTTACCTAAATCTGAGTCATATAAGATATTCTACAACAAATATATAGTAACAATGAACTAAACAAAGTTTATTACATTTGGTTTTCGTTTGAGCCAAGTAAATGTGATTGAAGAGAAGAATGCTGAGAATCAGAACAACGACTAAGTTTTAAAGAAAAATAAGAAAAAGAACCAAAGAAAAATAGTTTACGTCAGGAAGAGACAGTGGATGTTTAATGGGCACATAAAAAGGAAAGAGGACTTTGAAAATCCGATACTCACTAGACAAAATGAAATCAAGAGGAACAGCAAGAAAGAATGCCAAACTACTTAGTGAGCCCGAGTAAATACATGGCGGAATAAATCTTAGAAGAAATAAAAAAAGGTAAAAATAATTAAGAGGTAAATAAGGCGGGACATAGAAGAACATAGATAAAAAAGAAGATTGGTAAATAATATTTTAAATACTGATTTTCAAGAAGCATTTTTATATTGGAGCAACGCATTCCTCCTAGCCTATATTTCCCTTTAGTTGGCCTACTTCTAAACTTGGTAGTATTTAGTAAATACCTGTTGAGATCCTGTCGTATTTAGACATTAGCAGGTATAATATGACCGCGACTATTATAATTTTCATATATTTTCATTATTGCTATTTCTTCTTTATATATTTCCTTTTAGTTTTTGTATAAATCCGTTTAGGTTACCATACTTTTATTTATTTATCACGACTCAGTCTTATTTATCACTACCTAGACTTTTTGCATACAATGATCACAGTATGGACTGAACTCACAAATGCAGTCAACAAGCTCATGAACTAATACTTTAACTAATTTTACTATTTATTAAATGGACATTCATAAACTGGAACATGAATCCTTAAAGCTTATCCGACTGCTGGTGGCACTATTATTAATATTTTATCAATTAAAATTTCGAGAAACCTATCTAATTATTACAATTGATAATCTTTTATGAAAGTGAAAAAGCACTAAATAGTACGACTCTAAACGTGGTCCCGATTGTACTTTGTCTATTATTATTATTATGTCATTTTTCATCATGTTTTATTTCTGCTATGGTCGTACTACCAACCAAGACCGCGGTAAGAGTTAAGGCAGACATAGACAAAGTTCTCCTTAGTGAGTGTGCTGTACTTAACAAGACAAATTTTGTATATCTCTTAAGCTTCGGTTTCTTTCAATGTGTTGTTTTGTTCCTTTTTTATCATTCCAAGTGCACCTACTATCACTGGCACGATTCTTGTTTCAATTTCCACAGTTTTCCTATTTCAATTTCCAGGTCTATTGAAATAGAATATATGTCTATATTTTGACAGTTTTTCGAATTCCTTGGTTCAAATGTTACAATCCGCTGGATAAGCCATATCAATTAATAGACAAGTTTTTTCTTTCTGGTTTTTAACAATAATGTCCAGCCTATTTGCTCCATTTCTTTCTGTCTATGTAGATGGTGTAATTCCATAGAATGATGACATCTTCTATTTATGTAACCGGTACTGGGTGATGTTCATACCAGTGTTTGTTTACATATTTTCCATAATGTTTGCACATTGTCTAATGTAAGAATTCCCCAACATTATCGTGACGACTTTTATATTCATTTGGTTCAAGTACAGAATAACCTGAGATAAGATGGTCTATTGTTTCATGGTGTTTATCACAACCTGCATTTTGGATCTACATTATTATATATAATATTTGTCTGAAAGTTTATAGTGAAAAGAATTTGGTCTTGCGCTGCAAGAATAAAACCTTCAGTCTCGGACTTTAATCTAGAGGCACGTAACCATTGATGATTATTAACTTTATCAACATTGGATTTATTGGCACGTTCTGGATATTTGCCATGCAGACGTTTGTCTTGCCAGCGTTGTTTCATCTGTTTAAAAGCTTTATCTTTGGCTTTCATTTTCATATTTTTTGCCGCAATAGTTGGTTCTTGGCTTCTGTTTTGCTTTTCTACAGAATCTACTAAATGTAAATCTTGTTTGTATTTACTACCTTCTTTTATTATTGAATATTTTTTCTTTATATTTTCATGATGTTTGACTAATTGTATTATCTAGTCCTTTGTTGTTTCTATGTATGTTAGTAAGCCAATAATTGTTGTCTTGTGTGACAATTCTAGCTGAATAAGAGGTATTCCAACTTCTTTACGGGGTATGTATAGGCGGTCTACATCAGCATTTGGATGATGCATCTTATGCTTAGAAAGAAGCTTTCGTTTTTAGAGTCCATTCACCTGATGTCATTTAGAGTCCAGTTTAAGATGTTGAAACTATATTGGACAACTGGGATTGCAAGGCTATTAAATGCCATAATACTTTTCTGAGAATTCAATTCAGTTTTTAATATCAGTCGTAGCCTTCTATAGTACTCTTTACGCACTATTTCTTTCATTTTTTTATGATGAATTTTTCACTCTCTTTTGCACCTCAATATTTATAAGCTTCTTCTGGCTTTAATTTTTTTTTATTGTTACAGCAGGGTCTAAACTAATTGAGGATGTTTGTTGTAGCTTTAGCACATTTATTCTAATTGAATTTCATTCCAATGTCTTCGAAGCATTTTACAGTTTGCAGAAGACCTTCCAGCTCGTTATCATTCTTAGCATACAACTTTAAGTCATCCATACAAAATAGATGGCTTATTTTCTTTTGGCCTATTTAATAACCACATTCTGTCTTGTTAAGTTGACTGGATAGTGCTATTAATTGTATGCAAAATAGTAAGGGAGACAAAGAATCACCTTGAAATATACCTCTTTTAATGTTTAATTCACCAGACTTATAGATTCCATTTATATGATTGATGTAAAGGGTTGTTTTTCATATCGACATGCATTGTTTGATGAAATTGATGACGACGGATGATATCTTATATATATTTAAAATCTTTAAGATCCAGGAATATTGTACATTATCGACTGCCTTACGAAAATCTATCCAAGCAGCACTAAGATTTTCTTTGCCTTGTAACAGTTTTTTAGGATCATTCTCTGAATAAGCAATTGGTCTTTACATCCGTAACAGTCACGTTTGCACCGTTTTTGTTCAAGCGGTAACATGTCATTTCTGTCCAAGAAGAAATATGTCTGTTTTATTAAATAGATGTTAATAGTTTGTATGTTGTCGGATGGCATGCAATTGGTCTGTAGTTTTTCAGGTTGTTTGTGTCGCTATTCTTGGGTAGAAGAAATGTAATTCCTTTGGATATGGATATGCATGGATATGCAGGAATTTTAGTGAGATCGTTAACCATTTCTTGAAGTTCTTTGGCTTGTTCTTTATGTGTTATATTTAAATAATATATCCAAAAGTTAGGAATTTTATATATACCAGGAAATTTCTATTTGTGTGCTTTTTTTAGTGCACATTTAACATCCTCTTCTGTGATTCCAGCCCATGTCTGTTCTGGTTTATTTTTTATTCGTTCTATCTCTTGTGCAATCCAGTCTACTTCTTTGTTATGTTCTTTAGAAAAAGCCCATATTTTTTCCAAGAACTGTATAACTTTTCCATTTTTTTTTTGGGGGGGGGGGCTCTTACTTCAATTCTTCTATCGTCAAATACCTACAAAATCTGCAAGAAGCCCGAAGGTGGTTGAGATGCTTTGTTTTTTCTAACTCTCAAAACATCACTAGCGTTATATTAGCGAATTATTAGTGTCTGAGTTGTGCTTATCAAAATAATTTTTGGATTTATCTTAAGCTGGGATTCTAGTGATTTTTCAGTGTGTTCTTTCTTAATCATCTCAAGTGCATCTATTATGACTGGTACTATGCTTGTTTCAGTTTTTTTCTATTTAGAGTTCCAAGTCTTTTAAAATTCTTTGGATGCTACGTAACAGACATATCAGTTAGTAGGCAACTTTAAACATTCAAAATGATCTTCAGTGTGATTGGAGTCTATTTCAGTTTCTTGATTATCATCGGTGAGTTGTGCGGTGTCAGTACTTTTTATGTCCATTTTTGGTTCCCTTTCATGTTCTGTTGATTAACCTATTCTGGTTGCAGTTTTTTATTTCTTTATATCCACCATCTGTAAATCAGTTATTTTTCATGATGTACCTTCTTGCATTGGCTAGGTTATTTTCGTCAATGTACATTCTAATTATTTGTCCACATTTTTCTCGGCAAATGTCATGTTTGTCGAGGGATATTTTTCTGATGTTTGTGTAATGCTTCATAGAATACAGTTATAACAATTTTGTCTTCTTTACGATACCATTTTATATTTTCTTTCTTTATAAATGGTTGTAAATCTAGTTGAAGAAGTCTCACAGTCATTACTGGAATTATTCTAGGTGTGGTAACATAGAGATTCGTTATTTTTCTAGCAGTTTTTTTCCTATGGCCTATCGACCCGAGGTAAGTTACCACCGAGAGACAACCTTCCTCATTCTCTATTGGTAGAGCCAAACTGGACATTTCGGTTTGATTTCTTGTTTGTATATTGTTCCCACCGCTCCAAAAGTCCACCCACACTTACCCGGAACACTGGGTAACGGTTTTTAACAGACAGGGTTCTGAAGTTTGTAAGGGCCTCATAACGCAGCAGTCATCAACTCCTCGGAACGATCAACACATTGAGTTGTAGATTGTTTTTTAGAGTTTTCCGTCTCTTATATTAGTTGCCAAGAGACAGAAACGTGATTGGAATTCAAAATGTTAGACGATGGAAAAACACATCGAAAATAAAGTTATTCAACGAAACAAAACATAATAGAGTATTATGTTTAAAAAATAAAACAGTATGTTTATGTTTTATATATTTTTATAAATATTATCTATATTTATAAAAATGGATGTGTGTGTGTGTGTATGTGTGTGTGTGTGTGTGTGTGTGTGTGTGTGTGTGTGTGTGTGTGTGAACGCGTATGTGTTTTTGTGACTCCATTTTAACGAACTCTACTCCTCCAAATGGGTCACTTGTCGATCCTGTCAGGAATCTATGATGTACGTAAAATTTTTTCGAATTGATTTACCGGGTACAGCAGAAATCACTGAAACGTTTAGAGTTTATGAACTCTTCTCCTAAGAGAGCGTTATGTGAATTCAACCAAAAGCAGGTAACTTTGAGGTCAAAGACCGAACCTTTGATGTACACAAAAATATTTTGAATTAATATAGAGTGTTCATAAAAAATCAAGGGCAAATATAATTTCAAGTGGTCTTTTGCGTACTTTTATGCATTTCTTTATTTAAACTCAACGAAAATCGAGTCACTGGTGGATGAAGCTCTGGTACCTTGATATGCGTACAATAATTTCAATTGACACACAGGGTGTGGCAAAAATTAGTGGAAAATGTCGCTTTTTTGCGATCGTTTATTTCTCCGAAGCGCTTAGTTTTATTCCAACAAAATTCAGGTCTTTTTTGTAACTTTTACCTTATCATATGCCGTAACAATTTCACGTTTTCTACCAGGTGCCAACCTCTTCGAAGTTGCAGGAACAATACATCTACTTATTCTGCGTCACAATGTCATCGCATCACATTACAGGCTCCGGTAACAACCGCCCAAGTTCTTTCAATTGCACATACATCATTTCTTTTTATTGGCAAAATTGACCAAGCATGAATCCCGTTTTACAAATATAACAACAACAAAAAAAAAAAAATACATACTTCGCATCTTTCTAACTTCCGTATCACGGCAACCACATGCTGGAGCATTTTGAATAAGCATTTGACTCTACCATTTTAACATAACTACTAAAAACTCCCGATAAACGCCGGGCTATACAGCTAGTGTTTTTATAATTAAGAAAATAGTGATTGTTACTATTATTTATTTATTTGAAACATTTATGTATTATTATTAATTTTATTATTATTATTATTATTATTATTATTATTATTATTATTAATAATAATCATTTATTTGATTTCGTTTGTATATTCATTTAATTGGAGTAGATAGACTAAACTATCGCCCGGTTCACACTCCACCCACGTCTATTGAACAGGTGAAGAGGCTCATCCCTTGTTCCCTGTTTAGGATGTGGTTTCCGTCATTCTCTTTTTCAATCTTTTCACTCTTACTTAGCCCCTTGCATATCAGTGGCGTTACCGCCTTGCTCGGCGTGATATGATTAAAAAAAAATTCTTTCTAGGTTCCAACTGGAGACATAAGGTCCGAAATAGCATAATTGAATTTCCACAGATCATTTTAAAAAACACTAAGTTCGCACACAATTTCCAGTGATAACGCACGTTGCAAGGTGTGAGCTGTACTTGTGATTAAATTTCATATTTCATTAAGGCTTGAGCTACCAGAGATTCCTTCAATTAGCCTAACTGAATCTTTTTCAATCAAGCCGAGGACTTCATCTACAGTTGCAATTATTCATGTTCTCGGGTACCACATTTTTGAAATTTTTTTATTTTAAGGTCCTCCTACTTTGATAGTTTTTGATAATCTTCAAAGATACATTACAATCTACAGGGAGAGTCATGTCAATAAAAAAGCACATTTTGTTTTTGGGGTCTCTGATCACGATGTCTGGACGATTAGTTTTGTTTGTTCAGTCTCTGTGTAGTGCTAATACTTGTAAAATTGTTACAGGTTCTATGTCTTTAAGCTGGTTTGGGTTGTGCTCATACTAATTTATTGTAGTTTCCTTTACGTAAAAGTTGCATATTTTCCAGTAAAGTTATTAGTTCACCCTGTCACGTCCGGTTTTATATTCAGAGAGTTCAATAATGTGCAACCAGACACAAGATGATAAATTTCTTCTGGATATGTATTACAGAATATGTAATTGGTCCTACACAATTTTTTAATATCTGTTTATTATTATTATTATTATTATATAAATAATTTATTTCTAAAAAAAACTTTCATGGTAATCATTCTGATAAATTTTCCTCTTTGTACCTAGACTTTATGAAATTAATCACAGTATAACATTGTATTATGGTTCCCTCCTACGAGAAATGAACTCTTCCTCGTACTATAAACAAAGTACCTGCGTGACTTCTAGAAAGCCGTTACGAGAAGTCAAATACAGCAGTTAACGACAGCTACTAGTCAGGCAGCGTAATGATACATTCAGACTTACTTATTTCTGTATTTACTTATTATTAACATTTCGTTTAAATATTTTGTTTTCTTGTTATACTAATAAACTGTTTTGAACCTACATTCTTGTTCCGTGTCTTACTTCCGAAACAAACCGGTCACAACTTTACGTGGAAGTTTCGCCACAACTCTACAACAAATTGCCGACGAAGATCCACAACACATTGGCGGAAAAGTATCATTATTTTATACTTGAAATGATGATATAACCGTAAGTTCGCTGCTAACAGTTCTTTATATCGCACTTCTCATCAGTAAATCATAGTTTCGGCTCCTTGCTTTTCAGTCAAATTCTTTTCTTCAAAGGTTTAAATGCAATGCCAATCTTTATCGTCTTATTTCTTGTTCTTTATTTGTTCTCTCTTGTTAACAATTTTAATTTTTTATAGTATTTCACAGTCAGTAACCCCTTGCGTTTTAACGGCTTTAATGCTTTGCTCTGGGTGAAATAAAAAGATTCGGTTTAAAGATCTAACATGTTTACAGATTACGAGAATAAATCCTTGAAAATGGATCAAAATGATGTGAGTTCAAAAATAAACAAACAAAAAATGCATGATCAACAAAAATATGAGCCTGTTGGTTTGTTAAAGCAAAAAGTATAATAATCATTCATTGTTATTTTTGAATGTACACAATAAATGGAAGGCAAAAAGAAAAATAATATAATATCTAATATAGAAAAATACAATATTTACAGATGAGAATCCTACTTGATTTTGATTTTGCTAATGATAATATTTCTGCAGCACATCTAGCACTGTGTCATTTTAATACACCTAGAAAAATCCGGTATTAAGTATAAAAAGAAAAGAAAAACAGTATTATACGTTTCTAGAAACATCTTCATTAATTAAAGATTTCTAAAAATATAAATATTGTTTTTAGTTTTTCTTGCTCATAATGAATTAATGATTTACTTATAATGAATTAATGATCACCATCCCAAATATGGCATGGTGCACATTTCTGAGTTAATGTTCAAAAGATAAGTATTTTGATTATTGTATGAATCAGATTCCCAGGATAAACAAAATCCAAATCAAGACCCAGGACCCCTCACTCTTGTTAGAGGTAGCCTTTCCGGGTTGATCCCCACAAATTTCTATTGGTTCAGATTGTCGCCCCATTATGCCTTTAGTTTCTCTCTAGTTTTTTTCCACTGCTTTGATGTTCACGCTTTCGTATTATTAGTCAACCGGTTTTCTCTTAAACAAGAGACGTGGCCAGCATATCCAGATTTGCTCTTCTTTATAGGCTTGATTGTGTCCTTCATTTCAGCTTGTTGTCAAATCAACTTGATGCTGAGCATGATTAGTTCCATTTTAAATGAAGTATATTAAATGAATCCGAATTAGAAAGAGAAGTTGTATTTGTTTGCCTTCTTTTGTCGTTGATTATCTATCAGGATATGGTCTATGTTGAGTATAACATTGATTAATTATAGGGTTCCCCTACCACTTTATTTTTTAGGAAATATCGACGATTTAGAATCATATCAAAGTAATCATTCTTACTTAAGTACAAGAAGCTGTTGAAAAGTTCTCAATATTACCAAGAAATCATCCGACTATAATTACTGATGTTTTGGAATTTATTCAGATTTTGGCAAATTGTTCGATCCGAGAACTTTTCACCACCTCCTCGTCGATATGCAGTTTGATTGTAAACACGGCGCTAGTTTAGAAAAACATTCTTTGAGTTGTCTGCATATTCTTGGTGATGATATATCGTGACTGAATATATTTCTGTTCATTCCGGTGAAAAAAATTTTTCAGAACAGACAGACAATATATGTATGAAAGATATTGCGATCCCCACACATATATACAATATATCAGCTCATTTCATCCTGTTTTGTTTCCAGGTGGAAATTCTCCAAAGAAATAAGATAAAACCAGATTAAGCTGGAAACTTCCGAGGTAAATTCAAGCAACACAAGAATGAGCACATAATCACACATGTGCACAAACAGACGCAAATATAGATAGATATATACGCACTCTTGAATGATATTAATCGATAAACAAATTGACACATGAAAAAATAAACAGAACAATTTTCAATAAGTACAATCACCCAAACAAGAGTGTCTGCAAAACACATATCGATTTTCCATGAAAATATTATTTATCAATTCCATAGTAAGCAGACACGAACATAATTTCTTATGTATTTCTCCATTTTATTCTTAAACAGAAATGTTTAGCACTTAAATGTGTGATATGCAAATGAGTCTCTGCGGAAGTCATTTGCACGTATGTTCAATGCGAGAATGGAATCGCTGTAAACATGCACCAGCATGCGAAAACATACAGGTCATGTGACGAGTATAATGTATGTACCTTACTGCCCTGAAGTACAGTACAAATCTTGAAATCAATTCACCTCAAGCAAGCATCTCTCCTGGGAAAGAGAATGAAACGGACATCAGAAGGAACAAAAAACCCAATCCTAATTAGTGTTATAATGTCTTTGTTCAAAATAGCTGAGAAGGCCGTATTTTGTGAGAGTAACTAAGGAAGAAAAGACCAGTTAGGGAAAATAAAGATGAATTGCCCTATTAAATACTTATTCATAGAACAAAAAAGTCAGTGAATTACCAGCTCGGTTTTACCCGAGTCTCGCCAGGAAGACATGATGTGGCACAAGACTGATTTTTACCGTGGAGTATTCCGAGCACATACACTTGAGCAAAATTCCCCCGTAGACCACGCATAAGCAGGGTCGGGCCCCGTCTATTTACTCGAGACGAGACTCTGATCTCCGGCAGAGTCTCGTCTGGCTTCCTCTCCGCCCTAAGACAGAAAGTCTAACATGATAAATTTTGAAAAACTTTAAGTAAAATTCTTTAACTTCTTCTCTAATGTAGCTACTTGCCATATTTATATCACTAGGCGCAGTACATTGTCACAGTATTAGGGAACAGCAAAAGATATTACTCCAGTACTACTCTAAAGCAAGCAGGACACAAGGGATAAACCTTTATTTCTGTTAAAAAATATGGGGAGATGTGTAATCCAGATCATTGACAAACCCATTATGTTATTGTTGAGGATGAAAAATAATTAGTGTATACATTTTTTGAGTTAATGCAGAGGCGTTAAAAGTATAGATTTGAAGTAGATTTTAGAATGAACAGAATACCCAGCAGGAAAGAAGGAATAAGCTTCTACTCCTGTTTAAAAGGCAAAGAAGGTGTGTGAACCGGGCGATAAGCAACCCTATCTACTCTTAATTAAGTCTTTTAACGAAAAAAATAGAAAAATCTACGTAATTCTTTTAACATAATCTTTACTTTAAAAAAAAATAATCTTATTACCATATCCTGTTACTAAGTTTTTGAATTCGAAATTTATCAATATTAAATACCGTTCAGTTCCTTTCTTTTTATTTACATTCATTTCACATCTAAAATATAACATAGAGTAATTATTATACGCTGTTCAATGCTGACCAGCAAACTCAGTTTGCATGTTGGTCTCAAAATATTAGGTTAGCCAGTAAGTCCTGACTTAAGAAGCGGAAAGAAAACAATTTAATAGAGCAACACCAACATTTATTCTCGAGGATCTTTTGCCAGCGATCAGTCAGCATCCGAAATACCAGTTTGCTGGTTTTGAATAATAAAAAACTATAAACAATTATCTTTCACTTCATTAAAAATGTTGAATCGTTGGTCGCGGAAGAAGTGTGTCATTGAGTGAAATAGGCCATAATCACTCGAAGCAGCATTAGGATTGAATGGGGGATTTGAAAGAATCTCATCACTGTTAATCTGTTCGAACTTCTCTTAATCAACCTGGTAGTGTGCGGCCTCGCATTGTTTTGCTGAAACAAAGCCTGACATCGATAAACCAAACTAGGAAACCTCTTTAGTTTGTGGTCTAGATGCTAGCGATACAGTTTACATTGATAGAGCGACGGCGTGAAAGAAAGTCAAAATAAAAGTACTCCTTGGAAATTCTACCAGACTGATCGAGATTTGCTAGTTCTCAAACTGAAAAATACTGTAAAAAATAACGACTTACTGATAATTGAGTATATTAAGGGAAGGCATTGAATTAATCGATCTAAAAGTACGATTCAAATAAAGTTCATATCTTCATATAGGTTCGAATTGGAAGATGATAACAACCAATAGTGGTCAGGTAAGTAAAGTTTGCTTTCACAAGGCTCTTCCGGAATATGTCATACCTCACAGACATCTTGGTGATCGCCACTTTTTTTAATTCAGTCAAGAAGCCTCTTCACTCATCACATCACTTTTTTTGTTTGGTTTCAGCGTCTCTGGGCCTTGAGTTTGATTTCATAGCTAAACTCTGTATGACTACAACCCTCTTGTGTGCCACAATGCTTCTTCTCAGTCCAGCTGATGATCTGAAAACTTTTCTGCAAACAACACAGATATGGTTATTATGACGACGAGGGTTTTTGGCAAAGTTGTTTTGGTTCTGGTTATAATTAACTTTCAAATAATTTACATACGTACTCTGGATAATAATATGCGCTCACGCACGTCACATTTCCAAGACTTCATAAACGCATTTATACATACATACATACATATATGATTGTTGTCGATTCATTAGACGTGTAGTAATATTGCTAATAGGCAATGTCTGTACTGAGAGATTATAATCATATACAGCTTGCAAAAAACCGCAACAAATCACAGCAGCAGTATTAGGAATAGCAGAGACATGCAGATGAGAAATATCAAGATTAGCACAGGGATGGTTGTTGCATAAAAGTTTTCTTTTTTCTTACCAATAAAAGCATCAGATTATTCAAAACATCTGAGCTCATCTGCTTCCCACGAGGATATGCGCGAAAGTGAATGTAAGGAACAAATAGCATTATATATATTTTTTTCTATAACTGGTCTTTCTGATTATGCCAGTCGGCTAGAGTAAAATGAACCCTTTGAAAGAGGCCTGCTCAAGCAAATTTATATTTGTTCAACACTCATAGAGCCAAACTGGCATTTATACTGCAGCTGTGTATGTATGTATGTATGTATGTATGTATGTATGTGTTTATGCAGTCTTGGAAATGTGACGTGCGTGAGCGCATATTATTGTCCAGAGTACGTATTTAAAGTATTCATTACAATTTATGCAAGTAACTGAACTGAACTGAACAAAAGTACTGAACAAGGATATTAAACTGAAAGCCTCAATCGTGCTATAAAAATATCGACGGATTACAATTTTATTCACGAAACTTTTTAAAAATCTAGATAGGTTTTTCAGGCACTGCCCAAAGATACATTAACTAGAGGTCGGCTCCTTGATAAATCGACCATGGTGAGATTTGAACTCGTATTTCAGTCGGAATGCTAAAGTCCTCAGCTCTCGACTACATA
This sequence comes from Ascarosepion bandense, assembly GCA_037127315.1. Lineage (NCBI taxonomy): Eukaryota > Metazoa > Mollusca > Cephalopoda > Sepiida > Sepiidae > Ascarosepion > Ascarosepion bandense. Next base: position 1,905,196 of record JBBBDQ010001669.1, read on the forward strand.
AGTAAAACACGCGCAGGTGCATATATATATATATATATATATATATATATATATTAAACGATAGGCGAAGGAATAAATTCTCTCGTTGCCAAATGAAGTGAATACTATGAATAAAGAATAAACTTATTCTATTTAACTAGACTTGTTTTTTGTGCTATCTTCAATGGAAAAAGAGAAAATCTGCCTATGTTTTATTCATCAACTTACTTTTGAATATATTATCATGTTCACTATCTAAAATGTTTCCCCTAAAGACTCATATCTGTAACCTATAAAGGACTTGCAATATACCAGAAATTTAAATCATATGAATTTTAAATATGTTTACGACTGACCGAAAAGTGCTCTCTTTGAATAACCGTCACATTTGTACTATTTTTCAATTATTGTTTATTGATTTGTAGATCTATGACATTTATTTATATATGGTGCGATAGATAAACTGTCGCCAAAATCATGCAAAAATAAAAGTAAAACTGACATTCTATTTTACTAGGTACATTTACAAAAATTACACAAAAATATTTTGAAATATTAATGAAAAATATAAATTTTATTTCAGTAGAATCGCTGTTGGCTTCAACCACTGCCACCAGACGACTTTGGAGTTTTCTGCTTTTTTCTGGACTCTTTCACTTTAGTGTTACAAGGAGTTTTGTTGGTTTGTCTCCCCAACTGTGTCTCACACATACCAATTAAGAGGTTTATCGTCTGATGGTTATATTTTAAAAGTGATACTGTAGCAGATTCTGGCTAACATCCATGACTGTGTTCTCCTGCATGTGAAGCATCGTGCAGAGCCCTCATGCAATACATAAGAGCTTTCAGCAGCCATCCTCTTGACCCAGGACGGCGTAACCTCCTCAAGGCACTTTATGTAGACGTCTGAGTTGAGTCTTAGGGCCTCATATAAAAAATACTCATCCAACTCCTTCTGAATCTTTTGCACTGTCTTCAGATTGACATCCAAACACACTGAAGTGTTCGTATTGTGGCTTTCGGCGTGAATGCTAAGTAGTACAACATGCCGTCTCCAAATTTCTGGCGGAGAAAATTGCGTCATGGTGGTCTTTTTCTTACTGACGGTGTCCGACTGCGCCTACTATACTGTACAATTAGCAAAAATAAACAACGCGTATGCACGAAATCAAAAAAATAATAATAGCGATAATTTACCAATCGGTTATATATAAAAGTAACAAAAAAGAACACCATGACGAAATTTTCTCATAGGCAGCTTTTCTTTTTTTAATTGAAGATAGCACAAAACATGCAAATATATATTTATCTATATATAAGTATACGGTAGGTATGAATGGAATAAAATTCCGTATCCAAAGAAATACTATTCTTAAAAAGTGCTCAAATAGAGCGAATAATATGTATTTAGAATTTATAACATATATATGAAGCAATATCACTAGAAAAGTAGCTGTTTTGATTTGACACTACTTGTTTCTTTTAAAGTGATAAAGTTTATTTCAACTTGAAGAGTTTTAAAAGGTTCAAAACTAGCCAAACCCTATTAATCAGGGAGGCATTTTTACATAGACAGAGTAGACCAATCAAAATAAAATAATTTCTAATTTAAAGAATATGAGAACAAACTCTAAATACAATTTATTGGGGCACTAATATTAATATTTTATTAAAATAGAGATTAGCATTATTAATCGACTATTAAATTTACTTTACTTCAATTTATTTTATTGTGAATTCTAAATTCTAAGTTTAACAAAACATAAGACTTAAATTATTAAAAAGTTATTTAGATATTAAACAAATAATGTGTGTGTATGAATGTATATATGGATATAGACATTAAAAATGCTCTCATGTTTTAAATAAAGTTTTCCTAGACGGAGGATAAAAATAATTTGTAAATATAAAACTAGCAAAATTCCTGTCTTAAGAACATTTCTCTTGATACTAATATTAGCAGAAACTGCTTTTTTTATCACTAGTCATAATGAGTTTCCGTAGCTGGATATATTTTGTGTTTCAGAAAAATAACCCTATCTTATAGTCCCCATCACTTCTCGGCCGGAATCAAAGTGTGGAATCTACCGTCAGGACGGATAGACTACATTTTATTTCTCAGTTGTGTCTATGTGTGTGGATGAAGCGCAACTGAAAGTTACTGAGATGTCTGCTATCCGTGGTAGTACCTCCTTAATTTTACTGAAGATGGGGAATAGCGATGTAATGACAATAGCGATGTTAGCGCAACCGACAGTTACGGAAGCTGGATTTTTTTTACTTAGGTACACTCGCTCAGACACCCTACATTAAAATGATCTTGTGTACATCCTGTTCCTTTTCTTTTCTTTAATATATATATATATATATATATATATATATATATATATATAATGGTAGACTTTGAAAAACAGTACCTACTCTAGCGTGTACGCATCGTTTATTCAGTAAAATGAATTAGAGCACTCTAGCTATTGGGCGCGTATAATGATAATATATGCGCTAAAAAGTCAACCTTCTTCCACCGAACGCCCATAGGCCAGAGGTAGAATTGCCGACTGACGCCAATTCGGTTGGGTTTCAATCCTGGGTTAAAAAGCAATCGGAGTCTAACCGTACTGATGTGCTGTGATACAGCGAAACGGATCTGTCTGCGGATGACAATATATATACAGTACTCTGCGAAAGATTTAGGACAAGATCTATTTCATCTTTTATGATGCATCAAAATAAAGTTTAAAATCACGCCTGTCCTAACACTTTTGCACATTACCGGTAGAGTGCAAAAGTATTAGGACAGGCGTGATTTTCTTGTAAACCTCACTGAAATTCAAATACAGGGTGAAAAGCCAAGTAAACTGCTAATAAATATTGATTATTTAAAACTAGATGTAAAAGAAATGTATTAAAAAGAAGTTATATTTAATTTTTCATATTTTTTTTAAACAAGTTCTTTTGAAACTATTCTATTGAACATCTATGGAATATTTTGGATAAATAATTAATAAATCTAACGTTACTTCGCAAGACACACTTTGGGAACAAATATAAGCTGCTTGGCAAGAGATACCATTAGATACATTGAAGAAGTTTGTGATGTCAATGCCTGACAGAACGAAGGCTGTGATCAAAGCAAATGTGTATTGTACTAAATATTATATTTATGTTGTAAAAATATTTTTTCTTGTTAAAGAATTTTGTTGAGTAAATCAAATAAAATTACTTTAATTAAATTGTTTGTTTTCTGTGGATATGCTTCATAAAAGATAAAATAGTTCTTGTCCTAATACTTTTGCACACTACTACATATATATATATATATATATATATATATATATATATATATAATAACAGAGAAGTTGCTTGTATAGAACTTTTCATGTGATCTTATTTTTTTTCTTTTCAGTACATAAATTATATAAAATTGTCTGAATGTTTTCTTTATTTAAGCACTTTTGGCTATACTTTAGCCATTATCAAAGCTAAATATTAATTTACTTTTAACCAAATATGCGGGTATCTAGAGTTATAGAAATGTTATATTTTACAAACACATTTAGCACATTATGGCTGTGTTTATAGTTGATATTATTGACCTACCAAACACGACTCATAACATTCTCCTCGATAATATAATAGCATCATCCACAGTTTTAAAAAAAGGGTAAAAATAATGGAAGCAACAACAACAGTATCTTGTCTGTCATTTTAACGAAACATGCATAAAAGAGGGATTGCTGTATAAATACTCAATATATATATATATATATATATATATATATATATAGAGAGAGAGAGAGAGAGAGAGAGAGAGTCAGCGTGAAAAAAGAGAGAGAAATAGCGAGAAAGACAGAGACAGCAGATACAGAGAGATTCAGAATATCCTGTGTGCTTCAAATTTTTAAAAACCTCTTTCTGCATTATTCAACTCATAAATATTATACTTTGTTTTCGGATTCTGTTTTTTGTTTCGATTTTCGAAGGAACTTCCTCGTTAATTACATGCTCTCAATAATGGCATTCTCAGCATCCTTCTGCAGAACTGCATATAAGTTTTCTGAAGTCACCTCATCATGCGTAAATTTTTCCCATATTAAAACGGACATTTGTTAGTAGATACATCTTTGTATGCACACACACACACACACACACACACACACACTTTTTCTCTCCCTCTCTCTTTAGCTATATATATATATATATATATATCACACACTCATTTATTTTACATCGAGCACTGGCAGATATCTATTGCGTTGCAGTGAAACGAGAAATCATATTCCAGTCGAATTTGTTGCAGTCACTTACGCGCAAATACTCTTGGGAAAAGTATCAACCTATTATTATCCATCTATGGATTAAATAACAGGACAGTTTAGGTTCTATCACCTTGATTGGTAACAAGTCTACCGCAGAAAGAAATGGCAAACTACTGCGGGGAAATCTTCTGCTCAGTCAGTTATGTCTCTTTTTAGATATGATCGCCCACTTAATGGCACTTAATTGGCTGTCTGTTTTATTATCAGCAGTACCCACTGTGACGCATTTAAATGTCTTCATGACGCAGTGTAATGAAAGAAAATCAAGAAACTCCAGTAAGGAGAAAAGACAGTAAAAGAACAAGTTTCAGGAAGACAGATAATGGCGTTTGACGTTACATTTACAATTTTGAAGTTCACAGGTGGCTGGAAAGTAAATGAGATTTAAGGTAACATCTAGCTATTTCAAGAATAAATTGTTGAGACCTAGTTACCAATATAATAATACGCTGAAAGTCAAACGGTTTTGGTATCAAGGAACAGGACACAATCTATTGAGTGCCAAAAACATAATTATAGAAAAGACAGAGGAAACCCACGTCACGTCGGTGGTAATGTGACTGATGACGAGATGCCAAGTAAGGATTGATAACTTTACAGACCAGTCCTTAGATTTTGTGAAAGATCTCACTGTTTCTATCGCTATGTCACTCTCTGTCTGCCTGTCACTTTCTCTTTCTCTCTATCTTTATATATATATATATATATACTTTTATATATATATATATATATATATATATATATATATATATATATATATATATATATATATATATATATATATATATATATATATATATATATATATATATATATATATAATTTAATTCCCATGAACAACGTGTAAACTTAAATTCAAATCTATTACACTGTCAGTTTGAAATATGTACCTGATTGCATATTGCATGAAACTCCGAGCCGTGGCATATACATAGGATAATATGTATATTCATTAAAATATATATATACAGCTCTGTTCTTAAACTTAGCGCTGTTTTATTAACACCTGAATGATAATAATATATAGATATACACCCTCCTCATATGTATACTTATTAATTTACGTCACTATATATATATAAACTCACCTCATATGTATATTTATTAATTTACGTCATCCACAATATATTTGCGCACTGGCTCTTACAATTATTTTTTTTATTCCTGGGTAGATCTTCTATTAACAAAGTGGGGAATCTCTAATAAGAAAACTGGTGAAAAAAATAAATAATAATTTAAAAGAACTCGGCCAATTAAATATGGTTAAACTTTCCAGTATCCCTAGTTCGTGCGCATGTGTAGTCGCACCAAGTAACGTTCATTTACTACAAGGACCCCAAATTATTCTAAGCTGAGGGTTACAGTATTGTGTTGTATGAGGTTAAGATTGTAAGATGTCTTCCTGGAGGTCTGTTCCTCTGCAATTCTTGAAATGAAGCTCTGGAAAATGAAGGGAATGAAGATGACTCATCTTGTGCCAGTGACATGGCAGATCCAATCTGGCAAAATCAAGGGATATACCCTTCAGAAAATTTGTACTACTACAGCTCCAGACTAGATGTGGCAGCAATATCCAATGCACGGACAAATTTGTAGATTTATAAATGTGCAAAATGGATTCTTTCTTTCTATATCCTTAAAATTATCTGATGCACATTCTCGAACAATTTAAGGTTAGATTTTGTCAAGTGAAAACGTCTTAAAGGACAAATATAGTTAACGTCAGAAAACTGACATTTTTATATAACGTATTTTAAAATAGATACGATATCTCTTAAGAAATTCAATTACTTTATCTTGCCTCTGAAGAATTTATTTATTACTGCGAAATTCGGTGAGGAGAGATAAGTATTTGAACTGTTTATTCATTTATTTACAATGATTTTTATTTTTATCTACATATCAACTCAGATCTCCTGTTTTTTTTTTCTTTTTTTCCGATTCTGTTCCTGTTCTCATTTTGTTTTCCTTTTAAAAACCACTTTTGGACAGTCGAATGTAAAATGAAGCCAAACTATGTTCAGATAATAAATGATTTCTCTCTTTCTTTGCTTCTGGTGGCACATAGAGACAGTTATATCAGCAGTGTAATCTTTTCGTTAGCCACTGATTCAAGTACTAAGAAGCAGTCTGAGTACCGATTGCAATAAAATGTCATTTTTAGACACTCACGGCATAAACAGGTTCTCGAGACATTGAAATGTACTATATTATTCTGTTTTGACTGGTGCTCGCCGTTATAATAGGATTGTAAATAAACAGCTTGGACAATTTTACTTTTGATCGATTTCTCATCTTATTCGAATTTTTTGTAAGAGAGTGAATGGTGAAATCGTTTGACTAATCCCGACCCCTTTAGATCTGTCTATCTGACCGACAAGACTCTTAATCGTGGGCTATGTGAATATACTGAAAAGATTCTAATAAACGTTGCTATCACTCAATGTTTGGTAGTTTGGATCAAATATCTAGTGCGATCAGGCAAATGGCTGAACTGAAAATAATCGCACACTCCACTTTTAGGTTGTCATTGGTCATCGTCCTCATTTGAGGAGGACGCGTTCGTGTTTTCTTCAAGAAAGTCAGTCTGTTAAGAAATTTCAAATAATTTATAATTCACTCATGAAGAGATCGAATATCCATTGAAATTTTTCTGATCAAATAATATATGTTTTCATAATGGTCATAATATTTCCTATGAAAATAATGGTCATATGAAATTAATCTGGAAATCGATTAAATTTTCTTTTTAAATTGCTTTTTAATTTAAGGTTTGATTAATTCTTTTTTAATCGATTGATTAGATATTTAATGCCCAAAAGATTATTCATTAAAAATATCTGGCTTATAAACAATCTGTTGTGTCCTTGCCTCTAGAATGAAGTTGTTTAACGCTGTAATTTGTATTATGGATCATTCTCCTTCAAATAAGCTAACTTAGTCTCTACTTTTATCTACATGAAATGGTATCCTAGACTCAGTCAGTGAGATGACATACGTTATATGTGCTTTGGCGATCATGTCTCGAAAGAGACATGACTGACTGGGCAGAAGACTTTCCCGTAGTATGTTGCCATTACTTCGTTCGGTAGACTCGTTGTCAATCAAAGCTATAGAACTAAATCTGTCATGCTATTCAATACATAGATGGATAGAGAAGAGATGGATTAATACCATTCGCAAGAGCATTTTTGTGTAATCGAATGAAACGAATTCGACTGGAATTCGAACTCGGCATTCGATTTCTCATTCTGAGCAGATATAGTCATGTCTTGAAATCGTTACTAGAATAGGTTAGAGTATATTTTACGTTATATGCCTCCAGATATGCTATTTATTTGAGTCGGTGTTATTTTTTTGTAGGAGAAAATGAATGTGTTTTTACAGGAGAATGCAGAGGTACTCCCGGACAGAATATGTGAGCAACAACGACATTTTAGAGAAAATGGAAACAAAAAAGAAAACTTATATTTAACATCATTTCACGTTTCTCCGGCATAATACCGAGGTAGAGCCTGAGAAATCTGATATTCGCAGGACATATTGAAGGCAAGAGAGACAGAGGAAGACAACGCATGGCATACTTAGTGAACTTGAGTAAATGGATAAAGGAAAAGGGTGTAGGAAAACATTTATTAAAGAAACTAGGACCTGAAATAACACAGCACATAAAACCAAAACGTGTGTGAATAGGTGTACGCTATTCTGATTCTTGAGATGTTGACTTAGTAGGTTATTCTATTAAACAGCTAAATATGATATAAAAACAAACTGGATAATGATAATTAGAATAATATAAAAGTCAGCACGATAGAGTGAGAAAAAATTTACACTGGACAATGTGAAACCACCTTGCAAAATATGTCAAAAAACATTGGTATGAACATCGCCCAGCATCGGTTACAGAACTAGAAGATGTCACCATTCTATGGAATTAAGCCATCTACACAGACAGGAAAACTAAAGCAAATAAGCCGGGCATTATTGTCAAATACCAAAAAGAAAAAAAAAACAAACTAGCCTACTAATTGATATGGTTGTCCAGCGGATTGTAACATAAAAATGAAGGAATTTGAAAGACTATCAAAATATAACCTGGAAATTGAAAACAAGTAGGAAAATGTGGAAATTGAAATCAAGAATAGTACCAGTGATAGTAGTTGCACTTGCAATGACAAAAATGGAACAAAGCAATGCATTGAAGGAATTCCTGGAAACCCCAGCTTTTTCCGCAGACTTGGTAGATAGTGTGAGCATGGTGTGAACTATGATGAAAATGAAATAAAAATAATAATAATACTAATATACTTTATAATTAACAATAACTGCATGTCTAACGAGAAAAGACATCGACACAAAGAAAATGGAGTAAAAGGAGAAAAACCAGAGTTAAAATCAAATAATCCTGTAAAAGACAAACACAAGGGACTTACTAAAATAAAAAAAAAAGAAAATGCGACGAAATATGCTTACAAGATCGATAACTACTGTGAATACAATAGCTCAGTGTTGATAAATAGCTGACACGAATCACTCTTTTAAAACTACAATCAAAGGAATCCATGTTGATGCTTCATGTAAAAACTAACCAACAAATAAGATATATACGCAACCGTTTGAATAATTGCTCTTATAAATTAATCAATCGACGGAAAATTTCAAGATGAGTACGGCCCCTCTATCAGTTAAGACAAGCAACGTTTGCACGAATAGAATTTCTTGTTCGTATATTTTTTATGGTTGTATGTAGTTTTTAAACATAAGATGGAGAAAACAGAAACACCGTAGACGTTTTGTTAAACTATATTTTTGCTTTTCTTTTCTTTTTATTAAACGGCGCTCTTCACTAACTATTATAAAATAATGGTAGAGTTGCATAACATTTTGTTTATTATTATTATTATTATTATTAATAATAATAATAATAATAATAATAATAATGATAATAATAATAATAATACAAATAAACACCAAGAAACAATAGACCACCTAATCTCAGGCTGTTCTGTGCTTGCCCCAAACGAATATAAAAATCGCCACGATAGAGTTGGGCAATATTTTCATTGGACAATGTGCAAACATTATGGAAAAGCTGTAAACAAACACTGGTATGAACATCATCCAGCACCGGTTACAGAAATAGAAGATGTAACCATTCTATGGGATTACACCATCTACACAGACAGAAAAATTGAAGCAAACAGGCCAGACATTATTGTTAAAAACCAGAAGGAGAAAACTTGTCTATTAATTGATATGGCTTGTCCAGCGGATTGTAACATAGCAATCAAGGAATTTGAAAAACTGTCAAAATATAAAGACCTGGAAATTGAAATAGAAAAAATGTGGAAATTGAAAACAAGAGTTGTGCCAGTGATAGTAGGTGCACTTGGAATGATAAAAAATGGAACAAAACAACACATTGAAAGAATCCCTGGAAACCCCAGCTTAAGAGATATACAAAAAATCGTCTTATTAAGTACAGCCCACACACTAAGGAAAACTTTATCTATGTAATGCTGAGGATGATAGGGAAGATAGAAAAACATGAAATTGAGCCATAACAACACGCCACTACCTGCCTTAGGTCTCCCCGCAGACTTGGTTGGTAGTGAGACCAAAGCAGAAATCGAAATATGATGAAAAAATGACATAATAATAATAATTCTGGTGAAATAAGCATCAAAAGAGGTATATTTCAAGGTGATTCTTTGTCTCCCTTACTGTTCTGCATATCATTAATAGCACTAACAAGTCAACTTAATAAGACAGAATGTGGTTATAAAAAAGGCCAAAAGACAATAAGCCATCAATTTTACATAGATGACTTAAAGTTGTATGCTAAGAGTGATAATGAGCTGGAAGGTCTTCTGCAAACTGTAAAAAGTTTCAGCAAAGACATTGGAATGAAATAAATGAAATTGGAATTGAATAAATGTGCCAAAGCTACAGTTTTACGTGGATCAATACAAGAAACATACTCAGTTACATTAGACCCTGTTGTAACAATAAAAAATTAAAGCTAGAAGACGCTTATAAATACCTAGGTGTAAATAAAAATGAAAACATCCACCATAAAAAATGAAAGAAATAGTGCGTAAAGAGTACTATAGAAGGCTACGAATGATATTAAAAACTGAATTGAATTCTCAGAACAGAAGTATGGCCATTAATGGCCTTGCAATCCTAGTTGTCCAATATAGTTTCAACATCTTAAACTGGACTCTAAACGATATCAGGCGAATGGATTCTAAAACAAGAAAGCATAAGATCTATCATCCAAAGGCTGATGTAGACCGTCTATACATACCCCGTAAAGTCGGAGTGGAAGAGGTCTGATTCAGCTAGAATTGTCATACTAGACAACAACTTTTGGATTACTAACATACATAGAAACAACAAAGGATGGATGATACAATTAGTAAGGCAACCCGAAGAAAGAAAGAAAAAAATATTCAATAATATTTTCAAGTGCAAGGAGAACTTTGTCTATGTAACGATAGGGATGATAAGGGAGATATAAAAACATGAAATGGAGCCATGACAGCAAACCACGACCTGCCTTAAGTCTTAGCGCAGACTTGTGCGACAATAGCAGAAATCAAAGTATGATGAAAAATGACAACATAATAACAAGATCACTTAATGAGCGCAAACTTCCGCCAAGGCAATACCGACATCATCTCAGCAATTAGAAAGAGATGGTTATTAAAATGAGAATAACTTCAATGAATTAAACAACTCTCAAGAGTGAAAGTACAAAAAAATGAACTCGACCGCTCCCAAATTTAAATGTACACTTAAAAGGAAGTATGAAATTTACAAAAAAAAAAAGAAAAAAGGAAAAAAAAGAAAAAAAACTAGAAAGAAAAAAGATATAAAAATCAAGAACAAAAAACCAAAAATTTTAGCGTTTACTAGATTGAAATTAAAATCTAATCAGTGTCAGTCATAAGATCAATCCGAATCAAACCAGTGGGTTTTGGGATATCTTGCCGACTGAAAAACAGACAAACGCCACCAAAACAATACATCTGGTCTAATGCGCAATAATAATAATAATAATAATAATAATAATAATAATAATAATTTCATCAAACAGTGCATGTCTATATGGAGAAAACCCTTTACCTCAATCATATAAATAGAACCTATAAGTCTGATGAAATAAACATCAAAAGAGGTATATTTCAAGGTGACTCTTTGTCTCCCTTACTATTCTGCATATCATTAATAGCACTAACCGGTCAACTTAATAAGACAGAATGTGGTTATAAAATAGGCCAAAAGAAAATAAGCCATCTATTTTATATGGATGATTTAAAGTTATATGCTAAGAATGATAATGAGCTGGAAGGTCTTCTGCAAACTGTAAAATGCTTCAGCGAAGACATTAGAATGAAATTTAATTTGAATAAATGTGCCAAAGCTACAGTTTTACATGGATCAATACAAGAATCATCCTCAATTATCTTAGGCCCTGCTGTAACAATAAAAGAATTGAAACCAGAAGAAGCTTATAAATACCTAGGTGCAAATGAGAGTGAAAACATTCACCATAAAAAATGAAATAAATAGTGCGTAAAGAGTACTATAGAAGGCTACGAATGAGATTAAAAACTGAATTGAATTCTCAGAACAGAAGTATGGCCATTAATAGCCTTGCAATCCTAGTTGTCCAATATAGTTTTAACATCTTAAACTGGACTCTAAACGACATCAGGTGAATGGATTCCAAAACAAGAAAGCTTCTTTCTAAGCATAAGATGCATCATCCAAAGACTGATGTAGACCGTCTATACATACCCCGTAAAGAAGGTGGAAGAGTTCTGATTCAGTTAGAATTGCCATACAAGACAACAACTATTGGCGTACTAACATACATAGAAACAACAAAGGATTGGATGATACAATTAGTAAGGCAACATGAAGAATGAAAGAAAAAATATTCAATAATAAAAGAAGGCAGTAAATACAAACAAGATTTACAGTTAGTAGATTCTGTAGAAAAGCAAAACAGAAGCCAAGAACCAACTACTGCGGCAATAAATATGAAAATGAAAGCCAAACATAAAGCTCTTGAACAGATGAAACAACGCTAAGACAAACCACTGCATGGCGAATATCCAGAATGTGCTAATAAACCCAATGTTGATAAAGTTAATACTCATCGATGGTTACGTGCGACTGTATTAAAGTCTGAGACTGAAGACCAAAGTCTTTTCACTAGAAACTCTCAGGCAAATATTATATATAATAATATGGATCCAAAATGCAGGTTTTGTGATAAACACCAAGAAACAATAGACCATCTAATCTCAGGCTGTTTTGTACTTGCCACAAATGAATATAAAAATCGCCACGATAGAGTTGGGCAATATTTACATTGGACAATGTGCAAACACTATGGAAAATCAGTAAACAAACACTGGTATGAACATCACCCAGCACCGGTTACAGAAATAGAAGATGTCACCATTTCATGGGATTACACCATCTATACAGACAGAAAAATTGAAGTAAATAGGCCAGACATTATTGTTAAAAACCAGAAGGAGAAAACTTGTCTATTAATTGATATGGCTTGTCCAGCGGATTGTAATATATGAACCAAGGAAATCGAAAAACTGTCAAAATATAAAGACCTGGAAATTGAAATAGGAAAAATGTGGAAATTGAAAACAAGAATCGTGCCAGTGATAGTAGGTGCACTTGGAATGATAAAAAATGGAACAAAACAACACATTGAAAGAATCCCTGGAAACCCCAGCTTAAGAGATATACAAAAAATTGTCTTAAGTACAGCCGACACACAAAGGAAAACTTTGTTCATGTAACGCTGGGAATGATAATGAAAGATTAAAAAAACATGACATAGAGCCACAACAACACGCCTCGACCTGCCTTAGGACTTCCCGCAGACTTGGTTGGTAGTGCGACCATAGCAGAAATAAAAATATGATGAAAAATGAGATAATAATAATAATAATAATAATAATAATAAACAAGAAAGCTTCTTTCTAAGCATAGGATGCATCACCCAAAGGCTGATGTAGACCGTCTATACATACCCCGTAAAGAAGGTGGAAGGGGTCTTATTCAGCTGGAATTGTCATACAAGACAACAACTATTGGCTTACTAACATACATAGAAACAACAAAGGATTGGATGATACAATTAGTAAGGCAACATGAAGAAAGAAAGAAAAAATATTCAATAATAAAAGAAGGCAGTAAATACAAACAAGAATTACAGTTAGTAGATTCTGTAGAAAAGCAAAACAGTAGCCAAGAACCAACTATTGCGGCAAAAAATATGAAAATGAAAGCCAAAGATAAAGCTCTTGAAAAGATGAAACAGCGCTGGCAAGACAAACCTCTGCATGGCCAATATCCAGTACGTGCCAATAAATCCAATGTTGACAAAGTTAATACTCATCGATGGTTACGTGCATCTGGATTAAAGTCTGAAACTGAAGGATTTATACTTGCAGCACAAGACCAAAGTCTTTTCACGAGAAACTTTCAGGCAAATATTATGCATAATAATATGGATCCAAAATGCAGGTTTTGTGATAAACACCAAGAAACAATAGACCACCTAATCTCAGGCTGTTCTGTGCTTGCCCCAAACGAATATAAAAATCGCCACGATAGAGTTGGGCAATATTTACATTGGGCAATGTGCAAACACTATGGAAAAACTGTAAACAAACACTGGTATGAACATCATCCAGCACCGGTTACAGAAATAGAAGATGTAACCATTCTATGGGATTACACCATCTACACAGACAGAAAAATTGAAGCAAACAGGCCAGACATTATTGTTAAAAACCAGAAGGAGAAAACTTGTCTATTAATTGATATGGCTTGTCCATCGGATTGTAACATAGCAATCAAGGAATTTGAAAAACTGTCAAAATATAAAGACCTGGAAATTGAAATAGAAAAAATGTGGAAATTGAAAACAAGAGTTGTGCCAGTGATAGTAGGTGCACTTGGAATGATAAAAAATGGAACAAAACAACACATTGAAAGAATCCCTGGAAACCCCAGCTTAAGAGATATACAAAAAATCGTCTTATTAAGTACAGCCCACACACTAAGGAAAACGTTATCTATGTAATGCTGGGGATGATAGGGAGGATAGAAAAACATGAAATGGAGTCATAACAACACGCCACTACCTGCCTTAGGTCTCCCCGCAGACTTGGTTGGTAGTGAGACCAATGCAGAAATCTAAATATGATGAAAAATGACATAATAATAATAATAAGGCTGATGTAGTCCGTCTATACATACCCCGTAAAGAAGGTGGAAGAGGTCTTATTCAGCTGGAATTGTCATACAAGACAACAACTATTGGCTTACTAACATACATAGAAACAACAAAGTATTGAATGATACAATTAGTAAGGCAACATGAAGAAAGAAAGAAAAAACATTCAATAATAAAAAAGGCAGTAAATACAAACAAGATTTACAGTTAGTAGATTCTGTAGAAAAGCAAAACAGAAGCCAAGAACCAACTACTGCGGCAAAAAATATGAAAATGAAAGCCAAAGAAAAAGCTCTTGAACAGATGAAACAGCGCTGGCAAGACAAACCTCTGTATGGCCAATATCCAGAATGTGCCAATAAATCCAATGTTGAAAAAGTTAATAGTCATCAATGGTTACGTTCATCTGGATTAAAGTCTGAAACTGAAGGCTTTATTCTTGCAGCACAAGACCAAAGTCTTTTTACTAGAAACTTTCAGGCAAAAATTATGCATAATAATATGGATCCAAAATGCAGGTTTTGTGATAAACACCAAGAAACAATAGACCACCTAATCTCAGGCTGTTCTGTGCTTGCCCAAATGAATATAAAAATTGCCACGATAGAGTTGGGCAATATTTACATTGGGCAATGTGCAAACATTATGGAAAATCAGTAAACAAACATTGGTATGAACATCACCCAGCACCGGTTACAGAAATAGAAGATGTAACAATTCTATGGGATTACACCATCTACACAGACAGAAAAATTGAAGCAAACAGGCCAGACATTATTGTTAAAAACCAGAAGGAGAAAACTTGTCTATTAATTGATATGGCTTGTCCAGCGGATTGTAACATGGCATTCAAGGAATTTGAAAAACTGTCAAAATATAAAGACCTGGAAATTGAAATAGAAAAAATGTGGAAATTGAAAACAAGAGTTGTGCCAGTGATAGTAGGTGCACTTGGAATGATAAAAAATGGAACAAAACAACACATTAAAAGAATCCGTGGAAACCCCAGCTTAAGAGATATAAAAAAATTGTCTTATTAAGTACCGCCCACACACTAAGGAAAACTTTATCTATGTAATGCTAGGGGTGACAGGGAAGATAGAAAAACATGAAATGGAGTCATAACAACACGCCACGACCTGCCTTAGGTCTCCCCGCAGACTTGGTTGGTAGTGAGACCAAAGCAGAAATCGAAATATGATGAAAAATGACATAATAATAATAAATCCCTGGAAATCTCACCTTAAGAGATACACACAAATTGTACAGCTCTCACACTGAGAAGAACTCTGTCCATGTAACGCTAGTGATGCTATGGGTGATAGAAAAACAAATGATATGTAGCCATAACAGCACACCGTTACCTGCTTTAGGTCCTTCCGCAGACTTTATATGTAGTGTGACCATAGCAGAAATCGAATTATGATGAAAATGATAAGAATAAAAACATTTTCTGTTTGTTTTCATCGTTGGTATTATCGTGGAAATAAGTTTTCAAATTTATTCTCTGTCGATTTTTACGACCCTTTCCATTATGTTTTTGTTCCTTTAATGTTCTTTGTGCTTCCTTTACCAAACTTTCTCTATTCTAATATGTCTTCTTTCACAAATCAATGACTTTCATTTTACTTCGTTATTT
The DNA here is from genome assembly GCA_037127315.1 of Ascarosepion bandense. Lineage (NCBI taxonomy): Eukaryota > Metazoa > Mollusca > Cephalopoda > Sepiida > Sepiidae > Ascarosepion > Ascarosepion bandense. The sequence goes on from JBBBDQ010001669.1 coordinate 1,921,415, forward strand.
TTTAATCGGAATTTTAATTTAATATTTCATATTTCTGTTATTGTTTTTTTTTTTTCAATTATTCGCCTAAATGTTTCTTTCGGATAAGGGTATGAAAAGTTTTTTTAATCATTCGTTTTCTTATATTTCTGTCGATTTGTTTAATTTAAAGAATTTAATTTTCGTCTATATTTCATTCGTTTTGTCTTTTCTTTTTTCTCATATTTATTTATTGTAAGTAAACGTTATCTGAGAAATGACCGTTTTTATCCAATTTATCTTTGAAATTATTAGTCTGTTAATTTAATTTATTACATTACTTTTTCATTCATTTTTTCTTTTATCCTCATTTTTTGCATTTTAATTGCGATTATGTATTTGTCATTTCTCTCATGTTGAATGCCATAACATCAACATTTCTTTCTTTCTTTCTTTCTTTCTTTCTTTCTTGTTCCTTAAAAATCAGTGAACTGCAAGCTTTAATTTGATTTCCAGTGTTCTACCACTTTAGTAAGTTATATTATTATATCTTTACATTTGCCTATCTTATTATCCGTTCATGCTATTTCCTATGATCTATCTATCTATCTATCTATCTATCTAAGTCTCTTCACATCCATCTATTTACAAGATGCGCGAGTTAAATTGTCATGTAAATTACGCAAAAATGAAAATAACACTTGTATTTTAACAGATATATTTACCAAAATTACACAAACATATCCTAAAATACTAAAGAGCAAATTCATTTAATAGAATCGCTATAGACTTCTACCATTGCCTCCAGACGACTTTTGAACCTCTTGCTTCTCTTCTGGACTTTCTCCTTGTTTAAGTTGTTATAATCCTTGCCTTCATTTCAACTTTGATGTTACAAAGAGTTTTGTTAGTCTCTCGCTCAATTACACTCCACGCATAATAATCAAGGCGTTTGTAGTCTAAAAAGTTTATTGGTCAGTTGTAATAGATGATGTAGTCGCACAAATTGTTTAACAGACATGACTGGATTTTTCTGCTTGTGTGATATGGTGCAGGGTCATGTTGCTAGACATTGGGTGTTCTAGAAGCCAACCTCTTTACTAACGAGAGTACTACCTCGTCAAAGCACTTGATGTAGGCCTCCGTGTTAAGTCTGAGGCCCTGTGAAAAGATGAATGGACGTATAACGTCGCCATCACTAGTGATCATAACAAACACCTTCGTAATCAAAGAAAGACTCATTCACCTATTTCCCAATGCAATTTTCTCTGAACTGTCTTCAAATAGACACCAAATACTATGAAATATTCTTACTGGCTCTTCTGGTGCTAATTCCAAGCAGTACAGCATGCCGTTTCCAAATTTCTGGTAGAGTAATTAACTCATCGTACTCTTTTTCCCACAAATAGTGTCCAGCTAAGCCTGCTATATTTTGCAGTTGTCAGAATAGAGAAAAATGAAACAGACAACGTGCATGCGCGAAATTAAATCTATAACGTGACGAAAATTTACCTATCTATCTATCTATCTATCTATCTATCTATCTATCTTTACCACAATCAATCGTTCCCCAGTCTCTTCATAACTTTCTATGCGCCTGCGTTTCCCTAATAACATCCATTTTTTACTCTCTGAATTACATTAATTTTAATTTTTCCCCAAAATCCTTCTAAAATCCCTCTATTTCTTTTCTTTTCCAACCGACTGTAATATTAAATTGTGTTGGTATTTTTATTATATTTTTAAAACTTATTTTCATTGGTTCAGGTTTTCAAATATATTTGAACGATTTTCTTGTTCAACTCCATTGGTGCTTATCTGTTTGTTTATATTCTTTCTTGCAAGACATTTATTTATTAAATACGTTTTCATTAATTCATTTATTACATTTCCTATATAAATTGTTGAAATGAACATTCACTTTGATTATTCCTATCAACAAGATTAATGTTCCATCGATTACAATATTTATTGATGAGGAAGACAATAGAACAAAACTTTCAATTACATTTTATTTCTTTCTGATTATTTACTAACTATTAATTCACAATTGACCGAGATTATTTATAAAAATTATCGCAAGTTAAAGAAAGATATATTTTAAATTAGAAACTTTACATGAAACCCATTTGTTTGAAAACAAAATAACTCAGTTAAAAAATTCTCTTTCAAATTTACTAACATTTAACGGGCGGTATGAAATTCTTTCACGGGCCGTAGTTTGCTCCCACCTGTATTAACCTATTAGAGTTGTAGCGGCATCACTTGTACTGCAGACATAGCAGCAAAATGCATCTGAGGCCATCACTCTTTAGGATGATTTTGAATTCGAAATTTGCTTTCCCTGCTTGCTACCGAGGCTTAAGCATCCAGTATGTTCTGCTGCTAAAGCTTACGTTGGGTGAGTGAGAATAGAGTTTCATACATTTCTAAGTATATTTTTACGAAAGCAATCTCAATGGCCTCGGACAGAACTTGAACTTGGCGCGTCATTTCCAATTACCGCAAGCATCAAGAAGTCCAGTACAATAGTTTGCAAAATTGACATTTTAAACCTTGAATTAACTCTGAAAACTAACTTCTTACTTGAGTAAAAATTATCGTTCAAAAATGAAAAGTTTAATTTTAAAACTCCATGCATCACCTTGATTTTACAAAGGCTAGTTAGGACAGATATCCGTTGTTCCTATTGCCTATCTTGCATTCACTATGCAAAAGTATCACTCGTCTCTTTCTTGTACTGATTGAAAGATTCTTTTTTGTTTTCATTTGTTTTTCTCAGCATTCTTCTGTAGATCCATATCACTATTAGATCAAGTTGATATTTTCTAGGAGATATTTACCAGGATTCACTGACATATATTTTACATGTTAAATTACAGTTTATAAATATAGTCTCCATTTAAACTGACTCCTGAAAGGTATGGATTAATTTGAATTTATGCCAAAAATATTGAGATTTGTAAATAAAAGCATGCATTAAAACTTATAAATCTAATTGTGCAAGTGTATCAGGGTTTTCAAAACCGCTGATTCAAAGCTTTGAAACTAAAACACTAAACAATTATAACTATACAATATCATATTAAAAAATCGATATGGTCATGAAAGTACTTTATATATATATATATATATATATATATATATATATATATATATATATATAAAGAAAGTAAGAAATAACTATTAGATATGACAAGTGATACATACATTCGAAGAAAATAGGATTGTTAGAGTGATGAAAAAGACAAGAAAAATCAGCCTCTTTAATAGCTAATGGAATTAATGTGTGCGAATCGTTATGAAAGGATGGATGGATGCACACTTGGCGGTTCCATTTGGCTCTAATTCAGATCAGCTTGGCAGAAGTTCAAAAGCTAATATTCACATCAGAAATTTTTATTCTTCTTCACGAATATCAAAACTGACTCATATGAGGAATACGTCAAAGAACTATAGGATGTTCAGCCGAAATACCCTGTAGAAATCACGCAGGGTTAGATATCTAAAAGACTGAATTCTTTGAGTTCTTTTATTTGAATATGGTAAAAATAAAATATATTAGAGTTTGAGGAATCACGTAAGAACGACTTTAAGACGGAAAATTGAGCAAACAACTGTCGATCTGTCTCTTGAGCCGCATTAAAATATCTGCAATCGGTTGAGAGACTCTAAAAATAGGCTTGGCTGGTTATGGGGGAGGGAAACCTGGGGAACAACTGTTAAGGAAAGGAGTGAAATCTGATGTTTTTAGAACAAGTAAACAATTTATGGATGTGCGTTGTGGTACAGTGGATATCGGCTCGGAACGAGAAACCGGGGTGCAGAGTTCGAATTCCAGTTGAATCCATTGTATTCCCTTATGCGCAAATACCCTTGGGAAAGGTATTAATCCGTCTCTCCCTTCCAGTTATGGGTTAAATAGCAGGACAGATTGGGTTCTATAGCCTTGGTCGGCAACCAGTCTACCGCAGAAAGCAATGGCAAACTACTGTGGGATAATCTTCTGCCCTGTCAGTCATGTCTCTTTCGACGCATGATCGCCCAAGCGTGTATCACGTATGGCACTTAACTGACTAACTGAGTCAATTTATACCAATAAATAAGGAGGTCAAATAAGAACTAGACATAAAAAAATAAAAGACTATGAATGTGAAGGTGTGAAATAAAACTGCTTCGAAAGAAATCCTAACCAATGGAAATCTTCAATTCGACTATTCGGAACCAAATAATAGTTCTAACAAAGGCTGACATCTCGTAGAAAAACGAGAGAGTATTTCAAACTGCGTTTTTAAAATCCATGCAAACACATTATCTATAAAACTTGTTAAGTAAAAAATCTTGTTCCTTGGTATCACGAGTTATATAAAAAGCATATATTTTCTTCTTCTTCTTCTTATATATATATATATATATATATATATATATATATATATATATATATAAATTATATTTTAGGACATGTACAAAATTTTATATAGCCACTACAAATCGTACATTTGTTTCGATATTCAAACTACAATGTCTCCTCAGATGGTGTGGACAGTGATGGAAAGCCTCTTTTCTTATATTTGGTGAGTTGTGTGTGGGATGTTGGTGGGGGTTAGTGATAAGGGAATAAGTCTTGTGAATTGTTTCTTTGAATTTTGAAGAAAGTGGTGTGGGTAGTGAATATAGTTGATTAATGAGTGTCTGGGAATTTTGTAGACATATTTAACCTTAGCAGTTAGAATGTAAGTTTTTATTATCTTGCGACTAGACTGTATCGTTTGGATTTCTTAGAGGAGCAGAGTAGGGAAGTGTAAGGGGTGGGAGGGATGTGATTGAACTTAATGCTTATTTTGTACAGAATATTTTTGTATCTAAGCAGAGTTTTTATAATTTCTCTAATATTTATCCTTAATTTTGGATTTAGGAAATCGATTTTTTACTAAAGTTTTGTGGTAAAATTTAATGTAAGAGGTTAAATTTAATGTTAAAAATTTAAGGTAATAGGTAAGTAGTTAATAAGTGCGTAATAGGTAGAATTTTATGTAGGAGAAGGGATTAAATGTTTGTATTTAAGGTAATAGGTGAATAGGTAGTAAGTATTTTTGTATTTAAGCTAATATGTAAATTTTAATGTGTGTATTTAAGAACAATTTTATAATTAATCAAATTCTGTATATTTAATCTTAATTTAGAATTTAGGGAATCGATTTTTTCTATAGAAGTTTTAATTTTTTTTTAAATTAAAAAAAAATAGATCACAGTTTGTGGTGGATGTAGGAGTGTTGTTAGTACAATGAAGGTGTATCATTTCTAGGGGGTCCTAGATCTGGCTTTTGTAGTATTTTTTAGCGTGATTGTAAGGTTAGTTCTTTCATGTGCTTGCAGTTTACTGTGGTTTCATGCCTCTGGTTTAAAAGCTTGTTGCTATTCATATATTTAATAATTTCAATTTTTTCTTGAAGACAAAGGAAACATAGTTCTTTTATTGATTTAGTTGTTCTTGCTTGTTTGATGATTTTGTTTAACTTTAGGTGTTTTATATTCGTCTTTTAACTTCCAAAAGTATTTGGAGAGAGACGTCATATTTTGTCTTTCTTTTTTATTGAAGTATGAGAGGTGATTGTAAAATCGCTTTGTAAATACGTTCATGGAATTTCCGATATATATTTTTTTCATCTTTAGGATTCTCCATGGATGAAATCGAACACATATATATCAGAAATTTTGTTAAACCTTTATTGGTCATGGGGCGTTGGTTTGGGTTTCTGCAGTTATAGAGTTTGTTATTATGGGCAGACTGGTATTAGTGCTGGAGTTATTTTTGTTGTGTGCTTTTAATATTTTGTTGTTTTGTACTTTAATTATTTTTTCTAAATTATTGGAACATCTATAGCTTAGTTTTATAGTATTTTTATTGAAGACTTTGCTTAGAGTGTTAATTTTAGGAAAATGCTTATCTATTAATTTAAGAATTTTATGTCCCAGCTTGAAGTTAACTGATTGATTAAAAGGAGGGTTACACCATATGATTTTCCTGTTTCTATTTTTTCTTTTTGAGCTTTTGAATTTTTCCACAAAGCTAATTTTGGATGATTGATATCCGCTTTCTTTGAGGATTCTGTCGTATATTACCTTGTGTTTATCAAATATTGCTTTATTAGATGAGTGTGTGTTAATGCGGCGTTCCACTGATGATGGGATATGCTTGATAATGGATGGTGAGTGATTAGAATTGGGGACATATATATATATATATATATATATATATATATATATATATATATATACTTTTGAGTTGCGATGATGATTAGGGCAAAGATTGTTTCTTTAGTGGTTTACTGATAAAAAAGATATTTTGGCATACATTTTTTGTCGTAAAGTGCTTGATAGCGAGATAGAGATAGAGCGTTAATCCAATGCAGAGAAATTGGTCACTTAACTTAGGAAAGTCTTGCCGACTTCGAGATTTCGTGAAGGCACCAATATGATATCCGCATTCCTCAGGGATGTATTTTCAATCTGCCGAATGCAGGGCATCATAGTAGTACCTTCACAAAACGTCGAAGACGACATAACCCAGCTGAGTTAAGTGACAAAAATGTCCACATTAATCCAACATACACTATTGTGCAAATTATTGAAACAAAACGAGTAATGACTTATTGGCATCATTCACACTTTCCCTGATCGCATATACGACGTCTCTCGGTGTTGGCTTTCTTTTCTGACCGCATTTTTCTTTACGTTTTGCACTGACGGATCAAGTGTGTTTTTTCGCCTTGATGACACGACTGACAATTGAAAGACTGACATCAGCAATATTTGCGATCTCTCTATAAGGCTTGCCAGTGTGCTCATGCATCCTTAAAATTTTCTTACGCTTCCTTGGAGTAACGTTCATCGCAGACAATTATCGTAGGACAATTAATCGACAGTCGAGACATTAATATCTGCCGCGATAAAAATCTGATGCAATCACAGATGACGCAATAATTTTCAAGGCTAATCAAATTTAACCATACAGCCCCAAAATAGGTTCATATTACTGCACACCACTGCATATGACCTAATCTAAGGAAAAAAAAGAAGAAATCGATTACATCCTGTCTCTCCAGCGGGTTTAAAACTGTCCGTATGATAAAAGAAATGAGACTATGAAAGTTGTTTCAATTTATTTGCACTATATATATATATATATATATATATATATATATATATATATATATAGTTGTACGTCAGAATTAAATCATCAAAGGTTGAATCTATGGTCCGCATTGTGAAAACTGTCCGTATGGTAAAAGAAATAAAACTATGAAAGTTGTTTCAATTAATTTTCACAAGTATATCTATATATATATATATATATATATATATATATATATAGGAAAGAATATTAATAAAAAGTTTTGAATTTAAAAATGTACTTTTTTGAGACAGTATTTGTTTATTTTTATTATTGTATTTTATATTTCAGACCGTCCTCGGTCCTTCATCAGAAACGAGTGATTTTTAAATTTGAATTAGAAACGTATTTCACGACAGCGTCCGAATAATTTTTTGTGTTTACATCACGTGGTGTGTTTGTTCACAACATGCGGCACGTCCGTAGAGAAAGTCTGTTTGTTTTAGATAAAAATTTCTCGGAATATCTGAAAAAAAATTTTACCTATTGAAATATTTGTAAAGATTCAGCACACCTAAGTCCCTATTTAACCCTAGCTTGTGTGTATTTAATTTTCAAATCCAGTATTTTTCTTTCTTTCTGCGTGTGTATGTAGAACTAAAATTGGAGTCTATTAGTAAACATTTGCAATTTTCTAAAGTATGATCAGGTTGATTAAAATGGGCTGCAATTGGGGAGTATACATTTTTTTTTGTCGTATATTTAGTTTGTGATTATTGAAGCGAAATCTAAAGCTATTACCGGATTCGCCGATATATCCACTGTTGCGGCAAATTGAGCAGAAAAGAAAGTATATGATGTTTTCGCTGTCACAAGTAAGGTTTGGTGGGTGTCATTATATATATATAATTGCATAACCGAGCAGTGCAGTGAGGGTGTTTAATGCCTGAATGTTTTGGAACGTGTCCGAAAATCAAAGCACAGTTTAATCCTAGTTTTATGAGTAATATTGTAGTCACAAGTCTTCGTAACCGTTGTTTTGAGCATTGTTAAAAATATGACTGCCTACAATTATGCGCATGCACCCAGAAATAGGGAATTGCTCGCCGCCCTGACAGACGGGTGTGCTCGGTAATAAGTTCCAAGCCATTATGTATGTACATGGATTTAAGGTTAATTTTTACATAAACTTTTTTAAGTTTAGTGTCAAAATACATAGCTGATAGGTAAATTTTCTCCATTTTAATTTTGCGCATATGCATGGCTTGTTTTTGGTTTTATCAACTGCACAGTATAGGATGCACTGTCAGTCACTGTCCGCGAGAAAAAGAGCAACATGACAAAATTCACACCAGCAGAAACTTTTGAAGCGTCATGCTCTTAGTGTTTGGCATTCGCGCCAGAAGCTTCAATACGATCATTTCAGAGTGTCTGGATGCCAATCTAAGGAGAGTGCAGAGGATTCGGAAAGAGTTGGATATTATAATGTTTATTACAAAGTTATGGCACACTCTGATCGTTCTAATATGAAAAGAACTCCCGAATTTGCTTATGACGTGGAGGTCTACATCAATGCTCTGACGAGAAGTGCTGCCCTGCATCAAGATGGTTGCTTCTAGAATATCTTTTGTCTGGTTAAACGGTTCTGTCTCAGTGTACTCAAGCAGGAGAACCCAGTCATGGCTTTTAGGTAATTTCTGCGAACATAGGACCACTTATATCTGACCAACTAACTCCACAGACTACAAACCGTTTGATTATTATGGGTGAAGCACAGTTGGACAAGTGACTGACAAAACTCTAACACCAAAGATGAAATGAAGGCAACTAATACGCAGTATTTACCAACTTAACCAAGAAGACTGAAAATATAAGACGCAGGAGATTCCAAAGTCGTTTGGAGGCTGTTGTTGAAATCAAGAGTATTTTTAGTATTTTTAAATATTTTTCTGTACTTTTGATAAGTATATCTTTTAAAATGAGATGTCAGTGTTATCGTTGTCCTACTTAGACGACAATTTATCTACCACATACTGGACAGAGTTATTCGTTGTTAGTATTCTGCATTCAATGTTCATTTTTAATATGTTGAAAAAATACATTTTGGCAAACAAAATACACATGCTATATTTCAGGTAGTTCCTCTTTATATTGGCAAATTGATGAAACAAATTTAGGTATTTCGATTGTAGATTCTATGTTTTTGAATGGTTTGCAAACTCATTGATTATTGAATTCAACTCAGCTTAGAGGTAATAACTTATTTTTAGCTGATTGCGTTATTCAATGAACGTTGAAATTGGTTGGACATCCTAAGTTGAGTTCTTTAATATTATGTTGTCTGGAAAGTCCTAAATAACTTAAAAAGCAGAAAGAAATCAAAAGAATTCATGGAGCAACACTCACATTTATTCTTCAAAATAAAGTTCATCATTTTCGACAATCATCTTCCTGCGATCAGCCAACATCCGAATCTGTCCCAGATACCAGTCAGCTAGCTTAAAAAAGAAACTGCAAGTAAGCTTCCTTCTTCATCAAAAGTGTTGAATTGTTGGTCGTTGTGGAAGTGTACCATTGAACAAAATAGGCCATAGTTTCTCGGAGCAACATCGGGACTGAGTGGTGGATGTGGAAGTATCTCAACGTCGTCCATAAACTTCTTAGTCAACCTGGCAGTGTGTGGTCTCACATTGTCTTGCTGAAACAAAACCCTGACATCGACTGACCAAGCAGAATACACTTTTTAATTTGTCTTAGACAAGGTCCAGTAATTGTCAATACAGTTTAATGTTGATGGTGCGTCGTTGTGGAACAAGTTCGAAATACATTACCTCTTTATAAATTCCATCAGAACAGACAAAGAAAAAGGTTTGTTGGATTCTTTCCGCTTCTTAAGTGAGTCAGAACTTTTGGCTAACTTAATATTTTCTAAGTATGTGCAAGATTGACAAAGCAGGGAAATAGTTTTCCAATGAATTGTCAGACCGAAGCATTAGACAGTGTTTCTCCTGCTATAATTTACTTCCTGCAACAGGCGAAAAAAACACTTTTCAGAGGATGTTTCCCACCACGGGAGATGAAAATTGAATTCACATCAAGAATCTTAAGTGTCGAAAATTATTGGTTGAAAACCTTCAGCGTCAGCAACAAAAAAATTTGTTTTACAAAATGAAATAAAAAAAACATGCAGTATAATTGGTTGGATATGAAACGCTTAATGATTTATGATTGGCTGGAGCCTGGGGAAATTTTTACTGCGTAACATTCAAAGTTTGATTGCTGCAATTTAAGAAAAAGAAGCCATAGACAGGACGTATAAACCGGAACTTAATCCTGCTGTATTACAACGCTCATCCGCATGCTGCTTTGTCCATAAAGAAAGCCATAATCGAGTTGGGATGGGAAAAATTCTTTCTCCTAAGGCATATTCAGTAGTTTTGGCAGCGTCGGATTATCTTTTTCTTCAAACAATTAAGCATTCCTTACCTGATTAGAAATTTGAAGAAGTCTTCAACGCTCAACATTTAATTTAAAATCTTATTACATTGACATCGAATTCATTTTGTCAAGATAAAATTTTAAAACCAAGAGAATGTTAGCGTAAGGTCATATAAATGAAGGAAAATATTTTGACGATCTGTTAACATATATCGTAGGCATTTTGGCTTCCTCGGGAAAGAAGCAGAAGCAAATATAACAAGTACCACAATGCGACCAATAATATCGGGAAAAAAGCGCACCCCAAGAATTAATAATAAAGACATCTGCTCTAAAATATGTATGTATGTATGTATGTATGTATGTAAAGATATTTTTGTAGGTACAGAAAATGATTATAAATATAAAGTGTGTAGCTGAATACATATTTTGTTCGCACACTCAAATACACATTTATAAAAACCGGATTTATACGCGTATAATTAATAGTAACACATATTTACGCAAGTATACTAACAAAAGTCACATATACTCAGAAAATACGCATATTATTTATATGTGAGCATGGATAGATATGAGTTTGTGTGTATGTGTAGGTTTACACACAGACGCATTTTTATGTACACATGTGGAATTATGGACATATGTGTACGTGAATATAAGTAAATATATTTGATTGTGTTAAAATGTATGTTTATATGTGTATGCGTATTCATGTGAGTAGGTGTGTAATGAGTTTATAGTCACTATTTCAGCACAATGAAATTTTCTCGGCCGGCCTAATGATCCCCAAACGTGATGAGGCCTAAGTGTCTGTTCTGGATCATGTTACTTGATTTCCATTTCATTTTAAAGAAATGTTTATTTAGACCGAATGGAACGAATATAATGTGGTCTAATGAAATGAGCCAATTTAGCTCAGAGAAACCAGTAATAGTTTATACCCAATGCAAATGATGTATTAAGTTTTCTTTTATAAAAATCATATTGCTCTGGATAACATATATTGAGCTCTCACTACAGATATAACACTTAATATTTTATACGATGTAGATCTCGTTGGATTATATCGCCATTCACGGACTTGACATCATTACCTATATATTTATGTTCAAGTAGACGTAAATAGCATTATAATGCACGAGTACGTTTATATATGTAGGCAGAGATATATATAAGTGGGCTTGTTAGTTTTACAATTAAATGTTCTCATGAAGATGTACATATATCGTGGTTGTTCTGCATGTAAGTACATGTATTTACAAGTATATAAATATATATATATATATATATATATATATATATATATATATATATTTCTCTCCAGTTTCAGAAAGGATTTTTTGTTGTTGCTGTGGTGATGTGTTATCCCCTGTGGGGATTTCATATCGAAATGGTCATTCAACATCCTTGAATAAATCCTATTTAATTTATATTTGCTCTGTAATATTTTATTACATAGAGATCTCTTCCTGTATCATTTTTAATATTAAAATAAAATTTTAATATTAATTAGGATCGGGTTTTTGGAATTTGCCTTCCTGCTTTTTCCGCTTGGATTAAAGTATCTGAATAAAAATATATATATACATACACACACAGTTATATATATATATATATATATATATATATATATATATATATATATATCCGAGTGAATAAGAAACGAAGAAAAATTTACAATGTTGAAAATATTAATTTAAAACATTGTTCGATAAAATTTGTACATGTCCTAAATTATAATTTATTATATATATATATTAAGCTCTACTTATTATTGACCACTTTTTATAAAAGTAAATGCAACGAACACTAGGTTATTAATCTATTTGTTTTTCACTTTCTTATAATATATATATATATATATATATATATATATATATATAAACCACTCTAGTTTTGGTGGACTGAATAGATAAAAAACAAAAAATCTGTGTTTTGAACATTGGAGATGAAAAAATAATCTAATTTGATTTGATTTATAGTCACTGGTTATACTCAGAAACCACAAGGCATTTTTCTTCACACATGATTTTGTCTTTATTTTAATTTAAACCAAGGAAGTCAAAGGGAGCAGACTATCTCGTCGAAGCGCGTCGCTACTAAGTTTTTCACTTAATCACATCATCTTCACTTGTTTCGGATGCTAATGCTGTAATATGTATTTGTAAGATGTATATCCTACAAATAGACATTAAAGTTTATATAAACTGTAAATCGAATTGCTTAAATAACAATATTTTTCTCTTTCTTCGTAGACTAAGAATTAGTACTACCAAGTCAAAAATAAATATTTTGTGCCACCGTATGACTAAAGAAGATGCAAATGGTCGATCGATTGATTTAAACGTTCATAAGACGAACCTGCATTGTTTTATGCTAATAGGATTTTCAATTGTCCGAAACTGACAATTAAATTGGCAAGATCAGACACACGAGAGACAATTGAGTTTCTACGTGTATGAAAATGATGATGACAATGCGTCAGTTTTGGCTATCATGATTATGACAATACATATGTCTGGTAGTACAGAAAAATGATTTAATGATCACGTATATGTTCGATAAAAATCAGATAAAGCTAAGTCAGAGCCGGAATTTAGAAGAACTGAAGATACATAGAGAGAAAAGACTGTTAATGAGAGAGAGAGAGAGAGAGAGAGAGAGAGAGAGAGAGAGAGAGAGAGAACGAAAGAGAGAGAGAAAGCATGAAGGTGAACATTTTAGCAAATAATATGATTGACGAAAAAAATGAGAGGACTGGAAAATCAAAAATACTCGGAACGAAAAAAGAAGAAGAAATAAGTGGGAATTAAAAAAAATGGAAAGTGAGATAAAATAAGTGAAATATGATATGAATTATGATAAATCTCGAAAGAAAGAAAGAAAGAAAGAAAGAAAGCGTTTAAAAGCAAATAAAAGAAGGAGAAAAAGAAAGAAAGGACGATAAATTGAAAAAGAAAGAAAGGAAACGATTGAAAAAGAAATAAAAGAAAATATGTAAATGCAGGATGAGAATATAAAAAATGAAAAAGTAAAAAAGAATGACATACAAAAGAAAGAAATACAAGATCGAATAAGGAAAGAAACCGTAATTATAGGATGAAAAATTAAAAAGCAAAAAGAAAGAATGAAAAAAAAAAGAAAATTTAAAAAACAGAAAATAAATGAAAATATCTACAAAAAAAGATGAAAAAGCAAATAAAATAAAAAAGGAAAAATATAGAAATAAAAACTAGAATGAAAGAAAATAAAAAGATACAATGAAGAAAGATTGAAAAAAGTGAAGAAAATCTTAATTAAAGGCCGAGTAACTAAAAAAGAAGAAAAACGGAAGAAAAAAGAAAAGAAGAAGAAACAGAAAAACTGCAAAAAGAAATAAAACAACAGTAAATAAAGTAAGGAAAGAATTCTAAAAGCCATTTAGGTCAAAATATGAGAAAAACAACGAAAAAATGTAAAAAAAGAAAAATGTTTTAATTAAAGAATGTTTTTAGACAAGAAAGAAATATATTTTGAGAAATAATGAAGTGAGAACGAATTCACGAAACAATCGTTGAAATCTTCATCAAACAATATAATTTTATAATTAATATTCGAAAATAATAATTGAAATCTATTTCCGTTCAACTCATTATGCCGTCGTTTAAGGAGGTTTACTTTAAGACGCTCTTCGAATTTATTTAGAAGCGGCTAAATATTTATTTAATTATCTGACTTTTAATACACATTTTCTATTTTTTTTTCCTAACACATCACTCAAAAAATCTTGGGCCTAACTTATAAAACCACATTTAGTCAAAATTCGACTTTATTCATCAACATAGAGTTCCTCTAGGATGATACACTGATTCTAACGCTTCTGTAACAATTCGATGCCTTTTTTGTAGAACGATTTGTCTTCGGCCTGAAAATACGCATGAGTTTCCAATATCACTTCTTCATTATAGCCAACTCTCTTTCCTTGGAGCATACTTTTCAGGTCTGCAAACAGTTAGTAGTCGCTGCAGATCTGGAGAATAGGGTGGATGCAGAAGCAATTCGAAGTGAAATTAATGTTGTTTTACCATCGTTGCGATCGACTTGTGATACGGTGCATTGTCTTGGTAAAAGACCACTTTTTTCGTCTTCGTTTTTGATTGTTTTTTAAAGGCGATTTCTCCCTTCAAACGCACCAATAATATCTTGCGCATTCCAAAAAACGGAGGCCAAAATGCTGGTGTTTGCGTCTCTGGTCGCTTTGGACGCCTTCACCTGCTGCTGTCCACTCAGCTGACTGCCAATTTGACTCTCGAGTGAAGTGGTAGATCCATGTTTTTTCTATTGTCAATTATTTACGTAAAAATTCTTTTTTTTGCGTTGAAAAAGTTGACGACGCGTTGTTGTTTGTGATCGACTGTTAGCAAACGCGGCAACCACTGAATATAGCTTTCTTATAATAAATGCACATGTAAATGGTGAATAAACTGCCTTTTGATATGTTAAACCCCTCTGCTATCTCACGCAACTTCAATTTACGATTGACCAAAAAAGGTTTGTAGATTTGTTGGTGTTTTCCGGGACAACTGCCGATTTTGGGTAATCTGAGTGTTTACCATCTTTTGTATCTATTCGACCACATTAAATCAGCATACCATCTTTTAACCGTTGTTTCTGATATAGCAGTGTCCGAATAACACTTATAAAGACACTGCTTTGCTTGAAGATTATTTTTCTATCAGAAAGCAATTTTTTATCAACACACGAAATTAAAATTGTTTTGAAAATTTTCAACGGTAGCTTCACTTAAATAACTGCAATTTGTAAACTAATAATCCGATTGACCCCAAACTTTTGTCACGTGGCATTTGAAGGTTAGTTCTTCATAAATATTAAACGGATTTGGAGAGGCGCCATTTTTATGTGAGTCCAGGGACTTCTTGTGTAATTTGTTACAACTTATACATAATTTTTATTCGGGAGATTATATTACGATACAGCGACTGTGGGACATTCAGTTAGATAGAACTTGACACTCATTTTCGAGATGGGCTTACTGACACTCATTCCATGTTATACACCTATCGTACAATATATATATATATATATATATATATATATATATATATATATATATATGTCCACCTAATGGCATTAATTTCTGACGCAACTAGAATCCAAATACGCTTTCTTTGGAATACTGTACAACATCGATATGTATTTTCGTTTCGGATCGGAATGTTCTTTTGGGAACATTTGAATTTTATTTCTCACTTAACTGGAAAATAGGTAGGAAATTCTGCACGAGTTGCTTCTACCTCACATTTCTCTTTTCAATCGAAATTCGATTTCTCTGCACCGCAATAAAAAATAAACTCCCTAAAATATCTATTTTGCAAGCACTATTGATTTTTAGGAGTGTCCATTCTTCCAATAATCTTTTATTAAAATTCGAGACAGGATTGTTCAAACATATGGCCAGCAAAGATAACGAAAATTTAGAATATGTTATTTGGACAATCCCTCAGAACAAAAGCTTAATATCGACGATATAACACTGTATCTGTTTCACTATTGACGTCTCCGCTGTTGTTTCAAGTGTTCTATTTTGTCTTCAAAGTCAAAGCAGTTATACATATATACTTTGATTTTACTAACAGAAGGCCCAAGGGCCACTCAAGATTGCTCTGTAGAGTTGTATTAGTGGAATATAAAGGCAAGAGTAAGAAAGTTTGTCAGCTAATTCCAAATGAAGAGATCAAGATTTACTTAGTGAATAAAATATTAGAAATCAGATGGAAACATTTGGAGTATAGAAAAAGAGTATGTTTAAGCAACGTGAAACCCAGTCCACACAGGAAACAAGGAATAGACCTCTACTGCTGTTCAAAATTACGGGAAGGAATGTGAACCAGGCTATAAGTAAATCTATTTACTATTAAGGTACTTTTTCGCATTGATATGCGAGACGGATTGTAATCTAAAAATGTAAAGATGACTCAATGAACTGTAATGATTTGTTGCAATTGACGATATCCACAAAAAGAAAGTGACATCTTGCAAACTGGGCTCCACTATACTATTAATAATTTAGCAATGCACAGAGAAACCGAGTAGCCGAGCTGTTGACAACTTAAAGCCAAACATGACATGACTTTAACTGAATATCCCTGTGAATGTTAAATCTGTTAAATTTGTACTTTCCTTATTTCGGTTTATTTAAAACCGAAATTTATTATTTGTATTTTATTTATTTAAATTTGTATTTTCCTTATTTCGGTTTATTTAAAAGCTGCCTACTTAATCTACTTTTATTCGCTTTTATCTCTTTAATTAAAGACTAATTCTGATGCTACTCAGGGGAAGAGATAAGAATCGGTGTTGTCAGCGCGAAATGACCAAATTGCTTAACATAATATAATGACCAACTCACAGCTTTGTGCTTTACTGAAAAAACATGTAAATGTTTTCTGGAATATTTTATTAAATCTGTGACACTACTGAGAGATTGACAGACAATTACATTTTGGTCAAAGAATGGACAGTTTTTCATAGGAAAACTTATTTTAATAAATCTTGAGATATTTATCACTTTAGAAGATAGTACAGTAAAAGGTTGAAGATATCTGGAATTGATAAGCTGTTGTCAGAAACTCGTTCTGACTCTTTTTCTTCTACTATTTGCCGTGTCTCTTTAAGATGTAGGCGATCATAGACATCCACATCTCACTATCTCTTGTAGCTCTTAACAATCTTTTTCTTGTTACCTCTCCCAAACCCTGCTCTTTTGCTCAAGCCCATCAAGGATGTTACGCGTTGCTTTCACCTGTCTTTCTTTCTATACGACCCGTGAGTATGAGATTCTCTAAACCCTCTTTCTTTATTTCATGTCTCAGAAACCGCAGTTTTCTTTTCATGATGTTAAGTATCAGTGTCCTTCTCGTGGCTATACTGAAAAATAGACATCACATAACAATCCAGTACTCTCTTCTTTGATTCCGGTGAAGTTTTCCTGTATCTCAATACTCTACTCAGCTTTTAGAATTCATCTTTAGTCCTGCCAATACTGCTTGTAGTTAGCATTTTGAGCTCCACTTTTTAATGATGATCATTTATTCAGTTTTCTTGTAGTTTATATGTAGTCCTTTTTTCTGCTTTCTTTATAGAATTTTTATGAAAAAGTTTGAACAAGATTTCGAAGATTTTTTGTAGGACTAAAATTACTGTCATTTGTGTTAGCACTGTCGAACTTTAATTTGTAATTTTATTATTATCGTAATTTTCTTAATTAATTACTACTAATTGTATTGTCGTAATTATCTGGATGTAATTCATGTTGTATTTGATTTTCAAAATGACCAATCAAAGAGCGTAAATAATGTTTTCTTCCCGATAACAATCAATGCCAACCGAAGGATGAGGTAGGGGGTGTCGAACGCGCTGCCGCAACGGGTTTTGTCACATCTGGAGGCGGTAGTAATTGGAGTAGATAGACTAAACTATCGACCGGTTCACAATCCACCCATGTGTATTGAACAGGTGAAGAGGCTCATCCCTTGTTCCCTGTTTAGGATGTGGTTTCCGGCTTTTTCTTTTCCAATCTTTTTTACTCTTTTCTTTTTTTTCAATTGGATTAGATAGACTAAACTATCAACCGGTTCACACTCCACCCACGTCTACTGAACAGATGAAGAGGCTCATCCCTTGTTCCCTGTTTAGGATGTGGTTTCCGGCTTTCTCTTTTCTAGTCTTTTCACTCTCACATAGCCCCCTGCGCATCAGCGGCGTTACCGCCTTGCTCGGGGTGATATGATTAAAAAAGAAAAGAAAAAAGTACTATAACAATCAGTCATAATCCTGAAACTAGTCAGCATTGAGGAAACTTTACTAATTCTCTTTCCAATACGGTTACCTCATAATTTTAGTCAAATAAGGGGTAAATACCTACATCGGCTAATAATATACTCCCATCTAATCATTTCCAGTTCGACATATTGATTTTATTATAATTCAAAAAGAAAAGATAATGTATGTAGAATTTTTAATCCTACTAAAGTAAAGTCCTTTACACTTATTAACCAGTGCCTCATCAGTTGCTATATTTGAAAAGTACCAATCAACAATTTTACATGACGAAACCAACGACTAAAAAAAAGGATTTAATCTAAGACTTGCATATCTCATCATCTCACTAAATTACGTTTGGATTTTTGATAACTCTTTCAATGCCCCTTTCCGCAGATCTTTCAACACAACTTACGGAACGAAAGAAGAACCAACTTAGTAACTCTCGAATGCACAGACCTTTCACAGCAATAAGAAAGAAACTAAAAAAACAAACAAACTAGAAGATCATTACTTAGCTTTTCTAATATATATATATATATATATATATAATTCATTTGTTTGAAAATTATTTTTAATCAATACTCCTGTTTGAGTAGATATTCTGTTTTCAATGAAAATGTATATTTATATATTTATTTCTACCGGCATGATTATTTACGATATATTTTGTTATGAAAATGTGTGGCACTCGTACAGAATCAGGCCGGTAGAAATAAATATAAAATATACTGTTCAAACAAATAAATTGAATATTTTGGTTCTCAAAACCATTTCCTTAATCTTCAGGATTATATATATATATATATATATATATATATGTAATATTTTTACAATAATTGCATAGTGTAACTTGATAGCTAAAAAGTTTCGGTGTTAAAAACTATCATCAGATCGTAAAATGTGTATTCTGTATTCTGTAATATATAGATAAGGAGATTTTAAAAATAAATAAATAAATAAATAAAATTAAAGAAATAAAATCAAGGTTATCCAATGAGAAGAATGAAGAGGATTGGGAGGTAATAAGATTTCAAAGAACGGTGTATTTCAAAGAATCGCTAGCTAGACAGTAGTGTAGCGAATGTTTGAACGTGGAAAACTAGACAGGTGCAATTCTAAACCGGAAGGGGACAAATAGATAAAGCTTAAATATAAATAAAAAAAGAAAAAGAAAAAAGAAAAGAATGAGAGAAGACAAATTCAAACATTGGAAAAGATAATAAAAAAAATAAAATAAAAGTGAAAACAGAATTAAGAACTGAGATATTAAAATATTAAAATATCTACTTCAGGGGATTTGTTCATAACAACAAATAAAATAATAATATTAATTAAAAATTACCAGTTCGACAAGATATGTTTTAGAAATTATCATAACTACAAATAAAGTGATAATAGTAAGTTAAACAAATAGGCAGTACAATAAGCTAAATTTTCAAAGCTAGACGAGGATTTGTTCATACGTGCAAATAAATTAATAAAAGTAATTAAAAAATTGCCAGTTCAGTGAGCTAAATCTTTTCAAAATTATAGGTGAATTATTTTATATGTACAAATAAAAATAAAATAATAAAATTGATTAAAAATTGCCAGTTCAATAAGCTAAACATTTTGAAATATAGTGGATTATTTCATAATTACAAATGAAAAAATAAAATAATAATAGTAAATAAAACATTTCTTGGTCAATATGTTAAAATTACTTAAGTAATAAAATGAGTAAAATACTGAAATAAATTTGAGATAAATTCAGATATATTTAAGACTATGAAAGATTTTATGATTAGAGAAATTTCTTATTTCATGACGTTGGTCCAATATGTCAGTTTTTGGTAATTTTATTATAAGGATCTTTTCTTGTAAGCAAAGGAAATATTTACATGCTCTAGCATTAGAAAATATTTTCCATTTAAGTTTTATTTGCATTTTTCAATTGCCGGTAGTATTTTGAGAGCGAAGTAGAATTATTATATGCTTTATTATATATATATATATATATATATACGTAAAAAGATAGACATCATGTTATATCTTAGGTACCTTTCAACCAACAATTTTCAAAGGTACACATTAGCAAATTAGAAAAAAATCAGAGACACAATCAATATAATGATTGAGGAGAGAAATTTGGAACGCGATTAAAAAAAGAAAATTTTCGTAAATTTTCGTTTCATCTCCCAACGTCTTTCCCCCTTCAAATTTATCCAAAATAGCATTATCTCTGTGCAAATGTATATGCCGAACTCAAATCAACAATTAGTTATTGAATAAACTTCACTATTTTTTATCTAAATGTTCATAAAAAAAATGAACTTTTTCTCTCCCGTAACTCTTATGAAAGTAATGCGCTATTGTATTTCTACGCTTATTACTTTCATTACAGGAAGTACATCGCCGGAAGTTTTAGTAAAGGAAGAAAATCGACCAAACATCCACTGAAATTTGTTGTCCTACGCAGTACGTCATTCTGCAGTTAATTACATTACCTGATTACAGAGAAAAAGTGCGATATATAGTTCGTTTTTTATGGACTTTCAAAGCAAAAAAGGTAGGTTTCTTCAATAACTAATTGTTGATTTGAGTTCAGCATATACATTTGCACAGAGATAATGCTATTTTGGATAAATTTGAAGGGGAAAAAGCCGTCGGGAGCTATTTCTTCAATAACTAATTGTTGATTTGAGTTCAGCATATACATTTGCACAGAGATAATGCTATTTTGGATAAATTTGAAGGGGAAAAAGCCGTCGGGAGCTAAAACGAACATTAACCAAAATTTTTAATTACAAACAATTAAAATTCAAAGGTGAGGTTAAAAATAGCAAGTTCCACAAGAGCATTAAAAGGAAAAAAGACACACTCAGTGCCTGCAATAAGCGTAAGGAACGGATAAAATGCTCCTTCTGTCTACACAGGCTAAGCTGGTGGATTTTTATAAATACGGCCACAAGGACTCGGAGATGGTACCTCTAGCGGGCACTCTCTCTCTCTCTATATATATATATATTAGTTTCCTGCTTCACTTAGATTCATATATTTTATTCGGAAATGACTTAATTTCCGCAACTTAGGTTCCAGACTTTCGGTATAATGAGTTATTATAAATCGACTGAAGATACTGAATGATTAAAACCTATAACTCATTTCCAAATTAAAAATATTCAAAAGTTATACAATATTCATTAATCAAAAATATTCAAAAGCTATACTAGTTTTGAGCACATTTTAATACATCTGGGTACTGGTCTAATTTAAGTACGACCAAAAACTAATTATGTATAATGTAGAAATTTTAAATATTTTCATTCGGAAGTAAGTCGATTATGCAATCCTATCAACTTTCGGTATTTTCAGGGGTTGTATATTAACTGATTCCTCAACGACTTTTTTCAAACGTACAGTCGGAACTCTCAGAACGCAGAACTGAAAGTTTAAGATAAGAGAGGAACCGTTCAAACACTTTCATACGGGTTCGTATGATCCTAAAATATATTTTCTGATGTGCTTGCATCGGGACATTACTTCGGACATTTTATTTAAAACCTTTGTTCTGGAAATAATATTCTCGCTAAATTCTCTTTTGGCACAATGTTTTGTTTCGTGGGAGTGAGGGAATACAGAAACTGTCCATGTCGTTCATTGTATCAATCTCTTTTGTCCACTTCTTTAGCAATTTTTAAGGAGATTCGTTTTGGTTTTGTTAATTTCATTACGCGTTTGAGTCTCTTATTTGTGTGTATTTTGAATTCTAGTAAATGCGTTAATTCTGAGCTGTCGTGTGTTCAGTATGGCTGAAATTTTAGTAGAAGACTTTCTATTGATAAAACACTTTCAGCACGTAACTCCCATTGTTAAACAAGATAAGGTCGATGGTGGAGTAGCGAGGTTTGATGGACAGGGCTTCGTATATAACGAGATGTTTTCGGAAATTTGCTTCACTTAGAACGCTAGTGATTTCGACGAGTATTTTCTTTAAGGGTTCTTGTATATTGTGGGTTGATAGATGTTTTTATGTCTCTCTACTCTGATAAGTGAATGCGAGGCGTCTACTCAAGGAGTAACTGTGGCGGACAAGGATTCATATATATATATATATATATACATATATATATATATGTATTAAAACTGTTTCTATCAGTCATTATTGATTCAGTTTCCTATGATGTAATACCTTGATGTATGAATAATTTAGTATAGACAATAATGAAATTGAGTTGAGAATAGGCTGCGTTAATAGTTTTGTCTAACACCATAAGATACGTCAGAAACCGAACAAATAACCTATGAACGTTTAAAAACCCCAACAACTTTTAAATTACCTTGTCAGATTTATACCCTCATAGAGAGAGGACATGGAATTAGATTGAAGTTTGTTTTGTTACCTGTAAAACGAAAAGCTAGAGAAGGCAAATTCCATCTGAGAAGAAAGATGCATGATCGCAAAGAAAAAAGATCTGAGGCCGGATTTATTGGATGGATGTAATTAAAATGGAAGTTCGATTCAATCAAAATATTGTACGGAAGCTTAATAAAAAATTAATGGGCCGAAGCAGAATTCTTTTGATGATTATTGAATCCAATGTGTATGAGAAATGTTTTTTTTAAGTGAAATGATAATGTCCTCACACACCATCCTATAAATATTCCACTATTGATTTCATCTCTTCTACATGTAGATAAACCGAATCATCAGGGAATAACAAGATATAGTCAATTTCTACAAACGAACAGTAATTAGCATCAATATATGCACGGGTTATACAGACATCAAACTAAAATAAATAGCAAAATCTATCTTTTCGTTCGTGTGTCTGAAACACCTTTAACTCAGTCCACACTTACTCTGCATAGAACTTATAATAATTATTATACCTTTTAGAAACAAGTCATAGAATTATAGATTTGCCTATATCTGATGCTGGAATATCCAGCATTGATATTTATGTTGAGATGAGGAGGGAACAGTTAAAAATTTAAATTCTTAAATAACTTGAACAAATTAGTGAATTTGAAAAGTAAATTTTTATTTATATTGATATTGAATTAACTAAAAAAATTGTGAATTCAACATTTTTTGTTTTAAGTTCAGTTGAAAGCATCTCCAAAACTTTGTGAATTGCGGTAATCAATTTTATATCTTCAAAATGCCAAGGAAGAGTTAAATTGAAAGGTTTCATCATGTGAGATTTTAAAGTTCCACAGAGTTTGTCATTGGCAGAACTCAACTCAGATTTAAGTTGAGGTTTTCATGGTGTGAATTGAGAAATTCAAAGTTATTTCTTCAAAATGCCATGAAAAATACATATGCGAGAAGAGAGAGAGAGAGAGAGAGAGAGAGAGAGAGGGAGAGAGAGAGTGGTGGAGTCTAGGAGACAAGCATATGCTGCTAATTATAGAAAATTAAGAGCATCTGATACATCAGAAGAGCAGACCTGCTAACAATTGTAACGGAGTACATGCTACAGGCCCTTGATGAGTCTGACGAGGCTCGCGCGGTTTCTCTGGACATCTCCAAGGCTTTCGACAGGGTTTGGCACCCTGGCCTCCTATGCAAACTACGCGGCTATGGTATTACCGGTCGCCTGCTTGACCTAATCCAATCTTTCTTAAATAACCGCAAAATGAAGGTCGTTCTGAATGGGCGTGCCTCTTCGTCCTACAGCACAAATGCTGGTGTCCCACAGGGCTCTATCCTGGGCCCGACGCTCTTCCTTATTTTCATTAACGACCTCCCAGATGAGATCAAGTCCCAAGTAGGCATCTACGCAGATGACACTACAATATACTCCCGCTCCAGGAAGAAACCTGGCGTGGCGGAGAGACATAATCTCGCTGCTGACCTTGATCGGGATCTACACTCTGTGGTGAACTGGGACAAGAAGTGGCTTGTCAACTTCAATTCCTCTTAGACCAAGCTCTTGTCTGTCAACCATTACAGGCAACATCTTCTGCCTCCCATAAACATGGACCAGGTGATTCTCCCGGAGAGTAATACACTACACCTCCTCGGACTTACCCTGTCCTCAGACCTCAAATGGAACCACTATATTGTATCCATAGCAAAATCTACTGCTAAGAAGATTGGGTCACTATGACGATCCAGGATGTTTTTTTCCACCTGAATCCATCCTGCATATATACAAGTCAACCATCCGTCCGTGCATGGAGTACTGCTGCCATTTATGGTCAGGTGCCCCTGCCGTTCTCCTCAGTGTTCTTGACAAGCTCCAAAGGAGAGTCTGTAATGTGATAGGTACTGATCTAGCGACTCGACTGCAGCCACTTTCCCATCGTCGAAATGTGGCCTCCCTCTGTCTCTTCTATAAATACTTTCATGGCTTCTGCTCGGATGAGCTTAAGGCACTGATGCCTCCTCAACAGGTGTTTACCCGTGCAACCAGACTGGCAACTGGGTCCCACCCATTCACAGTCAGGTTAGCCAAATGCAGACGACAATTCTACTCCTGCAGCTTCCTCTCTCGCACTTCCCGCCTGTGGAACTTACTCCCGTATTCTTGCTTTCCTGACGGCTACAACCTCCAGAAATTTAAATGCAAAGTTAATACTCATCTACTAACCACTGTCCTCTAGCTCTCTCCCCTCCCCTGTATAACCTTCCCTTTCTCTCCACCTATGTATCTGTCATCGCACCTGCTTTTCTCAGCTTTCTATTGTTCCTTTCTAACTAGCTTGTACGCCTCACTCTTTTCTAATTAATCTTTTTACATTTATGTAATCCCCTGCACACCAGTGGCGTTTCCGCCTTACTCGGGGTGAAATGATTAAAAAAAAAAACGCCAGCAACGAAGCAAATTCTGCAAAGGATAAGATAAAGAATATCTCAATTATCACAGGAGGTGCAAGCAAGGAGAGAAATAGATACTGCAGTGAAGTCAAGAGCTGTGGATGACAGAGAAACTTCATTAAGGAAAAAACCAGAAACAGTAAGGAAAAGGATATAAAGAGATGCAGAAAAGAACAGACATTATCAAGAAGAAAAACAGATGCTTCAAACCATAGAAAAACAAAATCCTCGAAAACACATAATGAAAATAATTCCTAACAGATTATTGATAATCACAATCATGGTAAAATATGTCCAAGAAGGCTTTTTAAGTTAAATGCGACAGTGATTAATGAAATTATCTAAACATATCTATTCGATCAGTGATCAATGATCATTCAGTTTCAGTATTTTAATGATCTCAGATTCAAGTATAAACCAGATGAGATGTGCTGTGACAAGTAAAAATGGAGCTGGAAGTTTTACTATTTCTTCCGGAGTCACTATTATCACTTCTGGATGGAAACTTAGATAAATAAAAACAATTCATCCATCACATCAGAAGCTACCATAACTGTTTTGAGATGGTCTCTTTTAGAGTCAAAGATGCTACCTTGTCAGGATGAAAAAAAAACAATCATAGTTTCTCTCTGTCCAAAGCATAGTTACGAGCACTGTAGTCAGAATTCCAATTTCTTAAATAGACAGTGATTTCAAACTCTGTCTTTGTTCATTAAATGAATGGAGAGATGGAACCTAAGTGATTTCAATGTTTTACTGTATTGCTATTACAAACTAAGTGCAAGTAGGCTAGATTTACTAAGAAAATAACTATTTGTAATTTGCAAATCAACAGTAATATGGGAAAAATTAACAAACTAAGAATTGTTATTGAAACAAAAAAGTAAATTCGGATATGCAAACGTAGCGTTCAAGACAAGGCCGACTAGAACTGAGTCAGATGAAACGGAGAACTGACCTGTTTTGAACTGATTCATCAAAGATGTTCATCAAAGTGTAATGTTTATCACAGTAATGTTATTGGTTTTCTAATATTTAATTTTCATTACGCATATATGAATATCACAACGGTTTTTATGAAAGATGTAACAAAAAGCGAATAATATATTGTTCAATTATTGAGTAGTGGGGTCAAAACCTTTGAAAGTGCAAAAAAGATTAAACATACATCAAACAATGATGAAAATAAAAATATTCGTAGGATAAAAACAGGAGATGAAAATGTTTATTCAAGCACGTTCAATGAAAACTCGAAAGTAGATCAACAAGCTAAGATATATAAAAGAAAGCCAATTAAAAAAGAATGTTTGCGTATATTTAGAATAAAGATATTGAAAATATTTTATATGTACTTCTTAATTTGCTTATATATTAAAACTGGATGAGATATGAATCTATTTTCTCATTTTACAACCATGGATTAAATAAGGTAGTAGACTGGCTACTCTAATTGTGGTTGGCAAAAAGTCTAAAAGGAAACGCTGTCTTAGAAAAGCTAGATGTAACCGTTACTTAGCTCATACTATGAAGCCATCAAAAAGATAATGAAGTTTACAATGACTCATTAACAAAACAATCGTCAGTTTACAAATGCACCGATATTTATTATTATTATTATTATTATTATTATTATTATTATTATTTTGATTTTTTTTTGTATACGCGTTTAATTCTGCGTCCCAACCAGAGATTTAATGTTAGAAACAGCTTCATACAAATTTCTAGTGATTCTTTCGTAATGAATTTGCATTTATTCACCCACTTGAAATTTTATTCACACACTTGAAATTTTACTGAACAAAATTTCTTATCTCTTTCATGTTCTTTGACACATCATCCAGTTTTTTGTGATTTCCAGGTATCTTTTGAGGCCGATTATTGCAATTTTGTACGACAGTTCTAGTGGCCTTAGGATGAGGTTGATCATCTGTATGTGTCTAGATTCGAAGGAGGCAGAGGATTAGTTCAGAACTGTCTTTAAATAGAGAGAAATGATTTCTTATTATAAAACTCATTCGCTTAATGTCCGATAAGGTCCAATGAAGGATGCTGAAACTGTATTGCATCTCAGGGACAACCAAAGTGTTCATGGCTTATATTCTGTTTTGTGAATTCAACTAGTTGTTTAACAAGAGAGGCACACGCCGGTAGTAGTATTCTTTCCTTGTTTTTTCTTTAAATTCGGTGTGCTGTATTCTATCTCCTTTGCACCCAAGCTATTTATAAGCTACTTTTCAGTTCCCTAATCTTTTTGACAAAATCTAGACCTACTGAGTGTTTGTCCTTTTCGCATTTATCGAATACGAAAAACTACGGATGTCAAATCTAAAACATTTTACAATATTTAGTATACCCTTAAAATCATTGTCGTTTTTCTAAAGAGTTTAATAGAATAGGTTATTAAATTTGTTTTTGCTTTAGCTTAGTATTCATAGTTATTGCTGTGTAGATAATGGGGGAAAGTGGAACTAATGATAGTCAGAAACGAAGGGGTAACAGAGAAACTTTCTGAAAGATTCCTCTTAGAATATTTAAACAATTCATTAATCTAGAAATGAGTAAGTGCAATTCTTCAGGACAGAGCTGATCAACTTATATTTTTTGGATAATCTGTTTCTTCCAGCTTTTGGTAGATGTTATGTAATATCTTCAGTGATCCATTCTGGAATTTTATTGTGGTTATTAATTAGCAGTGTTAAAGTTTGCGTAATATTTTATGGATTGATGATAGATTAATTCATTCTGCATTCGGTTTATATTCCTTTGGGTTGCTCCAAATATTCTCCCAAAATATTTTCACTTCTTCGATAGATGGTGGCTTTTTGACTTCTGTAACTACGTTTCAAATTTTCCTGTAAATCCTCTTGAGGTTCATTTGGAATATCTTATTTCGTCGATCGAATCGACAGCGCTTTAATATCGTCATGTTCTCTGTGACTTTAGTTGAAGTTTCGTTTCAAGTATTTCCTTGACTGGTGAAATTCTATTTACTGCTTTATTATTATTATTATTATTATTATTATTATTATTATTATTATTATTATGATGTCATTTTTCATCATATTTTATTTCTGCTATGGTCGCACTACCAACAAAGTCTGCAGGAAGACCTAAGGCAAGTTGTGGCGTGTTGTTATGGCTCCATTTCGTCTTTTTCTATCTCCCCTATCATTCCTAGCGTTGCATAGACACAGTTCTCCTTAGTGTGTGGGCTGTACTTAATAAGACAATTTTTGTATATAATTTAAGCGGGGGTTTCCAGGGATTTTTTCAATGTGTTCTATTTTTTATCATTCCAAGTGCACCTACTATCACTGGCACAACTCTTGTTTTCAATTTCCAAGTCTTCAATTTCTCTGTTTGTGTAGATGATGTAATCCCATAGAGTGGTGACATCTTCCATTTCTGTAAACGGTGCTGGGTAATGTTCATACCAGTCTTTGTTTACAGATTTTCGATAGTGTTTGCACATTGTCCAATGCAAATATTGCCCCACTCTATCGTGGCAATTTTTATATTCATATGGGGCAAGTACAGAACAGCCTGAGATTAGATGGTCTATTGTTTCTTGGTGTTTATCACAAAACCTGCATTTTGGATCCATATTATTATGTATAATATTTGCCTGAATGTTCCTAGTAAAAAGACTTTGGTCGTGCGCTGCAAGAATTAAAGCCTTCAGTCTCAGACTTTAATCCAGATGTACGTAACCATCGATGAGTATTAACTTTATCAACATTGGATTTATCGGCACGTTCTGGATATTCGCCATGCAGAGGTTTGTCTTGCTAGCGTTGTTTCATCTGTTCAAGAGCTTTATCTTTGACTTTCATTTTGATATTTTCTACTTCAATATTTTGTTCTTGGCTTCTGTTTTGCTTTTTTACAGAATCTACTAACTGTAAATCTTGTTCGTATTTACTGCCTTCTTTTATTATTGAATATTTCTATTTCTTTCTTCATGTTGCCTTACTAATTGTATCATCCAGTCCTTTGTTGTTTCTATGTATGTTAGTAAGCCAATAATTGTTGTGGTGTATGACAATTCTAGCTGAATAAGACCTCTTCCACCTTCTTTACGGGTTTAGACGGTCTACATCAGCCTTTGGGTGATGCATCTTATGCTTAGAAAGAAGCTTTCTTGTTTTAGAGTCCATTCGCCTGATGTCGTTTAGAGTCCCGTTTAAACTATATTGGATAACTGGGATTGCAAGGCTATTAATGGCCATAATTCTGTTTTGAGAATTCAATTCAGTTTTTAATATCATTCGTAACCCTCTATAGTACTCTTTACGCACTATTTCTTTCATTTTTCTTTTTTTTTGGTGAATTTCTTTTACACTCATTTACGCGTAAGTATTTATAAGCTTCTTCTGGCTTTAATTCTTTTATTGTTACTGCATGGTCCAAGGTAATTGAGGATGTTTCTTGTGATCCACGTAAAACTGTAGCTTTAGCACATTTATTCAAATTGAATTTCATTCCACTGTCTTTGCTAAAGCATTTTACAGTTTGCAGAAGACCGTCCAGCTCATTATCATTCTTAGCATACAACTTTAAGTCATCCATATAAAATAGATGGCTTATTTTTTTTTGGCCTGTTTTATAACCACATTCTGTCTTATTAAGTTGACTGGTTAGTGCTATTAATGATATGCAGAATAGTAAGGGAGACAAAGAGTCACCTTGAAATATACCTCTTTTGATGTTTATTTTACCAGACTTATAGATTTTATTTATATGATTGAGGTAAAGCGTTGTTTTCCATATCGACATGCATTATTTGATGAAATTGTTGATATCTTGTATATATTTAAAGTCTTTAAAATCCAGGAATGTGGCACACTATCAAATGCCTTACGATAATCTATCCAAGCAGTACTAAGATTTTTCTTTGTTCTCTAGCAGTTTTCCAGGATCATTCTGCTAATAAGCAATTGGTCTTTAAATCCGTAACGGCCAAGTTTGCACCCTTTTTGTTCAAGCGTTAACATGTCATTTCTTTCCAAGAATAAATATGTCTGTTTTGTTAAAATAGATGTTAATAGTTTATATGATGTCTGTAGGCATGTAGTTGGTCTGTAGTTTTTCATGTTGTTTGTGTCACTATTCTTGGGTAGAAGAAATGTAATACTTTTAGTCATCAATGCTGGAATTTTAGTGAGATCGTCAACCATTTCTTGAAGTTCTTTGGCTAGTTTTTTATGTGCTGTATTTAAATAATATAGCCAAAATTAGAAATTTTATCTATTCCTGGAAATTTCCAGTTTTGTGGTTTTTTAGTGCAAATTCAACATCCTCTTCTGTAATTCCAGCCCATGTCTGTTCTGGTTTATTTGTGATTCGTTCTATCTCTTGTGCAATCCAATCTACGTATTTGTTATGTTCTTTAGGGCAAGCCCATATTTTCTCCCAGAATTGTATAACTTCTTCCATTTTTTGGGGTGGGGAGTGTCACTTCAATTCTTTTTTTACCTATTTCCCTGTACAATTTCTTTGCATTGGATTGAAAAATCTTATTTTGTCTGTAAAATCTTGATCTTTTCTCATAGCGTCTTATTCTTTGAGCCTTCAGTTGAATTGTTTGCTTTATTTTTTCCTTAATTGATAGAATTCCATTTTCATTTCTAATGTTGTATTTTTTTCGACTCTTCTGCCTTTTCTAGTTCTTAAATTTATAACTCTTGTCAGTTCATCGAGTACTGATAGTTCACTTCTAAGTTGTTCGATTTCTTTTTCTATTTTTCTTTTCCAAGTTAAATCTGCATGTCTGCGAGACTGCCTTGTTTTTAATTTGATGTTCAGTTTTTTGTTGCTGCTATTGCTGATGCATATATTGCTTCATTGAGATTTATATGAGTGTCTTCTTCATCCAAAATTAATTTGAGTGCTGCATTATAGAGCTTAATAGTTTCGATGTTATGCTTTTTTGGTTGTAATTTTGGGAGGTGTTCTCGTTCCTTCATTGCAATATTTTGTATTTGACTTATATGATTCTTGATTTCTTCCTTGGCTTCTTGTATACTGTTTATTATTATTATTATTATTATTATTATTAGTAGTAGTAGTAGTAGTATAAATATTAAAGGAACACGACGTGGCTTTGAAATAATGGTTTTGTTTTGTATTGTCAGTAGTAAAATCAAGTCACAACACTGTTCATAATGGAGTTAAGATGAGTATAAATATTTGGGTAATATATTGTGAGTGGTACAAGTCATTACTATAGAACTTTCATCTAAATAACATGTACATGTAAGGCAATGCTTATTCATATTATAAATATATGACTGTGGTTCACCTTGACAAAAAGATTTTAAAGCCAACGGTATGATAGAATGGCCCATTATCCTTATACGATATTAAACCAACAGTAAATTTTTGGCTCGTTCATAAAACAACGTATAGAAAAATAGAAAAAAATATGCAGGCCAGGATATTTGAGAAATAAAACAGAATGAACATGCAAAAGAGTTATGAAGTTTGTAAAATATCACTACCCATATTAATATATAGGATGAATAATAATCAAATATTTTTCTGTGGCCAATAGCCTATGGAATAATTTACAGTCTTTATATAAGCACAATTTATATACGAAATAGATTAACTTTGACATATCTTTTAATAGACACTCACACTTGAGTAGCTACGTTTTTTTTATATAATTAAACAATATATATATATCATTAAGAAAATATGCAACCTGTACAAGGTTTCGAACTTTTGACTTCTAAACAAAGAGAAAACCTTCAATTCATTTAACCTGTCTTATACATTCGACTACGAAGAAACAATCAATAATACTAAGCTGAATAACCATTCATTTGTGCAAGGAGTACTGCTGCGAGATATGGTCAGGGGCCCATGCTGTTCATCTCAGTGTTCTTGAGAGGATCCAAAGGAGAATCAGTAATGTGATAGGGCTCGACTCCAGCCACTTCCCCATCGACGTGATGTGGCTTCCCTTTGTCTGTTCTATGAATAATTTCATGGCTTCTGCTCCAACGAACTTAAATCACTGGTGCCTCTGCTGCAGGTGTTTACTCGTGCAACCAGACTGGCAACTGGGTCTCAACCATTCACAGTTAGATCAGCCAAATGCAAACGACAATTCTACTTCTGCATCTTCTTTTCTCGCCTGTGGAACTCACTACCATATTCTTGCTTTCCTGACTGCTACAACCCCCAGGAATTTAAATGCAAAGTCAATACTCATCTGTTAACCACTTGAGTCTAGTTTTTTCTTCACCACCCTGTATATCCTTTTCTTTCTCTCCACCTTTGCAACTGTCATCACACCTGTATTCCCATCCTTCTCTTGCTCCTTTATAACCGGTTCGTCGTTCTCTTCACTCTCTTCTATTTATCTTACTCTTTTGTAGCTCCCCTGTATATAATTTGATTATAGGAGCATCAACCACATGCAAAAAAGGTTAAATTAATGGGGGATTTATTAATAAAAGCTAAAAACTCGCCATGTTCGGTACATAACACATACCACTACTCCACATCATACGTTCAGTTACACTTACATTCAATTACACGTAAAATAACATTCATAATCGAAAATTGCTCAAAGCATAGCCGAAAGTGCTTGGATAAACAAAACATTTACACTATTTTTGATATAATTTGTGTCCCAAAACGAAAGAAATTATAAAACCACATGAAAAATTACACAAAAACTTAACCATCAAAAATTGCCTTTAAATTTTCATGAAACCTGCATAAAAGAGAGATTATTGTCAAATATACAACCAATTGATTAGTAAATCTCACGTGAGAATATATTGTAAATATTTCTTGTAAAAATATACGCCGTTTCCGGAATCATATTTCAAACTTTTTATTATATATATATATAATATAACGTTGCTACAATAAAATAAGGTCATCAAATAAAAAATCAACTTGATAACATCTGTTGTATTTTGAGATTAACTTTAAAATTGGTTGTTGAAAAAGTTTTCAAGTATTTCATTTTAGTCTCCTTAGCCGAAATTGTCCGCGGCTTTATTTGGTTGCACGTATTCGAGTAATTGTGAGGTATGATTTTCTCACAAGTACAGCGTAAAATGCACCATATGAGAACAAGCAAATATAGACAACTAAATATTAATATATTATTAGGTTTATGTTATATTAAACTTCATTGATATAATCACTATGAATATGTACATGTATACGCAATGACACACTTACAGACACAGATATACACACATAAACACACACACACACACACACATATATATATATATATTAATGTGTATTTGAGTAGCAATGTTTCTTTCAAACATTTTTCATTAAATTCAACACAAAAAAAAACAGCCCTGAAAAAAATCTATATAAGTCCCTGAAAGCGCTTGGAACAATAAAAATTACAGGTACTTTTTTGTATTTCTTAACTCCTATCAAACGGAACAAAGTTTGTAAAAATATGAAATCTTGCTTGTCAGAAGCATTTAATGATATATATATATATATATATATATATATATATATATATATGTGTGTGTGTGTGTGTGTGTGTGTGTGTGTGTGTGTGTGTGTGTTCATTCATTTGAAACTGGTTATTTCAGCAAATTAGATTCTAACCTTTTGGTATCTTCTGATGATTATAAAAACGGGTATTCAACATTTTCAAACACACAACAAGGATATTTACGGACGCACGACCAGTATTAATCTTGTCGGATTTTAATCTATATATTTAAGTCATTACACGCACACACACACACACACACACACACACACACACACATATATATATATATATATATATATATATATATATAAACGAGATTATAATACTCGTCTCGAAAACCTTCCTCGAAAACTATCGAACGAAGGAAAAATGGTCGTAAAAAAAGAAAGAGCTTAGGGCATTCAAGTCATTCAAAAGTGTTCGGAGCGAAATCAGCGCGAACCCAAAAGAAAAAACGATACGAGTAATCATTTAACAGAAAGCGCTCAATACAAAGGTAGAGCAAACTAAATTAAATAGCACCTAATGAGCCAGAAGAACGTACCTAAGTTTCTCCGTTTACGTACGTTCGTCTGGCTCATTAGGTGCTATATATATATATATATATATATATATATATATATATATATATATATATATAGCATTATTGTGGAGAAGTCTGTCACTTACACTGTCACAATATCATGTCGTCATTCCTCAAGGCATTTTTCTAGTCTACTTTAGGAATGATGACATCATACTGGTGCCTTCACGAAACTTAAACTTCGGCATGACTCTACTTAGTTAAGTGACAAACTTCTCCAAATTAATCCTGCTTGCCAAAATATCATTTTATCAGTAAACACTTGAAAAAAACCAAAACAAAAAAACAAAAACAATAATCTTGGCTATTGGCATTATCACAACTCAACGCTTTATGTATATTTATGTATATTTATTTATAGGCCCATACGCATTTGTGTATGCATATATAATTATAACTATATTATTATATAATTATAACTATATGCATATATACATTCATGATTTAAAAAGATAGAAAGAGGCGTAAGACAAAGATGTGTCTTTTCACCGGATCTGTTCAACTTGTACAGCAAAAATATTTTAGGACCCTAAATGCTACGCTAGGATTTGTTGTTGGAGGCCACAATTTGAACAACATAAGGTATGCAAATGATACAGTGCCGAGAGCAGACATGGAAAGAAAACTACAAGACCTCCTACAGAAAGTAACTGTGGAAAGTGACAAAAAAAAGGACTACAAATAAACTGTAAGAAAACTGAATGCATAATCATCAACAAAAACATCAACCCAGAATGCCAAATACAGGTGGGGGACACTAGACTCAAGCAAGTACAAAAATTTATATGCCTAAGAAGCGTTCTAACAAGAGATGGAAAGTGCTACACAGAGATTCGAAAGCGAATTGCGATGGTGAAGGACGCGTTCCAGATGCTGGGTAAAATACTAAGACGTGTGAATTTCACTAGAAACAAAGAAGAGTGTGCTAGATTGCGATGTGATGCCAGTTCTTCAAGACGGTAGTGAATGCTGGACAATATCATCGAAGATGAGGAAAACTTGAAGCAGTGGAAATATGGTTTTACAGAAGGATGCTGCGGATATCATGGACCGAGCATGTGAACAATGATAAGATGCTGGAAAGAATCGCAACTAAAAGAAAATTAATAATGAGCATTAGGAAGAGACAACTGAAGTTCCTGGGACATGCAATGAAGAAGGAGGGCTTGAAGAACTTGATACTGACAGGCCAGATAGAAGTAAAAAGATATAGCTGAAGACATCAGATAACATATTTAAAGAACCTGATCAGGTGGATGATGGAACGGGGTTGCGAGGTGTAACAGGAGAAAAGATACTAAAAGCCACCAGGTATAGGGAGACGTGAAAACCATGATCGCCTAAGTCCTGAAAGAACTGGGCACATATAAAGAAGAAGAAGAAGAAGAAGGTTCATAAAACCATAGATAAAAACGTTATAATTTTTTGTAATTATAAAAATTGCGCGTTCGAAAATTCTCTGCCACGTGAGCGTTAAAAAAAGCCACCGTTACGTGAGAGTTCTTAAATAAAACTATAAACGGTAAAATCAGTTATTGCAAATCAGCTGAAGACACCAATTAAGGTAGAAACTTATGTCGCTTAATAACACGTTTACAAATGTAAAATATTCAGAAGTTCTACAATATAATAGTATTGAAAACTTTTTAATTCAATTGTGAACTGGTGTAATTTTATTATGACCGAAAACTAAGTAATTAAACAATATATATATATTCGAGTGAATACAGAACGAAGATAGAATTCTTACAACGTCCAAACTGATGAGACATTGAAGTTTCAATGTCGAAAAAACGTATCTTTTCGTGGATATATATAGAAAAATTATGTACATGTTCTAAAATATAATTTATAATTAATATATATATATATATATATATATATATATATATCATAGTCTGGAGGTACACATATATTCGCATGGATGCATGCATCAGTCTCTATCTCTCTTTTTCTCTCTTTCTCTCTCTCTCTCTAAATATATATATATATGTGTCTGTGTCTTTGTTATTTGATTGAATTCACTAATCGTTCTTTGTTTAATTTTTTATTCCCGCCTTATATATATATATATATATATATATATATATATATATACAAGCTCCGAGATATGTATTTACATATATTTTATTTAACGTTGATTAAATATATCTATCTCTTTATTTATATGCATATACGCACATATACCACCATACATGATTATTTACGCACCTATATCTAAATATGAAGAAAGTATGTGGAGATATTGGCTGGTTTGTTAATATGTACAGCGTCGGAGGCCAAAGATTGACAGGTGTTGTGCTTCTTACACGGAAACTTGAGGGAAGTTTTAAATGAATGTTTATGAAAAGAAAAATCGCGCTCGTGTCTCTTTTTGGATGCTTCCCTGAGGTTAAACAAACCTTTCACAATGTGCAAGTACCACTTGAATGCTTCCTTTTCGAACAATAAGAAATTGACCAAATTATTTTGAATTTATTCTACAATTTGATTATTATTATTATTATTATTATTATTATTATTATTATATACTGTGCAAATTAACTGGAAACCTTTCAATCAATCCTTTCACCAAATAGATTCTATATTGTTTATGTTCTAATTGCATTTCTGTCCTTGTACTTACAATAAGATCTTATTTACACAATCTTTTTCCATCTTAGCCCCAGGTTTGTTAAATCTCCAACACCGCCACTGTCACTATCAGAAAAAGAAATGTTATTATGACAATAATAATGATTAGCATGGTTTTCATTAATAATACAATAAAAATTACTTTAAAACATCTAGAACATCATCAATTCTTTCATTATTTACTCGGTATATATTATAATCAATTGTCATGTTATCATCATTTACCGGCTTGCGATATAGCAACATTATATTTACTAGCCAATTCACTGCAAAACAACTATTTCCCTACATTCCCTATAAAATGTCATTATATATTATGGTAACTGGATTTTTGGTGATTGGCTAGTGTAGTTAAATTTATGGAATTAATAATTCATAGCCTTGTATCAATTTGAACGAGTTTCTTTTTCTTTTAAGGGACGTATCCTTTTAGGATATAACGCAGGGAAAGACAAGATTAACAGAAGCATCACCACAAATAACTTTTCATTTAGCTTACTTCTTACACCTGAAATAATTTTGTCAACTATAAAGTAATGGAGATAAAGGCTCGTTTAGACAGTTCCAGGTTCTTCTCAAATTTTGAAGGTGATTGACAATGCCATCAGGAGTGTAGCCGCATTCAACACACTTGGTCAATTTCCGTCGTTCGCTAATTTGACTCTGAAAAATTCAGCTTTTATCGCAGTCGCTGTTGCATCTCGGGATTTTATCTGAGATAAAATGTTGTATCTTCACTAGAACTGATTAACTTCATTTCATCTCTCAGCTGTGTCTTTTCATGCCAGGCAGAGCGCAACGTGGGCTGAGACATAACTAAAATATTACTGAGAGGTGCCCGCTGTAGGAAAACAGCTGCCTGTCGTAGTTCATCTCTTCATTAAAGAGCGGTGATCGGTGGTAATATTGATGACAGCGCAACCGACAGTTGAAAGGTAGGGATGGAATACATTTTGACATGACCCGGGTGCATGCGTTCGGGCTTCCAACATTAAACTGACCTTGTGTCACATCAGCGTGGGCCGGCAAGAAAATAAAATAGCTTCTTAGACTTTTGGCAAAGATCAATGTGTAGAATTTGTTCATATTAGAAGTCTCTCTCTCTCTCTCCACTTCTATCTTTCATTCTTTCATTCTTTCATTTTCTCACTGTAACCAAATAGCGTATTTCCCCCTATTTTCTTGCAATCAAACAGAATCGTCCATTATTTATGAGGTACTGGCAGAATGTAATTGTTATGCAACTTAACAAAAGGCGGGACAAGGATAATTATAATAGATTCATCTTTGCAAATTAGCTTTTCATTAGATTACTTCTTAAAGTTGAAATGAATGTAAGACATCAAATATTTTTATCGTCATAATTATCTTATGAGATTTTTGGTTGAAATTAATTTATTTGTATTTTAATATTAAAAAAATGAAATATATTAAATTATTCTTGTAAAAAAGTAAATAATCAAAAAATTGAATAAACATTCTTATAATAAAGACCATCATCTATATATCCTTCCTGTCACAATATAGAGAGAAATAATTGCGATGTAGCGTTATCTTTCTTACCAGTTATTCATCTATACTACAATTTATGAAATCTATCGTTCCATGTTTGCTTTTTATCAATGCCTTATTATTTTACTTTCTTGCAATAATTGTGCTTTCGATAGTGAAGAATATGCATATATATTTTTTCTCATATATCCTTAAATAAATAAAGACCGTTGTGTATTTATATAATAAAAATGATAATAATAATAATAATCCTCTCAAATATTTGCCGTTATATCAAAGTTAGCAGCATTAAAAATTGCGAATTTGGCCAATGTAGTTAAGTTAATGAATCTAAAAGTTCATTGGTTTGTATGAATTTGAACGAGTTTTTCCATTTCAATATACGTAGGTGCTAGGTTAATGTTCTACGTATCAAGTTTCTTCTTCTTTTAAGTGTTTTTTAGGACATAAACACTAACGCAAGTGTGAACTAATGGAAGGAGAGGCAAGAATAACAGGAGCATCCTCACAAATTAACTTTTTCTTTTATTTTTTTTCACAACTGAAATGAATTTATGTCAACTATAATGTACCGGAGATGACAGCTCGTTCGAACAGTTCCCGACCCAGTTCCAGGGCCTTCTCAATGCATCAAAGAATGTCTCCCTGACTGACAATGCTTTCAGGAGTGTAGCCGCATTCAACACGATTGACCAGTTGCGAGTTTGTCAGGTTACAACATAGTAAGAGTTTTTTTAAATTCAGAGTTGTCCATCTCCTAGACCGGTTGTCACCAAGACTATAAACAACATTCAGTTCACTTATTTACCCATACATTCAGTTCCCTTATTTACCCATAGCTAGATGATAAGAGATGGGTTTATAGCTAATTGAATGTATGCGAACTTGACTGGACTTTCTCAATCCGATGTCCATTACACTAGCGTAACTCTATATCAAATACACTTATTGATATTTACGACATTTTTGTATAAGGCACTACTGGCGTTATTCAATTTCTTTTGAAAAACTGAATCCTCAAGATGCATAACTTTTTAAACTTAGATCAATTACAAGTTGGAAATACGAAAATCAACAGGTGCAGAAATTTAATTTTCTGGGAAGTTTTCCAACAGAAGATAGAGAATGCGACACAGAGATGCGAAGGTATATTGGCATAGCCAAGGATGCATTCCAGAAACAGAGTATAATACTGAGAGAAATGAAATTTTTACGAGAAACAAAGATGAGAGTTGTGAATTGTTACGTAGCTGAAGATAATATGGACAGAACATGTGAGCAATAACGAGGATTTTAGAGGATGGACACGAAAAGGAAACTGGGAATCAATATCAGAAAAAGACAGCTGAAGTTTTGGGGTAATGCAATGAGGAAAGTTGGTATGGCTAATCTGAAACAAAAGGAAGCAACTACTAGTGACATAGTTGATGAATTTGAGCTGTTGGATGTTGGAGCGACGGTGGAGTGATATAATAGAAGAACAGGTGTTAAGAGTTACAAGAGATAGTAAGATGTGAAAGGCCATGATCGCTTACGTCATGAAGGGACACAGGCATATAAAAGATAAATAGAAAAGAGAGATATTTCAAAGTAACTAAACTAACAGAATCGGTAGAGTTAATGAACATAGTATAAAATAACGTATTTAGCAAGACTTCTTGTTTAATTATACGTCATTTTATTTTCTTAATCCGCTTTATCTTCAGGAGTGGATATTTTTTACAGTAAGGTTCTCTATGAAGAAAGTCCGTTGACCACTCGAAATAGAAGATTACGTTAAGGGGTAGTTTATACGGATAGCATGAGAAGATAGCAGTTAACTGAACGGTTACATTTGAACAGGTTCAGATAGTAGTAATCAGGAAATATTCTTCTTAGGAATCGGTTCCACAAAGCAGTAGCTTGCCAGAAGAATATGTTCTAATTAAAAAATTTTCTCAACGATGCAATACGGAGGAAATGTAAGGGATTGGCTACAGTGTCAGGCGCATGGCGGGTGCTAGTTGTGAAGGTTTGACCATGACGGAATCAAGAAAAGTAATTCCTCTGAGCCCTTTCGATGGAAGTTACGATAAACTGTGAGAGGCTCACCAAACCATCTCTGTGGGAAAGAGATTGGAGGGTGGAAAATAACTTGTCACCCACAAGGATTCGGTGGAAAATTTGGAACTCTATCAAGAACAGAAAGTGAGGATTGAGCAGTTCTTGTCCAAATATGGTCGTACTTAATTTTCGGCCTGATCTAGCGCTTTTAAAATTAGGGGATAGCATAAGGTTCTTACCTCATCTTTAGCGAGGGATCGTATGTCTGAGTTCCATTTGTTAAGATTTAGATAAATCTGAATTTCTAGAATGAGAATATATATAATTATTTACTTATTTACTGTCGAACTCGCCTCTGTTGTTAGTGTTGTGGCATTTCGATCGTTGTTCTTTATGTTTTGATTCTGGTAACTTTCAAGGAATTTCGAATTAAACACTCTATTTAATCTACGGAGATCATGTCAAAGGATATGACGTCTGTCCATGTCCATGTCAAAGAATATGACGTCGTTTTTCTCTTTTTAGTTTCGGTAAGTTTCTTTTCTCTGGGTCAGCTGTTACAATCTAAGATTCAATTCAAACAAGGTTAGTAATAACTGAGATGTTTTCTTATTTTATGAGCCTTGTTGTTTTTTGAAAGCATGAACGTTCAGAGCTCTTCACGAATCCTTAACCCCAGTATGATTACGATAACATTAACACCTCTATATCCCTGTTCTGCCCTCCATTTATATGACTTTGTTAGTCATTTTACTGGCGGTTTCATTCTATCCATTTTACCTTCAATATGTCCTGTGAGATTATTTGCTACTGAAAAAGAACAAGACAAAATATTATAGACATGAACATAGAAATGAGAGAAATCTATACACATGTAGGTTAAATAAAGAATTCAGGTGGAAATTATGATACTGGAAAACCTTTTACGCATATTATTTTTTAAATGGTTTACTTATAAA
The DNA here is from genome assembly GCA_037127315.1 of Ascarosepion bandense. NCBI lineage: Eukaryota > Metazoa > Mollusca > Cephalopoda > Sepiida > Sepiidae > Ascarosepion > Ascarosepion bandense. The sequence continues at coordinate 1,962,776 of JBBBDQ010001669.1, forward strand.
AAAATAAATTTGTACATTATTCTTTTTTATTATGTCATAAGTTTTGCGGAAAGGTTTGTAATGGAGACTGTATTATCCTAAGTATAAATCTACACTAACATCTGACACTCTTCAACGGGAAAGGCAGTGAACTGAGAGAATAAATCACGAGAATCGACCATAAAAGTTGAGCTCCATGGAGAGAAAGTAATGTTGTGCGTTTGGTGGGATTGTTGAGATACTATTCACTTACAGTTCTTAAAACGTATTGAAACACTAAATGAACATTTATACGCCCAACAGCTGAATCGTTTTCATAATAGCTTCGTTGGTAAATGTCGTTCTTCGTCAAAACGCAAGGGTAGACATCAAAAATAACATTAGAGAAAATCTTTGAACTCTGCTTGTCTGTCTTACCCCGATGGTCATATTCAGCTGAAATTGCATCAACATATCATTAACTTTTTCTTTTGCTTTCGATGGGAAAATTTATCTAATAAAAACCAGCTTCAAGCGTTCGTCAAAAACATTTTCGCATCAAAACTCTCAGAATTTTTCTAAAAAGCTATTGAAATGACAACGATCATTGTAGATAATGACTATTAAATAATTGAAAAGAACATATCATTGTACTTTATTATTTGAAGAATAAAGTTGATAAAGTAAAACAAAAACTACTTATAAATGAAACTGATTGTACAGAAAAAGGCCTATCGTGAAGAGTAACCAATAAAATAAAATAAAAAAAACATTACTTATGTTGCAAGCGTGGTTGCTTATCATTACTCTACGAAATATCACACATTAGTTATTATTATCATTTACTCAAATCAATATGTCATAAAATGAATATAGGGCGCACAGAGTGTCTCAACTTTACTACTTGTTAAAAATTCTCCAAGGCTATATATCTGTAAAGATATCCTAGTCGTCATGTCCTTTCAGCACGTAGGCGATCTTCACTCTCCTATACTTTCCTTTCCTTTTTTCTGGAAATCGTCAATCTTATTCTCTACTACAGCGTGTTTCTTCAGGATACTGGATGTCGTAGAGATATGAGAGGCAGTATTATGTCCTTTGCAACTGTCAGTAGCATTTGTTCTCTTACGATCCTTCCCGGTCCCTGTTCTGTTATATATTTGCACAAACTCGTTAGGTAGTAGATGAGCACTTTGTACATTGCATGCCTTCAATATGACCTTCGCTTGTTAAATGAGACAGCTGAGGCGATTTGAGAGTAACATTGCGATATTTGGAGATAAAATTAACCTAAGATAATTTCAATTTTGGATTTATGTTTCAGTAAGATTTTGTACCTTTATTTAATGCGTCTTATAGACTGTCACATAGAGTGTATTGTATAATTCTTAATACTGAATTAATACACAATATTTAATTAATTTTTTGGCAACAAACTTTTAAATCTTAAATGTATTTAGGGCTGTTGAATTTATCACTAATATTTTTGTCGAGATTTAAAGACTCTACGGTTTGTTCATTTTTGAAAACCAATCGATGACATTTGAATAACCTGCATGTTTGCAAAACTATTTTGACAAACCCCTACTTTTATAACGTTAGTTTTTCGTAACGTTATTCTAAATGAACATTGTGCTAACTCGCTATAAGTATCTTCCCATATAGTAAATGTACTAACGAATCCTTCGAATAATAAACAATAATACTTTCAGAATAATTCCTTCGAGTAATACCCTTCTCTTTAATGACAACACCAGAATGATGACCAACACACAGTGGTATTTATCTGCCTCCCCATGGTCATGGAAAGTGGCACAGGATTATTTTATAGTCGGAAATCCGATCCCTAAAGACTAGGAAAATATTTCCATAGACATTTGACATAGCAGAATCAGCTACGTAGTATAATTTTCCCTAGATGGGATTCTGTCCTTCGGCTGAGCCTCGTCTGGGTTCCTCTCCGGCCAAAAGAGTTGAAGACCTGAGTCGCGAAAAGAAGCAGGATGGCCTGGTGTCTAGACATGTCACTTTTAAATTTTGTCTGTATAAGATACATAGTGGGACCGTAGATTATTTAAATAAGTAGGTTATAAATTTTAACAGCAAACTAGATTTCATTTTTTTAATTTAATTTTATACTGCTTCATGATTAAATGGGTTCCAATGTTTAGGTTACAATTAGGATTAAATAATTATAGTATACTTAGGTATAGTGTAAATAAAACAAACAACTATTGAGTGGGTTATTTATTTTAGTATAATAATTTTAAATTTTTAAGTTATATTTGAGCATAAATTATAAATGAAACATTATATTTAATTCAATTTTAAAGAAAGATATTTTCGATGTTTACATAAAACGGTCAATACATCTCTATGGTTCAGTAATTCTTTGTTTTTAGGGAACCTTAAAATTTTCAACTTTTTACTCAGGTAAAGCGGGTAGATATCGTAGAACGACTTACATATTATTGTTTTTTTCCATAATTTTTCATTTTTTCTTGGGTGTTTTGTTTATATCTTTAACTTCAAAAAATATGCGGAATGATGATTGGTTTCAGGATGTGTTGTTTTGAAGAAAGTTAAGTGCAAATACCAACGCTATTTAAAAGTGTTCTTAGATCCAATGTAAAGATTTTTAACTGTTGGGCTACATTTGACGTTATATTATATTAGTACACAATAGAATTTGCTAGACACCTATTTTCCAGCGGGAATTGTTAAGTTTTCGACAATTATATGAGTTTGTATTATTGTCACCTTTATTATTTGGATAGTTATTGTTACTTTGGTCTACGTGATGATTAAAGATTTTATTATTATGATTTTAATGAATTTTTCTAGATTACTTGTACGACTATAAATTAATTGAAGGGTATTTTTATTAAAAAATTTACTTAGAGAAATTTTTATTAAGGAAAGGTTTCTTAATTAAATTGAGGAACTTCATGCCCAACTAGGTGCTAATCATTTGCTTAAAAAGGAGTGTATATCAAATGATTTTTCTATTTCTATTTTTCCTACTTGTATATCTTTCTGAGATGAGGAAGTATTTACGGTATTTGCATTATTCGGACTATTGTCCTCATCTTGGTTGCCATTTGTACGACGTTTCGGCAGGTGTACACTCCGGCCCTTTATTACATCCCTTAAGTAATAATGCCTCGATTAGAAGTCATGAGTTATCTCCCTGTAATCCTGCAAGTTACTTGTTCATCACTGCTGTGGTCTGATATTGAACTCGTAACTCTTTGTGTCAAGTCACAGGAACTAACCAATGTCTATATCCACTGAGTCAGGTGTCTTTAAGGCTGGAAGCGTATAATGGTCGAAACGTAGTACAAATGGCACCAAAGTTGAGGACAATAGTCCGAATAATGTAAATACTCTCTATTTTCCCTGTTATAGTTATATGTATATGCATTTTGTAGCTACTTTTATTTAGGGCATTATTAAAAAGACCTTTTTGTTTATAAAATATTTCTTCACTAGAAGAGGTATATTAATTCTATATTCTATGTATGATTATACTTGAGAATGATTATGTATAATGAATATGCATGATTATACTTGAGAATGATTATGTATAATGAATATTCTTTAGGTTTTATGTATGGTTGATAAATATCATTTACTAAGTCTTGTGTTACATCGATGAAGTTTACTACATTCAAAGTAATTATGATTAATACATTTAAGTTTATACTTTTGAATTCCCTACGGATTAGTTTTCTTACTTTATTGGTTTTAAAATGTGTGGAATTTTGTAGTATCATAAGTCCATCATTCTTATATAATCCTATCATGATTGTTTATGTCATATTGTGCTGTGAGGTTGTATAGCGTAAATAGACCATAAGTTCGGAAGTTTTTGCAGAGTTTAACGCACCCATTGTGATCTGATAACCAATTGGTTATCAGAATTATGTTTTATCCATTGACCTTGATTGTGGATAAAAAAGGATGTCTTAATTGCTATTATAATACTATATTTTTCCTTAATTAAGTTCAAATACTGTCTAATATAAGACACCAGCGTGAAAATTCTAGCACGACACAGTGAACCAAGACTCATAGAAGTATACATATTAACTGATTCAATATAATCCACTTTATTTAAGCGGATAATTCTGTATTGTCATATTTGGGCACGAGCTGCCAAGTCCTCACTTTAGAATTCAAAAGCCTCTCCGAGTCCGTGTGGCTGATGAATTATTTTCCACCCTCGAAACTCTTTTTCACAGACAGGATGTAGGAAGCCTGTCACTGCTCTATCGCTACTTCTATGGAAAGGGCTTAGACGAACTACATTCGTTGATTCTATCAGTCCTAGCCTTTACAACTAGGACCCACCATGCCACTTACATTGTAGTAAACAACCCATATTAACTTCGGATTCCATCGGTGAGAAGTAAGTTCCACACGAACAGCTTCTTCCCATGTACCATTGCTATGTGGAAGCAATTCCCAATAGGATGTTTTGTTTGATCTCTACAATCTTAACCTGTTCAATTTTCGCGTTATCGATTATCGCTACCTTATATTCGTATAAACTGCATCTTAATATAAGCCTGAATCTTGAGTGTCATCCGGACCTTGTTCAGGGCGAATCCTACTGCAAAAAATAAATAAATAAATAATCCGAGAAGGTTCTATTCTTTTCTCCACTTAACGAAATGTCGTGTTTCACTTGCCTAAACAGATTTCAGTTGAATTTAAAAGAATGGACTCAAGCGTCTCCAATGAATTCATAACCATACCAAGGGACCACTGCAAATATTTCCTTAACGTAAGAACTATCACGAATTGTATTGGGAGACTGACTCAGTAGGCAAAATACCGTTTCATCTAAATGTTGCAATCAAAATAGGTAAGTCAAATTTAGCAGTTCAAACTTTCAAGAATATACCCGCATATTGTTAACTTAGACTTAAATAACCCACTTCGAACTACAGTACTTCATGCATTGGAGCATAAACTAGCCTACTGTCAAATATATGTCCCAGGCCAGTTCATATAAATTTATACACAATTAGTCAGTTAAGTGTCATATTTGATAAACGTTTAGGCAAGCATATCTCTTTCGAGTAATGACTGACTAGGCAGAAGATTTTCCTGCAGTGGATTGTCATTACTTTCTGCAATAGACCAGTCGCCAAACAAAGGCTATAGAACTTAATCTTTCCAGCTATTCAAGTCATAGTTGGAAAGAGGAAAAATAGAATAATACGTTTCCCAAGGGGTTTTGTATGCAAGTGAATGAAACGAATTTGACTGGAATTTGAACTCGATATGCATTACACCACAACGCACATATTAATATCAAATATTAATACAAGTGAAAGTTTTGTCAATTAGCTGATTGATGTTACTTTCATCATCACGACTCCAGTGTTTCGTAGATGGAGCCTCCGGTAATCACTCCGTGCATTCGTCAAAAATATCAGTAATTGATCGTCTATATTTCTCGATTTTTAATTTGAATATTTTACTTTTTATGTGCATTGTTCTTTCTTGCAAGTTTTTTATAGTGTATGTCTGTGTGCGTGTGTGTGTAATGTTTGATATGTCTGTTTGCGTATGTGTGTATGAATCACTCCATCTACTCGTCAGGGTATAATATATATCTATATATATATTTATGGAAAATGTATGATAAAATGTTTTCGAATAACTAATGAATTTCAAAAAGACGAAACGTGTCGTATATATCGCTATCTCTCTACTCTCCCCACTCTCTGTCTCTCTGTCTCTCTCTGTCTCTCTGTCTCTCTCTTTCACACACACACACACATATATATATGTGTGTGTGTGTTTTTTTTTCTGTCTGTTTTTACACTTCGGATAGTTCTCCTAGGTTAAGTAGAGAATGTGGGGTCCTTTTTAGTCTTCAGAAGGTATTATCAAACTCAGATGTATGAAGTACAACATTGGAAATTAATGCCAATTTAATTAGACAATTAATTTTATGAGATTGTGTCTATAATTTCCTACGGTAATGTTTATCTTCAAACAAATTTTCAGAAAATAGGTTTCTCATGTCCAGTTTCTGTCACCGTTCCTTGAATTATTGATAGGGGTTTCCTTTCTTCATTGTTTTTTTTCCCGGTAACATGGAATATCTGTTTGTTGGAGTCTTCATATCATTTTTATTATCTGGAACAATTTGTTTATAATTATGTAGCGCCAAAAGGATGGTTTCCTCCAAAATTCACAGGCTTCACGCTCTTAAAAACAATTTTTAACCACTGAAAGCGATTGTATTTATATGAGAGTTTATATATTACTAAACGTCTTTGGTGCCAGGCTTAATATTTGCATGAAAGTCGCAAACTGACGAGGCCATTAAAAAACATGACTTGAGTTTTTAGGCTAATGTTTTAATTTTGGACCAGTTTGCGTTGTTGAACAAAATTAGCACAACCTTTTCTATATATATATATATATATATATAAATGCACAACGGTCTTTATTATAATACAGAGTATGATTAAAATATAATATAGGAAAAACATCCTCTGAAATCAACATTTGAAGAGAAATATGTAACTTTTAAAATTCGTATAAGACATGAATATATCTGCATGCATTAATATGTGGGACTCAAATGAACATTAGGCCATTTTTCTTATTTTGCGAAAAGCAAACTAAAGAGTATCCTGGCGGGTAAATTAAAAATGATATTGACTGTATTGCTTTCGTTGCTGGGAATCAGTGCAGGGAGTCAATCCTATTAGCTACGATTTTTCTGTGTTCACTTTCGAAAAATATATACAATTTCATTAAGAATTTTATTTCTGAATAGAACTGGAAACAATGAAAATATTGAAATAAATAGACAGAATAAAACTCCGAATTTATTTTGAATGCTGAAAGATGTGCGGCTGATTTTTCTGCACCCAACGTTTCCCTTTTTCAAGTTTTTAGTGATATATTCCTGAAATGTTTAATATGTTTTGTGAAATTTTCTTTGACTTGAACGTACAATGAAACTCTATTATATTTTAATGCTACGTATTTCTCAATTCATAAAGCCACTTGTTCATAATTAATTCCGAAACGGAAGTTTTTGTTGAAACAAAATAGAAGCAAAAATAAAAAGAAACAGCGAACAAAATGAAATAACAAGATTTGTTTTTCCATAAAATATTTCATGTGAATTTGTGAAAATAATAACATCTCTATTTTCTGTTAAAGAATTTTACAATGTTAACTTCTTAATAGAAAAAATATTACACAGACTTCAATAAAGAAGAAAATAAAAGAATAAAATATTGCATTTTGACCTTTAAGTGAATAGAGAATTTTGCATTGTGTTTGAATGAAGGCGAATAAACATATCAGAATTTCTCAGTACACTCTAACAAGTAGTAAATACAATTAGAATATACTGATAATGATTGTGATTTTAAGTTAAAATATATAACGCGTTCCACGCGTCTTTCCTGACATGTCTTGTCTAGGCGATTTAATTCAGCCAGGATTACAAATCTGACAACACAGAAAAAACTAAAACAGTTGAATGGAAAATAAATCTGCAAAAGACTTGAGAAAAATCCGCGCTCTAAATTTTTTTTCGATCTTCTTGCACGTAAGAGGAATTTTAAATAGATCATCTGATTAACATCTTTCTAAATATCACGAAATAACATCTTACTTCAAAGTGAATGTTTTCCATTTAATTCTCAGAATGGCTCTATTAAGTTAAAGTATATTTATGTGGTCATTATTTACTGTTGACATGTTTAAAATACTCCCGTTGTAAATTATGCAAATCGTAAGACGATGGTTTTATTGTTGGAAATATTCTTGGAACTCGTTTCCTTTTAAATCCTTCAATAATGTAAACATCTTTTGTTGAATGACAGGAAGGTTAGCATATTGTTGTTTCAGTACGTCTTTTTAATTGAGAAAATACCCACACAGGCAATTGCTAACTCCGGTGAATGAGGTAGATTTTCTTAATGAATTTATTTTTATCTGTTAGCAGTTTAGTTTATTTTTCAATCTAAAGGCATCAAACCTTGACTAATTTGTATCTATTCTTTGTGTTCGGGGTTTCTTAATTATGCCATCCTTTGCATCTTTATGCTGTTCCTTAAAATGTGTGTTCCACTCAAAGACAGTAAGACTAAAATTTTCACTAGCACCCGTACTAATCTTAGCCCTACTCCTGATGTTGATCAGTAGCCCCAGCATCCTTTTTCCCCAAGAATATAACATGAACTCATACAAAAACTTCTATTGTTGTTCAGTAACGGATGTTTTATCTGGTCTGCATTTACAAAAAGCGGAAGGTGGAGCATATATGGACGAATTGGGTACGAGTGTTTGCTTGACTCATTAACATGGTGACAGTTCACGGCTCTTACAGGAATTAAAATGTCGCTTCTCAAAGTAACATGATGTCTTTTATGGAATAATCTTAAATCAAATGTATTTTAAAAAAGAAGCCTCAACTATGATTAGTGGCATACATCTATTTGCCAAGTGGATTTTAGTAGCAACCATTCCGAGATAAAATTTTGAAAATCACTAATGTCTCTGCAAAAACATTATGGATTTAGAAATTTGAATGGGTAAATGTTTTTTTAACGTACTGAATTTGGTGTAAATACTGGCGTGATGTATCAGTCACTCAGATAAGCGCCATATATAATACATGGTTAGGCGATCATGTCTCGAAAGAGACATGACTGGCTAGGCAGAGGGTTTTCCTGCAGTAGATTACCATTTTTTTGTGGCAGACTGTTTGCTAACCCAGGCTATAGCAACGAAACTGTTGTGCTATTTAACCTATAACTAGGTAGAGAAGGTAACCACACATATTGAACGGTGAAATAGGAAGAATTTTTACAGGTATTTTATAGATAATTCAAACGTTAACTTAAGATTATTAATATAAGTACTGATATGGCTATTTCACGTGAAATATTACTATAAGTTTTAACAAAATAGATGTTTAAATGGTTTCAATTAAGAGATAAGGAAGGGTGATGGGGATACTTTATTCTATTCAAAACGGTAGGTGACAATCTTCATTTCCATCAGTAAAAGTTACCTAAAATTACTTACCAATACACAGCAAAAACATAACATAATTCTCGATGTCTTTAAATGATGGCACAAATCAGATAATCTTTGAAATAACAAGATGTCTGATCTATGATATAAAAAAAGAACAGAAATGAAATTTATATGTTTCCATTATAAATGCTTTCTTAGACTCTTCGACGTAGTGTAATGGTTAGCAACATTGACGCGCTAGAACCTATTACAACTGAGTAGTGTGTTCAATTCTCGCTGGGGATCCAATACTTTCTCTCTTGTGGCACATCTTAGCGAGGCTTGGAAAATCAACTACATATCTTAACTTTGCTTTAGTTTATACCATTAGATATGTTTGTGTAATTGTGGGTTGTAATAAATCGGGATTGCTGGGTGAAGGGGTTCTTAGACGTAAAGCAACGGTAGAGATTTTTTCGTGTGGCATCAGCGGTCATGTTCTGCGGCCAGGGCGGGTCTTCAAATGGTCTGATTTGGACAGAAAATATATCTAAGACATGCTACTAATAAATGAGTAGTTACCGTGACATATTCGGTGGAATATTTAGGTGCTCAAATTCCCAGCGACCCTACGACCAGATCCGGTCATAGGAGTGTTGACGCGGTAATGAATCGGCATTGATGAGCGGTGAGAAAACTAGAATAAAATCAACGGTAAAGAATGCTTCTGGAATCAATGGCTAAGTGTCCATGACCAGGGCGCAACTTCATTTGATAAGGGTTTTGATAGGAATGGTCTCTGCCAAAGACATGAATAATCGAGACGTATTCAGGGAGCTGGACAGGTGGTCAACGCTGCTAAAACAAGATGAGGTCATAGAACGGGAGATGATGTTTTAAAGAAGAAATACTTTTTAAAAGATAAAAATTAGTTTCTTTTCTACAGTTTAATAGAGCATGAGGTTTTACTGAAGACGCTCAAACATAAAATGTTTTGGAACACTTAAATCTGTATTGTCATTTAGATTTCTAAAGAAATGACCAATATGCAAATGCTGTAACGGGTATCGGCTTAGAAAATAGAATCACATTTCATTCTAGATTGATGCGTTCTTTTCCAATGGAATCAGTTCACTATTTCCCAGAAGATATTCATCAGTCCGATGAGCAGATGTAGTCATAGTGTCGCTCTTGTGGGATTTGGGTAAAATACACGTATAGCGCCGATCTCTCTCCAGGTTTTTCCTACACAAGCATGATTTGCAGCAAAAATTTGATTCTCTCACTTTGGGTGAGAGAAGAATTGAAAAAAAGACAAGGAAAAAATAAAGAATTTAACGAAATTTTGCTTCACAATTATTTCTAAAGACATGACAATTCATAGATATTAAGGAAAAATTTATACCCGATGTAGCGATATCAGCGTCAGTTGATTTAATGTTAAAGAAAACATATGAGCGAGACAGATATTTTTATGATGATTATGAATTAAGTTAAGTTTAAATACCTAGAAAGTGTTCTGACAGAGCATAGAAAGTGCAACACTGAGATCCGAAGACGTATTGTCATGGTCAAGAAAAGATTTCTGCACTTTTATGTGATATCTGTCCCCCTGTATGGCAGAAAATGCTGAGTAATCTTAGTGATTAAGAGACTCGAAACAACAGAAATATGGTTCTACATAAGGATGCTGAAGATACATTGGACCGAACATGTAATCGACTATAAAGTTTCGGAGAGGTTGCAAACGAATGAGAAACTTATACCAAGCATCAGGAAGAGGTAGCTGAGGATCTTGGGAAATGTAATGAGGAGAAAGGTTTAGAGAATCTAATACAAGCAGGACGGATAGCAAAAAGCAAGGAAAGCAGTGCGAGACATGGTTGATGGACTTGAGCAGGGGGATGTCAGAGCGAGATTTGGAAGAAATAATAAGATGATAAATGTTAAGAGCGACAAAGGATAGAGGCAAGTGAAATTTTATGAACGCGTACTTTCTGAAGGGACGTGGCACATAAAGAAGAATATGACTAAATGGACTTTACTAGTACCATGGCAAAATGAATATGACTAAATGGACTTTACTAGTACCATGGCAAAATGAATATGACTAAATGGACTTTACTAGTACCATGGCAAAATGAATATGACTAAATGGACTTTACTAGTACCATGGCAAAATGAATATGACTAAATGGACTTTACTAGTACCATGGCAAAATGAATATGACTAAATGGACTTTACTAGTACCATGGCAAAATGAATATGACTAAATGGACTTTACTAGTACCATGGCAAAATGAATATGACTAAATGGACTTTACTAGTACCATGGCAAAATGAATATGACTAAATGGACTTTACTAGTACCATGGCAAACTGCTTTGACAAAAAATGTCACTGAATAAACATAAATTTCTTTTTATACAAAAATGACAATACAAAGAACAATGTTCAATATAAGAGAAGTGTCAGGACCAACGGAGGACAAAAAGACTGAGAGATGTACGGAGGGTTATAAAAGAAAGTCTCGCAGCGAGGCAAAAGGGAAGACGTTCGTTATACCATTCACCCCACCTAATCTACGCATAATCACCTACCTTTTTTGTCTAAAGTGTTAGGCTATAACCACAACATAAAGTTGCGCACAGCTATGAAAGTTACATAGTTCTATTTCGTGAAGTGATGATATGACCAAAGGGTTATTTTTAACCCACAAGGGTTTGACAAGTAGAAGCTGCCCCTTGAGAACAAATTTTGTGTCTCATCTGGCCTGAAAGTCTAAACCATCTCATTGCTGCATTTTATTAGCAGATGAAGTAACTATAACCGAGGCTCTAATTTCCATAAACGTCACAGTAGCGCTGATGACAAATCATAGCAAATAACACTAATTATTTTGTAATTATTTCATTTCTTCTCTCTCGTTATGTGCTTTGACTTCATGACGAGTTTGATTTTCGTTTTTTTATTTCTTGCATTTGTCTTCCTCCAAGCAAATGAAATCAATTTACAAACAAAATGAGATAAAACAAAATGCAAGTAATGACTTGTAATAATAAAATAAGAATAGCGCAAATATTTAATCGAACATTTCAGAAAATAACTGATTTGGTGCTTGACAGACATGGGCTTATATAAGCCACGGTTATTTTGAACTGTGGAAATAAAACTGATTTCGATGGAGACTGCAGTATAGAGGAAATAAATAGCACACTTGCTGTCTGCCTTCAGGTATTGAAATAAAAAAATAAAATATTTATACTGAGATTTTTGTTTTCTTTATTCGAATTTCACCTATTATGGCGAAAAGAAATTAACTGTATGAATATTTATTATATTATTGATAAATAACCATTAGCTTCATGAATGATGCTATTTAATTCAATGGACATTTTTTCATTTTTCGTTTAAAATGTAGTAATATTAATATTTCAGATATCACATATCAATGTACTACAGAGTCAAGAAGCTATAGAATGAAATTGTCACAATTCTTCTAAATGGAATTAAAATATAAACAGAAAATACATTGAATTAATTATTTCAAACGATTATTTAAATAATCATTGCTTTTTATTCTAATATGAGAGCACCACAAGAACAGCTAAAAGGGAAATGATAAATCTATACAGATACACAATGGATCTTTTTAACATTATGCATATCATTTATTATAAACCTCTTCGTCTGTAATCCTTATATCCCGTATACGTAAGTTGATTTATTGAATATTTCGATTTATGATATTTTCGAGAATATAAAGGATAATACAATATAATGATGGTCGGAAAATGATTTTAAAGTAGATCTTTTGTGTTCTATTTTAATAGGTGCAAAAAATACATTACTCATTCATATTGTTTAAAGCATCCCCGTTATTTTATATAGTTTTCGGGATTTAACTTAAAACATTATATTCCCCGCCATCTTGAACATGAAAAGAAAAAAAAAAAATAGATACGTTTATTTTATTTGCATGTGTTCAAGTTTAGTCACGAAGCTTTTCAATCTGGAAACAACATTAACAAGGCATAGAGTGAATGATGCATCTGTGTGCGAACAATGCGGCGCTGGGTTATGAAATTCCACAGTGGGGATACGACTCTTGAAAGTTTATGGTAGTAGAGGACATCTATATGCAATTAAAAATCAACTGCTGATAATAATAATCGAAGTCATACAAAAAATATCAGATAAGTTCAGTAAGCATTTCAACAATACTGTAACATATCAAGGCAATTAGCAAGGGGAAGAAACTCTATAAATGAATTTCACATGAACTCAGTCAAAATCAAAGAATTCGATCTTTAGAGGGGGGTTCGATGCTATATATGCAAAACTAGAATGACCCATTTTTGATTGAATACTGACTGATGATAAGAAATGAACCTTTTATAACAAACGTAAACAATTGGCGTAGTCGCTTGACCATGACGAGGCAGCGAAACACTTTTCAAAACTGAAATTGCACCAAAAGAAGATTACAGTGACTGTCTAGTGGTTAGCTATTGGCCTTATTAATTACAGCTTTCTGGAATCAGAGCCTCATTTGTGAAGTGCAAAATGCGATGCAAATTAGTTAATCTACGAGATTCCATTCTGTCTGCTTCTTGAATTGCTCGTCCATAATGTTGTCAAGATAACACGGACGAAACTCACCGACTTGGGATACTATACATTGTAACATCCATCATATTTCCCGGCCCTCTTTTTCACTAACTACTACTATTTCAAGCACCTTGACAATTTTGTTTAAGCCAAAACACATTCCGTTGCATTCAAAGATTCTTTCACGTGCCAAACATTAGAGTTTCATCGTATAAGCAATAATAATCTTCTAACTCTATGGCAGAAATGAATCCTAAACTTTTTTCCTAATTTAAACCCCGCTTAAATCCATTAATTCAAGAATAAAAGTTTTAAGAATTACACACTATTTTCCGAACAGCATAATATTATAAGCTTTAGCTCATAACAAGTGTGCACTTGCATAAAAAATGACAGTATAATATTTGAAAATATTACTAGCTGTATCTTCACAGATCATGACAAGAGAATATATATATATATATATATATATATATATATATATATATATATTCAAATAAAACTGATTATTACATATGTCGTATGCCCATTTCAACGAGGAAAAAACTGGCTTCTTTAGAGACAAAATCCTTTTATTATGCTAATATTTTGCATTATAGAGGCATTTTGTTACGGCATATGTAATTTTCAGAGTTTTATTTGAAAATATACATATTTGGCTCTGTAAATAGATATTACTATTTATATTGAGCCCTCTACTAAAATAATTTTTTTTCTTTCGGTTTTTGGAAAATTTTCGTACAAGTTTTAATAAACAATGATGTAAAAAGAAAACGAGAAGAAAATATAATAAAATAAGAAACAAGAAAGACGAAAAGAAAAACGAAAGAAAAGACTATAAAAAAATTCATAAGAAATGCTATAGAAAAATAGAGAAAAAAAGACAAAAACAGAAAAAGACAAAGGAAGTGGAAAGTAAAGAAAAACAAATGAGATGTTAGGAAAAGTTAAATTAATGAAAAATGATTTTAAAGACTAGAATTAAAAATTGAAGAGAACTGAAGATAAAATGAAAAAAAATATTCAAGTTACAAATTCGAAATAGATATTCGAAATGGGACGTAATAAAAAAAGCATTAGTGACATCGATCAACGACATCGTCCCAAAGGAAAACATACGTAGAAAGAAAAATTGTGGATCACTGATGAGATTTTGAACATGATGAACAGGAGACCGAAAAGACATGGGAAGGAATACAGGAAACTACACAAGGAAATAAGTAGCAAATGCAGACAGGATTAAGAAGAATGGCTTAATGGGAAATGCGCAGAAATAGAAAGATTGAACACCACTAATAAAAGAGATATGCATAAAAATTAAGGGAACTAAAAGGACAAAAATGCTCCTCAACGGGATGCATTAAATCCGAGGAAGGAAAACTTATATTAGAGAAGAAGGAAAAACTTCAGCTGTGGGAAGAATATATAAGAGATTTCTTCCACGACATGAGAGAGAGAGAAATGCATAAGAATACAGAAGAAACCGACAGAACAGAAATGTTAAAATCTGAAGTAGAAGCTGCACTGGCCAAACGACTTTTGGTTGGCAGCCTTAGATGACTTAGGCGTAGACAAAATCACAGAAATTATAAATGAAACCTACAACAAAATCTAGCCTAAGAAGCTAGGTGCAAAAGAATGTGAACCCCACCAGACGATCACGTAACAAATCTCAATCATCTGAATTCTGATAAACAGAGCGCGCAGCAGACAGGAAATAAGGTAGGAAACTGAGTAATTTTGTCAAGAATTCTGGAACAAGGAATGCGTATAATTATGCTAAGAGTTTTATCAGAAAGGGTAATAGAAATGCCGAAAGACGTGTACTTGTGTTTTATTGAGTACACAAAGGCATTCGACAAAGTACGCTAAAAAGATCTGATAGAGACGCTTGACAACCGTAACATATTTGGGAAAGGCCTTAGAGTAATCAAGAACCTTTACTGGCATTTGCTTTCAAGTTACAGAAAACAACATCAAATAATTTATCTTATCACATATTTACTGTTTTTCATGTGTCCAACATTAGGGAACAATGAACACAAATTAAGGTTAATGTTTTTTATTTTTGTTGTTGGTTGGTTGTTCTGTAATATATATATCCATAAAATTTCTTTTTTTAAGATGTGCCATAACATTTAAATTATAACAATTCTCATTGTAGGGCAATTAACGACAACCACTAACAAAGTTCTTAAGCACAAGTGCTTGTAGTATATATATATAAATCAATTCCTTCCCTCAAACTCCAGCTAAAGATTAATAGCAAGACGGACTGAACTCTCTAGTCAATGACATATATATGGGTTATACTTATTCAGTTATGAAGTTTCGTGAGAGTTATGAAGCACGGCAATGTGAATCTAAGTTTCAAGTACAACTAATAATTGATTCTGTATAATTATTTCACTTCATGTTTGGGGAAAACGTGGAAGCGAGAAGGTACAATGAGTCGTTCTTACATCAACAATGCAGATAGCTAGTATATGCGCTATTTTTAACCAAGTGAATTACTACGTTATTTTGATATTTAAAAAAAATTCATTCGATCCTTGATTCCTACCAGAAATTTAGTGCTGTTCTCTTTCATCTAGTTAGGATATTTTTTCATTATAACTGTCATATTGTTTCTCTAGAGATTAAAGTTGATTTTAACTTTGCAAGCTACAACTCTGTGATTATAACATATA
This sequence comes from Ascarosepion bandense, assembly GCA_037127315.1. Classification (NCBI taxonomy): domain Eukaryota; kingdom Metazoa; phylum Mollusca; class Cephalopoda; order Sepiida; family Sepiidae; genus Ascarosepion; species Ascarosepion bandense. The sequence continues at coordinate 1,979,042 of JBBBDQ010001669.1, forward strand.
TTCATTATAACATATATTAATTTATGACGGATAAAACAGTACTGACTTATAATCATTTTTCTTATTTCTTACTTTATTCAAGTTTCTTTTTCATCGTTTTTAAAAACTTTATTCATAATTGGCATTCTATAACTCTCTGAGAAGTTAACTAACCCTCCGTCTCTTTTAATCCATTTTGGCATTCCGAAATTCCCTTTTCTATAATCTCATATCGATGTCACCTAAGAAAACAGGTTAATGTCTTGTCCATAACCTTACTGATTTTGTCATAGAATCGTTCAATTTCACATGTGAAAAACTGATGTCAATGCATGCATCTTTTGAATAATCTAATTAATATCCTCGGTATTCTGCTTTGATGCGCGTTCGAAATGAAGGTGTAATTTATCGTATTAAAACCGTATAATTTTTTCGCTTTGTTAATATTAATTGAATATCCTACACAAAGAAATGTTATACACTGTTTTTATCCAATCATCTCATGCAAGGTAGTAAAGCCACTAAGTCACAAGGGGCTATTGAGTGTGAAAGACTAATAATAAAGAGAAATGTTCTTAAGGAGTGAGAACATTAGTAGAATAAGAGACAGTAGATAAAATATTTGAAGATCAAAGTTGGGTGGAACTCAGAAAGTCGGAAGAGAGTTCCACTAACCGAAGCACTATAGAATAAATCGTTGGCATAGAACTTACGGTGTATTTAGTGACTTTAACTGCATATTGATGAAACCTAGTAGTGCGCTTAAATTCATAAAGAGTAGGTACGAAATCGATGAACCATCCGAACATTTAACATGAAAATATTTATTAAAATAAGACATGGAGGATATGTTAATACGATTAAAATGTGATTGAAACCAAGACGCCAGGTCAGGCGCAATAATAATTTTGACATATATATATATATATATATATATATATATATATATATATATATATATATATATATTCAATGTTTACAAGTAGGAATCTATGCAGATGACATAACCACTTACACCCATCTCAATAACACAAGAAAGACTTTCCAAGGTTGACGAAATATAACTCGATGCTGCTCTTGGAAAGGGTCTCTAATCTATGATAGATTGGGGTAATAAGTGGTTTGCAAATTTTAATGCTTCCAAATGTAAGCTAACTTCCTTTACCTAGCATAGAAAAACTTTCCTATTTTCCATCATTATAAACTTTCATTAGAAACACACTACGCCTCCTCCGCATAACTCTCTCAGCTAACCTCAAGTGGAACGGCTACATCGAATCAATAGCTACAGTGAAAAGTTTGTTAGGTCACTGTGTTGTGGATATCGACTCAGAATGAGAAATCGGGGAGCCGAGTTCGAATTCCAGCTGAATTCATTGCATTCACTTACGCACAGATACTGTTGGGAAATGTATCAATCCGACCCTTTCCTCTAGTTATGGGTTAGATAACAGGACAGATTGGGTTCTATAGCCTTGGTCGGCAACCAGTCTACCGCAGAAAGTAATGGCAACCTACTGCTGGAAAATGTTCTGTCCAGTCAGTCATGTCTCTTTCGAGACATAATCGCCCAAGTGTTTATCACGTATGGCATTTAAATGACTGTTTAGCCAGGATATTTTTTCATCAGAATCCATCTTGTACATTTATAAATCTGCCATTAGTCCGTGGACTGAATACTGTTGTCATATCTAGAAGGGTGCTCTTACTATTCATATCGGGGTTTTTGACAAAATTCAAAAGCGGATCTGTAATGTAATCGATCCAGATTTAAAAGCTCAATTTTAGTCACATTATTACCGCGGGGTGTAAATTCCCTCTTTAGCATTAATTTACTCGTGCTACTAGATTGGCATCTAGGTCCCACATTTTACCGTCAAAATAGTCAAGTTTAACCGCCAATTTTACTCTATAAGTTTCTTTTCTCGCAGTTCTCATTTGTGGAACTTCCTCCCATATAATTTTCCCCTGATATCTAGAATCTCTAAAGATTTTAGTGCAACACCAAGTGCTACCTTCTATTTTAGTAATTTCCATCTTTCTCCTATCCTTTTTTCGACATCTCCGGTAACGTGTTTTTTATTTCTTTTTTTTCTTTTTCTTTTACTGTAACCCACTGCACCCCACTGCACCCCACTGGCGATATAGCTTTGCTTAGAGCAAAACGGTTATTAAAAAAAAATAAAAATAAATAAAAAAAATAAATAAAGAATTCTATCTGATTCGACTTGACAGGTGACAGTGACTCTCAAATGAATCATTAGCGGATCCAATATATGGTATTGAATTTTGCTTTTGCACTATATGCGTATCGGTTTAATTTTTTATATCAAAATGTTTGCTCAATTTTTGACCTGAACACCATCCATGGGTCGTATCTGAAGAGAACTATATAAATGTGTATTCTTCCAAAATTGAAATATCAACAGCGATCAGTAGGACCTATATTTTGTTGAACTTCTATAGATAACAGCAGACAAAATAATTTTACTTTTCAAACACACAACAGATGAAGATAACAGCAAAGAAAAAAATCCGTAAATAATTAAGTACGCACCAACAGAATACGAAAAATGAATGGAGCTTAAATACGACTTCTAAAAATCTCAAAAGTACGTGCAAATTAGAAAACATTCTAGATGAAAATTATTTTCTCGCACTTCTCGCTTTTAAAACTACCTTCAGGCTCCGTGATTTCTAGCCAAGTTTAATCTTCAATAATTTAAATACAATATCAATCGCTGTCTACACTCCTCCTGATTACTCTTGTTTTGTTCTCGCTTCTTAACAATGTTCCTGTTTCTTAATCTATACACTATTTATTGTTCGGGTTGTTATCCTCCTCTTTAATGTTGTATTCCAGACGTTTTGTATTATATTCCGTCCAAGGAGGTAAATTGTTCTAGTTCTAAATGTCAGTTATTTTTTAGGATGTTTAATTATCCATAATAACTCCTCCAAACCAACTGATGTGTTACGTAAAACTAACATTATATATCAATTCAAATATCACTTGGGAGAATGTATCTCTGACAAAAAACAAAAACAAAAAAAAACAAAAAAACAAATATATATTTTGGATTTACAACAACTGCATTAACTAGACGTCTAACATTATATTTGTCTGACCATTCATCCATTTCTAGAGATCTCCAACAACATTATTGTCTACATTCACAATATAAAAAAATAATGATCGATTATACAACTATCCTTCACCAAGAAAACAAAAAAAGGAAAGTACAGATTCTCGAGGCAATATTCATTAAAACACTTAAGCCGTCAATTAATAGAATCATCTGTAAGTACTGTAGTAATGTTCTAAAATGTTTGTAAAAAGAACATTTTTTCATGCTTAACACGTGCACGACATTACAACACATAAAAAATTCCATTTTGCATAATTTTCACGTTCTAATGAACTCTAGCAATTTGTCAATCGTTATATTTGAAGCAGAAAAAATGTACAGTAAGTTTTAGCAACACAGTTTTCAGGTAACATTTGTTACCATAACTCACACCCCTGAAGATGATCTTGGAAAGAGGTTGAAAGTACTTGGATACCTTGAAAAATAAATGAAAATAACATCTGTTAACGTTACAGCCCATTTCCGACACCATTTAATTGTACATTTAATACGCAAAGGATTATCCGTGAGTATGAACGGATTTTATTAAAAAAAAGCAAACATAATATTTGCAATTTATTTAATTTGACATATATATATATATACATATATTTCATATATATATATATATATATATATATATATATATATATGTATATATATATATGTTTGCAATTTATTTAATCTGACAAGTATAAAAGAAAATTTGCTGCCTAAATACACAATATATATATATATATATATATATATATATATATATATATATATACTGTAATGGTTGTTACAATGTTTTTTATAAATTCATAATATCACTACACAAAAACTTTCGCGTTTCGAAGCCAGCCCATTATGTTGTTGGCTTCATCTTCAGGTGATTTTTTAGAAATGAGAATTATCTAATTGAAAAGTCCGTTTATTTGTTTGAATTTGTTTTTTTTGGTGGGGTGTTAGAGGGGTTGGTCTGTACTCTGAGTTCTGTTGACCTTTTTAAGGTCTTAGGGTTAAGTGTTTGTTTGTGGTTGAGTTCAGAATAGGTTAATCTGTTTATCTTGTGAGGGTTGAGGCTGCTGGCGCCTTGCGTGTTGTTATTTGGTTTAGGGGTTGGTAGGTGTTGTTTTGTTTTGGAGTTGGATTCTTCTTAATATAATTATATTATTTTGTATTGGGGTGTGTGCTTTTTTGTTTTTTCTTTTTTATCGTGTCGATATTTTTATTTATTTATGTACTATTCTGCTGAAACTGCATGATTTTTGTTGGTATTGTATAGGGTTTGTTTTCTTTTCCTGTTTATTTATAGGGTTGGTTGTGTGTATTTTTTGTGTTTTTTGGGAGAATTCGCGGTTGGGGTGTTCTTTTATTTACTTAAATTTTAGCGAGAAATATTTGCGATGTTTGCATATTACTGCTAATTCGTCTCTACGGTTTAATAAATCGTTGCTGTTAGGGTACAGGAGAATGTGTAGTTTTTCACTTAGACATAAAGGGCAGATGTCTTTAAGTGAGTTGCAAGTTCTAGTTTTTTCTAGGATTTTCCATTTTACTTTGGGTTTCTGTTTTGAATCCTTTAGCTTCCGAAAGTATGTAGAAAGGGATGTTTGGTTTCGGTATAAGCTATTTTTAAATGAGGTTAGGTCCAAGTACCAGCGCGGCTTAAAAGTATTCGTAGTTGATACGATATACTCTTTATTTATAGTTGGATTTTCAGTTGTTTGTGCAGCTGTAGCTAAGTTTAAGAGTATTTTTGTTGAAGATTTTACAGAGGGGGTTATTTGTTTGGAAAAGTTCTTTAATTAAGTTTAGGAACTTCTGTCCTAGTTTGGTGTAGATCATTTGGTTGAAAGGAGGTGTGTACCAAATGATTTTTCTCTTTCTACTTTTCTTGTTGGGGTTGTTGTTTGTTATGCTTTAAATGTCTTTGTTTCTGTAGCCGCTTTTTTTAATGACTTGTTGTAGAGAGCTTTGTGTTTGTTGAATATTTCTTTGTTGGACGAGTTTTGGCTGATTCTATGTTCTATGGAAGAGGGTATATGTTTGATAATACTATTGGGGGGTTGACTTTGGGTGGATGTATAGTGGGTATTCATTGAGTTTTATGTATGGTTTGTAATTGTTGTTGACTAAATCTAGTGTGATATCGAGGAAGTTTGCTACTTTTGAATTTGTTTTGACTATAACTTTTAGGTTTAAAACTTTGAATTCTCTATGTATTAGTTTTCTGATTTTATCTGTTTTAAAGTGTGTGGAGTTTTAACTATCATTAGACCTTCGTCTCTATATAGCCCTATGTCCTGTGTGTTAATGTCTTATTGAGCGGTGAGATTTTACAGAGTAAATAAACCGATGAGATCAGAGGACTATATATATATATATATATATGTATAAATAATTTTTTATTTGTAGTTATTCTGTTTTTATAATTACTAAACTGAATAATCGAAAAAACTTGTTACAAATTCTGCCTCATCCGGCAGGATTTGGACCTGAGTTCACTGGTCAAACTGTCAGTTGGTCTTGAGATTGTGTCATGGTCACTCGACCACGAAGGACTTAAAATCAAATAAAGCTTGAATATTCTTCCAAACCCACATTTTCTGCTTTTTTGAAAAATTTGTTTCTGCTCTGTTTTGTATCCTCATGTAAACAAAAATAAACATAATTTATTTTCGAAATTTTAAGAAATCTGTTACGAAAGGGGTTAACGCCGACATATTCATATTTGTTTGTTTATTTATTAAACGAAGGGGACGCTGTTGAAGGATGTATTTTTCAAACAAGATTTCTTGATTATTTAGCTCAGTACTTATAAATAAATGTATTGTTTAATTCTCAAAAAACAGTGTATCTAATGAAATACGAGTATGCATTAAAATAATGTTTCAACAAATAAATTAAAAATATGTCAGAATTGTTGGAGTTAATGCATTTCATAATAGATTTTGTAAAATTTCGTGTGTGTATATATATATATATATATATATATATTGGGTCCAATTTCGAATTCTTATCGAATTTATTGCATACAAGTACGTGCTTGGGAAAGATATGACTTCCTCTCTTCTCAATAGTAGAACAGACTGGGTTCTATAGCCTTAGGTAGAGAATTGTATAATAGAAAGACAACTCTGAATTCTAAACTAGCAGAGGTTCGTTTCATGACCTTGTAGCACGTTTTGCGACCTTGTGCACTAGTTTTCTCACTAGTGTTATTTGCTGTGCAGAAGGCTTCACTGCTATAATAAAATATGTAATAATGCTAATGCATGCACACGGACATAATGCAATGTGTTAATAAAAGTATTAACCCCCATATATATATATATATATATATATATATATATATATATATATATATATATATATTCACCATAGACATTGGGGAATGCTCATTCATCAATATTCATCGACACACGCTTCTCCTCTATCTGATCACATTAGCATAAGCAATTATATGCATAATATTATCTCTAGATGTGAAACAATTTCCCGTCTGTACGATTAAATCTTCTTATTCAATGCTGTTATCAAAATACTCATTATGTGGGGTTAATTAATCCTTATTTCCACAACGACTGTGATTCGCACCTGCCACATTTCTGAAGTGTTCCCAATTACAATGAACTCTCAACACATAATTGTTTTCTCTTTCTAATTCTACATATAATTTTAAGTAAGTTTTTGCAAAATTCATTTGATAGAAAATAGAAGATAGGAAAAAACAGCATCCTTTGTTGGCAAAATGAACAACTGTTTATTATCACATAAAGATCGACCAGTAACGACCATCAGCGCTAATTTTAATTTATTCAATATTAAACTACGAATATACCCTTGCCATACAAAATGACATCAAAATATTTGAGTAGAAAATTAGCTGTTTCCTCCATGCACTGTGTTACCGTTAACCGAGTATTAACGCTTAAACACTCTTTTTGTTCTGGGAACAATATTTTTTTATTCCCAGAACAAAAAAAAAAACAAAAAAACTAAATGAAATCAGAAATAATATCCATATGTAATCGAACCTATAAATTTATAACAGGGTCATACAAACATGGATGAAAGTGTTTTAAGATCTTTGAATTTCCTGATTTTGAAAATTTTCGTTTGTTGAAAGATTCTAGTCACGAGTTCGCGAAACATTCCTGTTTGTACGTTTGAAAAACTGACAAATCAGTTATTATAAATTACCTGAAGATATTGAAAGGTTGAAACCTATTTTTCAAAAATAACTAATTTCCAAATTTCATATATATATATATATATATATATATATATATATATATATATATATATATATTTCTTAACCACCCGACCATGAATAGCCTCTTGATCAGACGAGGTTTTTATCATGCTTATATAACACAATTTAATTAACAATTAAAATTCGTTAATTTCCGTAACATGTTTACATTTGTTGACATTTACGATACATTTCAGAGCAGATATGGTTTGTTTACGGTAGATCGAAAATTGTGTTATATAAGCATGACAAAAACCTCGTCTGATCAAGAGGCTATTCATGATCGAGTGGTTAAGACAGTACCAGATCAAATGGTAGCTTCCCCTATGTAAATAGGGGTCGCAGGTTCGAATCTTGCTGGATAGCACACATTTTCGTAATAAAATTTATCGTAAAATAATCAGGTCGGTAGATATAAATATAACATACTGTTTAATTAAAAACATAATATCTACTTAAATACGAGTATCGGTAAAAATAATGTTCAAAATAATTCATTACATATATATGGTAATATTTTTACTGTCAGTTTATAATAAAACCATAGTTAAGTGCAACAGAAGCGCCGTTGTGTTTCGGTAATACTTTATTACCACCTCGTCAAGCAGTGAATGTTTTCCTGTTAGAACTATGTACAGATAATCACTCTCACGCTGTCTGGGACGGAAGAAATAAAAAAAAGAAGCAAAATAACATATATTTGCCAGGCATAGACTAAAGAACATCAATAAATTAATTGACGAAGTACAAAAAAAATTTCTTTATCCGTAAATATGTTCCCACTTAAAAAAAGAAAAAAAACTAAGTTGAGGTTTTCTTTTTTTAGCAATTCAAATGGAACAGACTCCTGAGCGTTTACTCTCTTGACCACTTCCATCCTAACTTTTTCAATTTCAGAGTAAATCGATATCTATTTCGCATATATTCATAATATGTACTGCCAGGTTCTTGCTCACTTCTGACTTGCAACAATTTTAGTCAGGACCAACTACACTGAGTGGTTGTTGGGCTTTGTATTTACTGAACTAAGGTATAAAAATGAAAATAAAACAGGCCGGACCATTCAAATCCAGGCGTCTTTATTCTAAACAAAAAAGCATGGGAAATGTATAGAAACTTCTCAATTCGGTTGAAGATGCTACAACGAGTATTTAGTGCATACATCTGAATACCAGTTCGATCTCTCATTTAATAATCATATATGCAATAATGTATAAAATTTGTTTTATAAATGTATTTTAATATGATTGAAAATATACAGAAATATAGACGTTTAACATGTTAATGAAGAACAAAAACTCTTTCATTTTAAGTAATGTATTCTCAGACGAATATTTTTCCTAACATGACGTATAGTTTATTGACTTATTTTTCGAATGTTATGATCTAAATCAACATCTGTCTGCGTTTTATTGATTTAGAAATTCTCTTTTAAATGTCCATAAATGAAGGAGTCGCATACAGTTAAATAAACTAATATTGGTGGCTATTTAATGTCCCCACCATGCGAGATAAATCAATTTTCTAAAAATTTAGTGAAATATCATCGATTTATCATGTGACAACTGGCAGAAGCCAGTTGAAGTTACAACGAATCATGGTTTTCAACCATATTTAATGCTTCAATAAGATATATATATCGATCATGTAGCCTTTCACCATTCTCCATGAATGCTTCTGCATCATTCTGTGATCACAATTCTTCCAGTGTCAACCTAAGACCCCTTCATATTCTAAAATGGAGTCAACAAGACGCTAAGTCTCATTTACATGTTCAGATCCTTCACTTTCCATGTAATTCAATACAATTTCAAAATGATTTTTAAGTATCAAATTCTGACGTTATCGATCGACTAATTTTAAATGTTTCCTTAAATTTATTTTAAATCAATACTTTTTCAGTCATATTTCCATAATCCTTCAAAAACAACAGAAAAGCAAAACAAAATAATTTACGGATTAATAAAGTTAATGGGAGATTTCTTCAGTTTTCCTTCTTGACGCTTTAAAAACGGTAATAAAATTCCCTCGGAATACTTGCAAAAATTGCATCCGAGAGATTTAAATTTGGCACCGTCTACTCGTACAGAGGCTTTTACGAGCAAAACATTTTTTTACTATTTAGTCTTTAATATAATCAGCAGTTTCGGTGAAATATATCTCATTTAAAGTATTTCCTTTTATTTCTTTTCTCGCGACCCTTCACGCAATATATCAGCGTTTAATTCGCAATGCAATATTTTCACAATAAATTTGATCCAATATATATACTTTTATTTATATCAGCGATATATCTGTTGATATTCAGCTTATAAAACGCGGTATTGTTTCTAATATTGACTTATTTTAGTCGATGTAAGATTTTATCAATTCAATTAATTTTTATTTATAAATAAATCCAATATATATAGTCGGCGTAAACAAATATTTGCTTAGCCAATTATCACAGTTACAATAAGAAATTATCATTTCGTAAAGGATCCTTGACATTTTTAATTGTGTTTAATTTCGTTAATTTTTCTAATTTTGTAAATGTTCAAATCGTTGGAACGGTCTTCATATGATCTGGATTTGGAATTAAAGCAGTAATAACACATAACTTGAATCCATCATAAAACTTCAGGATGTGAAATGAAGAAACTCATCAAATATATCAGTGCACATTTTAGCTATAAATTTAGTATAGGAGATAAGAAAAGTAAACATATTATGACGTGGAATAATTTATTTCTAATGACATTCTCAGAACTGTGTGCATGTAGTTTTAGAGGGTAATGCATCTGTAAGGAAGTACTATAAGCAAGTTTGAAATTCAGTGTATGTCATTTCGTCGAAGTGTAAGCAAATTTGTTTTTCGTAGTATTAAACATGTGGGATTTCGTGTAAAAACTGTATTTGCGGGGAATTCTACTGCACTACTTTATTCAAAAGAAACTTGCAGCTGAAATATACAGAATTCTTGTTGAGATTTACAGTGACCATCCTCTGTCGAAATCAATATGCAGAAATTGGTTTGGACGAATAAAAAGTAATGATTTTGATGTTGAAGGAAAATCAAACACAAGAAATAGTAAGATAGTTGCGATGAGAGATTTTTCACATCCTGTCTACTGACCAGATTATAAATAACTATAAATATTCATTTAGGACGAAAAATTCCTAAGTAGATAAAATTTGAGGAAAAGGAAAACGTTAAAACCACAATCATATTTCTGTGGGTCACAGAAATATATTACACATGGAAGGAAATATCGGAAACTATACAATGAAATAAGAAACAAATTAAGAGGAGCTAAAAAACTGGCTCTAAGACAAACGTGCAGAAATGGAGGGACTGAATACGAAAAGAAAGAAGATATGCATAAAAAAGATAAGAGGACTAATACGACAAAGGACATGCTCATCAATAGGATGAATAAAATCCAAAGACGGAAGATTCATATTGGAGAAAGAAAAATACTTCAACGATGAGACAAATATACTGGAAATCTTTTCCTCAAGAAATACCGACGGACTAGAAAATATTAGAAAACTAGAAATAGCGATAATCTACAAATATTAAAAACCGAAGTAGAAGCTTCACTGGCCAAATTGAATAGAAACAGAGCAACAGGAACAGATGATATTGTAATATAGATAGTGATAGCTTTAGACGATTTCGGTATGGACAAAATTACAGAAATAATAAATGAAATTTATAACATTGACGATATACCAGAATACCTAAGCAGATCAATCTTTAGAGCACTGCCCAATAGCCAGGCGCAAAAGAATATGAACTCCATCAAACTAAATGAGCTAATTAATTAAGCGCATAGCAAACTAATGAATTAAGCGCATAGCAATATCGGACCGGAGATAGAACTAAAAAAGTGCTGGTTCGGCAACAAGAAACGCAATATTTATGTGAAGAATGTTACCAGAAAGCGCAGTTCAAATGAAGAAGGACGTGCGCATATATTTTATAGACTATGCAAAAACATTCAACATTTCAGAGTGTTTGGGTGTCAATCTGAGGACAGTGCAGAGAATTCGGAAAACATTTGCTGATATATACATACATACATACATCATTGTGTTTAGCGTGAACACTAGTGATGGCGACATTATGCCTCCCTTCATCTTCCCACAGGGCATCAAACTAAACACAGAGGTCTACATCAAGTGTCTGGATGTGGTAGAAGAACCTATTTATGTAAAAAGTGTCTGCAAGAACATATGTCTGGCAAAAGTACGCAGAACCATGTCCCACAAGCAATAGAAAACAATAATGAGAGTCAGACAATTTCTCGACCACAACATCCCTTTCATTCAGCCGGACTGCAACGCTCCTTTATTATGTGTCGTGCGCAGTTAAAACAGAGACTAACAAAACTCTTTGTATCACCAAAGATGAACTAAAGACATGGACTCTATTAGCATTTACCGTCTTATACAAGGAGACCGTCCAATAGAATTGCAAGAAATCCCGAAATCATCTGGAGGCCGTGTCGATTGAGATAAATAAATTTACTCTTTAAATATTTTAAGATATTTTCTATAATTCTGATAAATGTATCTACTATGTTAGTTTTATTTTCATTTTTGCGTACTTTAGACGACAATTCATCCATTGTACCCAGTATATAATCAAAATGTATGGAAATTAAATTAAATTTATAAAAACGTAATTATTTCGTTAACAAAAAATATATTCGGACATTTGATTAAAATATTCCTGACTGTAATTCTCATAATTTTATAAGCAATTTTCGAACAAATATTACTACTTGCATTTCTTTTCTTAATGGCAAAAAAAGAAAGAAAAAGAGAAATCTTAACTCGAAAAAATTTATATTAATAGTTTCTATTTTAAGTTCCATTTCAACTCTTATGCTATTGATTACTTTCATTTTCAATAGATTTTTCTTTTAAAACGATAATGTTTGATCTCTGGAACAAAATGCACCATATATCCTCCATGGGGAAAAAAGATGAGTATAAGCAAAACGTATTTTAGTAGGTGAAGAATATCAAGAGCAGAGGTTATGAAGACAGTTAACCTATACAAAGATAAGATTAAATGCGAGTAGAGACTGGAAACTTCTCGGCCAATACCAGTTTTTAAATGATCGAACATAAGCATATATTTGGCATAGATTTCCATGTCGAGTAGATTAATTTCATTATTATTATTATTATTATTATTATTATTAATAATAATAATAATAATAATAATAATAATAATATTTCGACAGCATGTCAGTCTTCTTCAAATGAAGTAGACAGACATACTGTCGAAATATAGTTAAACATATTAGAGATACCAAAATCAAACAAATACAGTAATACCTAAGAATAAAAGTTCAACACCGAAATTCGAAGGCTCATTTGAATAGCAGAAGATGCCTTCTGAAAGCTAATTAAAAATTAGATAATCAAAAAAGTAAATGTCGTTCATTCAATGTCGTGTGGGAAGAAATGGTCACTGATATACAAATGAGTGCGTCACGTTCCAGGAAAGCGGTGGTGTTGAAATCTTTTCCCTTGAACAAAGCAGTTGTTTTTTTTCATAGCTCGAGCAAGGCCGATGTCAAAGAAACTTGTTCAGATTTTTCTAATGTATGGATTTAAAGTGAGCTTGTTCGCATTCGCATCAATTCCTCGAATTAAATCAATCCCTAGGAGATAATGCTCTGAGTGAATGCATCGACACGAATTGGTTCCTGAAGCTTAAACGGGGAGATATCTTCCTATGCGATGAATTCCGTAGTAGCAGGGTAATGATACCCTGAAAGTTCCAAAAATGAAAGACAACAGCCAAACTTTTGATCATCTTGCCTAACGCTTTCAGATTTCTGATAAAACACAGTTCACCGGCACCGGGTAGGGAAGACGTTGAGCAACTGGGTACATTTGATCAGTTGGTCACAAGTGACGGAAAGTTGGTCCCGCATGACACTCCAAAGCGTAACAGACATTGATTGTAACAGGTGGCAAGTGATATCATAAGGCGACTTCACTGGGGCATAATTTGCAATCCACCTTACTCTCCGATTTTGCGCAAAAAGATTGCCACCTATTCCATTTCCTGGACAACAACTTTTAGGGGAAATCCTCCGCAAATGAGGTAGGCTTTCGGTTGTCACTCACAGATTCCTTTGCCCACAAGACATCTAATTTTTACAGCTGGAGGCAGATTGACAAAAGGTTTTGATTCCGATTATGTTTATTTAATTTAGTGTGTAACGTTTTTTTATAATAAATAAAAAACTGCAAGGACTCTTTAGTTGCCTTCGCTAGAAACACAGAGAAATGTACTAAACTGTTATGTAATTTCAGTCCACTTATAAGGCAGTAAATGCTGTAAAACATTCTCACAAACATACGGTAGGCACTCACAGGATCGAAGACAAAATGTTAGAGAAAATAAAAAGTAAAAAGCACACTTATATCTAACTGTAGGAAGGTACACTTGAAATGTTAGTGCAGATAATGAGAAAAGAGTGCTTGAAAAATTTAGTACGCATAGAACCGATTAAAAGCAATATAGACAGAAAGAAAGAAATGTATAATCTACCTAGCGAGTGTGTAAATGTATTGCCGGACAACGTTTAAGAATCCATGATCATGAACGACCTCAGAAGACAAAGCCCATTGAAAAAGCAGAAGCACGTTGTCATTTCTCCTGTTTTGTACTTAAACCGTGCTACAAAATCCTGACGTCAGTAACTTCAGGCAAAATACTTGAGCACTGTTGAGAAAGACTTTTTAATCATTTCACCCCAACCAAGGCAAGAACGCCACTGATGTGCAGGGGGCTACAATAAAGAAAAATGAGTAAGGTACAAAGAGTGCTGAAGAAAGGATAAGAGATGGAGAGGATTCAAGGAAAGAGATGACAATTGACATTGGAGATTGTAGCTTTCATGACAAAAATTAAATCCACAGAAGGGATATGCGAGAAAAGAAACCTTTAGCGTATAAGAGGCGGTTACACTTGTCAACGGTAAACTTTAATCTAGATGCTAATTTAGTAGCACCCGTAAATTCACGGGGACGGATTCCCAGGGAAAGAAGCTCGCCAAATTACAACAGTTATTTTGACGCTGCCCCCTTGACTTGATCATTATAAGTGTGCAGTTCTACAAGATTTCGCTGAAAAATTATTCAACTTATGCATGCATGCATAAAAGACATCTTTCAAACTTAACTTTCGTTATTCAGGAGTTAACTGGACTAAAGTCATGATTATGTTGCAACTACGTTGGGGTAACATCTACACATGCGTACGAAAAGAAAAGAAGCTGACATTTGAAACTTTAAAATTTTAAATTCTGGAATATAAAATTTGGTCTGTCATTTCTCCCATATATATATATAAAATCCAAAAATTAAAAAGGGTGTAAGTAAATTCCCAAAACCAGATCTTTTTCAAAACTTTCTTTTTCATATTAATTTTTACTAATACTAAAGATAATCCAGATGGAGTACTTGATGTAAATATTATTATCTATTTTCAGGGCCAGATATGTATACTTTTTAAAATAAAATTCCGAAAACTACATTCGTTGTATGGCCATTTCGACGAGAAAAACGCTCGCTTCCGCAGCAACGGTCAAAATCAAATTTTTTTACAAATATGGGATAAAATTTAACATTCCAGAAGGTCATTCAAAATATTTCTAGACACAGGAAGTTTACAGTAAAAGGAAAACGTAAGTAAAATAAAAATTAAAAAATTGTCGTCTAGAAATTGTTACGGAGGTTAAGAAAGAAAGGGAAAAATGACAGAGAAAGAAGTCTCGATTGTAGAAAACTTTTAAATTACATCTGTATTAAAAATCAAAATTTAACCGTGTCACAGGAATAGAAGTTGTGGGGGGAAAAGAAAAAGAAAAATGGGATAGAAAGGAGTAAATTTAAAGAAAAAAAGGAGGAAAAAAGAAGAAGGGGAATATCTTCAGTAGCTATGGTAATGAATGCCGGCTTCAGAGGGTAAAAAGTAGCGATAGATGCATAAGAAGAGAAAAGAAAAAAGAAAAGAAAAACAGAAAAAAGAAAAGAGATAACATTATGTAATATTCAGCTCTGTTAAAAAGATTTCTCAAAGATTTTTGTTGTTTCAAATGATATGGTCTGAATTGTTGTTAGTTTAAATTCTACTAATAGAATAAAAATGGATGTAATATCATATTAAAGTGAGTCTAAAACGAGAATTTTGACAAATAAAAAATATATATATATTAAAAATTACACAAAAGGAGAGGAAAATATATGAGATAGAAAAATTGTTTTCGGAAAGTCTATTGGTACACATAAAAATTAATTGTTATGTAGATCATAATTTCTTTAAAATTCTCATTTATCTAATAAAGTAATTGATATGAAAAAAAAATGTAAATTTAGGTAGGGGAAGTATTCGAGGATTAGAAAAGTAAATTTAGAATTTAAGATTCGTCGCAATCTAAAATTAATGGGCTAATTAGTGTTAAATCTGGCGTCCACTTCGTTAGGTCTACTGTTGAAATACCTAACAACCATCATTGAGTACAAATACCAGGCTCTTAATAAGAAAGGCGATCGTCGAGCTGTTGCCCTGGATATCTGCAAAGCATTTGACACGGTCTGACACGCTGGCCTTCTACGCAAGCTACAGGGCTTAATCAGGTCGAACTGAACGGGCATGCTTCCAGATCCTTTTATAGGAAGATGGGTGATACTGAAGGCTCTATCATAGGTCCTACTCTTTTTCTGATTGTCATCAACGATCTCCCTGATGTAATCAGATCCCAAGTACGTATCTACGCTGATGACACCTTTTATTACCGCTTGGCTTATAAATCTGCCGATGCAGACAAAAAAAACTTTGCAGATGTTCTCGAAAAGGAACTCCAGTCAGTGCTACACTGGGGTGAGAAATGGCTCGCAAGCTTTAATGTTTCCAAAACGAAGCTGTTATCCTTTAACCATCATAGACAATTTTTCTTACTGGCCATCAGCATGGATCTCACTAGACACCCTAAGAGCAATACACTGCGCCTTCTTAGTGCCACTCTCTCAGCTGACCTTCAGTGTAATGACGACATTGAATTGATAGTTTCTGCTAAGTAGGTCGGGATCCTGTGTCGGGCCAGGAAGTTCTTCTCTTCTGAATACATCATGCACATTTACAAATCTACCAACCGCCTGTGTATTGAAAACTGTTGTCATAGTCGATCGGGCGCCCCTCCTGTTCACTTTGGTGTTCTTGACAAGATCCAAAGAAGAATCTGCAATGTAGTCGATCCTGACTTGGCGGCTGGACTCTAGTCTCTCTCACAAGGACGAGATATAGCTTCCCTCTGTTTCTTCTATAAATACTTTCACGGATCCTGCTCCGACGAGCTTAGCTCCTTGGTGCCTCGCCTGTCTACGCAATCTATGCCAGCATGCGGTCATTAACTGAATTTTTTGTTAAGTAGGTTAAGGGTTATTTATATGGTTTAATATGACAAGCTTTTTTAAAAGGCATAAGTTACATCCACTCTTTTTCCATTATAAGATTTTATTTTTGCGACGATATACCATGGTTGCTGTGGTTTTATAATTTCTAATAATATATTGATAAAGCGTAAAGCGGTGCTTTTTCTGCATTTACCGCTGTTTAATGACATGTGCTTACAACATATATATATATATATATATATATATATATATATATATCTGAAGAAACTTGTTAGATTAAAGACATTTTTTCTTACTTGTTCTTTACTTACATATAACTCCGAAAACTATATTTATTGTACGACGAGAAAAACATCTTGCTTTCTCAGCAACGATCAAAATCAAAAATCAAAATTTTATTGCAAATATGAGACAAAAATTCACATTCTGAAAAGCCACTCACAATAATTCCTTAGCTAGAGGGAGGTGTTTGCTGACATAGTCTCCCAGACCATGCATATGGACGCTGGAGTCCTTCCTAAAGAAGAGAAGGTAATCTGGGATCGAGAAATCATAGACAGGAACTGAGGAGTTCAGATTAGTTTCAGCTAGCATGTCTAGGGATTTTTCGTGGAAGAAAAATTCCAACACTGCAAAAATTTGGTACGAATATCTCGTATGTTAGTGAAGAAAACGTTGAGAGGCTTTGGTGATTTTTTAGGCTGTTTTAGCATTGTATTTATGGTCGTGTGCAATCGTTGTTATTTTTGGTAAGGAGAGGCCTCGACTATTGGTAGCAGACTGTCACCAACTACGACATGCATAGAAAAGGAACTGGAACATACTGCAGCATAGCGTGGCATCAAGGTCTCCCACCGGAGGAACCTGCAGGTACGATTAACCATGCGCGTCATGGCACTATAAGAACCCCAATATTATGCAACTGTTGATCAGAGCAGCCGTTCAAGACGGCGCGAAAAAGTTAGGTCTTCTAACTACCACTCGGAAGCAGTAACCAGAAAAATACTAACCCAGTGCCCATTGCCACTGACTTCCCACATTGTAATAATAACAAAATAAAAAAAAATAAAAATAAAAAAATAAAATAAAATGAAATCTATGGGTAAGAAAAAAGTTTTTCTTTTTTTAACAATAATTTTAGAATTGGGATAACCACATTTAGAATCAGGGCTGGCCACGATTCTTACCCTTCCCGGTAAGATAATTGTGAATTAGGGTTATGGGAGAGAAGACATGAAAATTAAATATTTACTTAGTATAAGTTTAACTAACCCCTCATTAAAATAATTTCGTAATCAAGGGAGAATTAAACATGGCGAAAGAATCAAATTCTAAAAAAATTCGTACATTTAAACAAGAACTATCCAAGATAAAAATATTTTTTTGAAAGAAAAAGATTTAAAAAGAAATAAAAAACAAATAAAACAAAACAGAAAACAAAGTGAGAAGCACATGGGTGAAGTTAACAAAATTTCTAGTCACATTTGAATAGACGAAGACAAAGTAAAAACCCCGCCAGGCTACTTTTCTGGACTTTGCCAGTTGAAAATATCGACATTTTAGTGCTAATGTTTCTTGCGAATATAAAAAGGTTTACCATACTTCCTCGGCTTGAGAAGTCGTACCGGGAACTTACTTACATTCTTAGATCCTGATTGATACAAATTCCTCTATATGTTTGTCTCTGTCTTTCTTTCTTTCTTTCTTTCTTTCTTTCTCCGTAAATATTACTTATAATAATTATGAATTATGTCCCTTTAAATAATATTCTTTATTTAAAATTTTAATTTTTTATCTCCATGTGATTTTTGTATATTAAAATTATACAATTATACTGTTGATAAATTAAAAATAGTACCCTAACATTATAAGATGTAACTCCAATTAATATGAAGTGAAATTAAATTCAAATCTCTTAAACGATCAGTTCATAATATGCACCTGATGATTTCTTAACGCATGAAAATCCGAGCCATGCTCTCGACGTAGGATATATATATATATATATATATATATATATATATATATAGAGAGAGAGAGAGAGAGAGAGAAGGAAAGAAAGAAAATACAAAGATGAAAATGATTTCATGTGACGCGTTTCGGCCTTTAGAACTTTATCTAGCGGTTGATGTGATGTTTAAGCTTACGCTGATGGGATTAAACATGCGTAGAAGGAACGCTGAGAATTTAAAATTAAAATTTAATTTTTTAGTTTTTGGGATATATAGTCTAACCGATTTCATTAAATTTTCTTTTTCTATTCGCATATGCTTCCTTCACCGTTGTTAATAAATATTCCGCATTATTTTATTAGACTAATACAACTAAACTAATAATGATTCAGATTCATTTCCTCCTTCATCCGTCTGTTAGGTGGGTAACAATTCCATACTCAGACCGTGACCTCCGTTATAAGGCAACAATACTGAGTGGATCTTAATTACAGATTAAACGTTTTAAGAAGAGTAGTACAATCAATACGAGTCGTACAAACAGTGGAAACAGGGTGACAAAAATAACTGTGCAGTACAAGAAATACGAACTATTCAAGATAACTCTGTCATGGGCAGTGGAACGAGAACAGTTTAGCATTGTAGATTAAATAAAGTTTTCACTCGAAATTCCTTGAAGATTACTTGGGCCGTTATTCGATAGACACCTGAAGAAAACTGGGTTCTTGTGGTGATCGTAACAAGTGTTAGGACACGAGACCGAGTTTAAATAATCTAAATAAATAGCAAAAGTAAGAATGATTTATTTAAATAATTTAATGACGAGATTCCGTAAATATTCAAAATAACCTTTTTTAGTTTAGATCACTACTTTTCGGCTGATACGTTTTCCTGTTTTTCAAGTGTTTGATTATTTGAGATTCGGCTTTAGCATTGATCACAATGTTTCAATGGAGTGGTATTCTAGCATTCCTCATTACTTTAATTACAATTACCAAGATCGAAAGTGAAATGTAACCGTAGGTTCTATTCTGATAAGTAATTTTCTCGCATTTCTAAACTGTGGAAATTTCTTCCAATGTACTACTTACGTGACACCGAGTCTTCATATATTTAAATGTCTCGTCAATTGCAATTTTTCAACTGTTTATTTATTGTCTTTTCTCCTCAGTAAAATCTTCTAATTTTCTTTCATTTTCAGTAATCCTTTGCGTCCTAATGACATTATTGGCCTTTTCGTGGAGTGAAATAAAAAAGATGACTAGTGTTTTTATACTAGAACGACTACCAAAGACCTACATTTAACCCATTGATACTAATATTGTCCCTTGAGACATTGTGAGATTAATATCCAAGGCTAATGGAAGGAATGGTAGAACGGAAAATGACACACACACACACACACACACACACACACACACACACACACACACACACATTTCTCTTACTAGATATGTGTGTGTGTGCGCGCACACATATAAAGTTCAAATGATTATATATATATATATATATATATATATATATAGTAAAGTTTTGTAATTTGCTTGAAGCATTGTGTATATTAGGTGCATTGTTACATCTTGAAGATTGTCACAATGAGTTTAGTAAATCTCATCTTCAGAATGAATTTTCAGGACAACGAACGTTTTTGGTTCATTCAAGCAAACATTACTTCTTGTTCTGTCGCAATTTGAATTATTCATTAATTTCCTTTAAACTGTAAACACTTGTTTTACGTTTTACAATTCACCAAAAAGCAAGTGGTTATCATTTCTAAGTGAACTGAAAAGTACATCCTATTGAAATTCAGATGAACGACTTTTTGGTATCTTTATCCAAACCTGTAACCGAATTTTACAAGTAGTGATGAAACTTTAAAATCAGTGGTATGTGTACCATTAATAGTAATAGTTAACTTTTTTTCTTAGATGCAACCTCCCTTGGAGACAGGCATAGGTTTAAAGTTTCCATGCAGTAAAATTATTTCAACTCGGTTTTTACACATGACATAAATGAAAATGGACACTTTGTTGAACGGTTAGCAAGCGTGACTCGCTGGAATCAGTTACGATTGAGTAGTGAGTTCAATCCTCACTGGATGTCCCATGCTTGAGGCCTTGTGCCACATCTTAGCTACGCTGAGTAAATTAAATTGATAAAAACTAAAAATAAATCAAGGCGTACCTGAAGGAGACTACCACCACCTTTAAATTTGTTTTTACATATTTTTTTTTTACTTTTTTCAGTGCAATCTTATCGATTACACCCTAAACTTTCCGATTGACAAAAAAAAAAAAAACATTGGAAACATTTCAATATTTCAACAATTTTAGGGCTGGGGCTCAGTTTTTCATACTACGTTATAGTGGATCGATCCTCCATTTTGGAACCACTCGCCGGTACGATATTACCACCACCTGTAAATTGGTTGATTATCAATTTTTTTTCTTTTTTTTTTCAGTGCAATCTTATCGATTAAACCCTAAACTTTCCGATTGACAAAAAAAAAAAAAATTGTAAAGATTTCAACATTTAAACAATTTTAGGGGTGGGGCTCAGTTTTTTATTCAACCTTAACTAAGTAAATCGATCCTGTGCAATTAACTTTTTTGCTTGCGCATATTCAACTAGTGAATCCTTTGCGAAATTTTTCAATAAAGCCACTCTTGGAGTTTCCGAGGAAGATGTCATCGTAAGAAGGACTAAAGAAAAACCGAAAAAAACAAAAACGAGAGCAACAACTTGTCCCTCCCCACACTAAAAAGCAAAACAAAACAAAGTCTTAATTGGAGTAGATAGACTAAACTATCGCCCGGTTCACACTCCACCCTCGTCTATTGAACAGGTGAAGAGGCTCATCCCTTGTTTCCTGTTTAGGATGCGGTTTCCGGTTTTCTCTTTTCCAATCTTCTCACTCCTATGTAGCCCCGTGCACATCAGTGGCGTTACCGCCTTGCTCGGGGTGATATGATTAAAAAAAATGGTAGAGGAGCGTGTGTTTGTCCGAGTGAGTCCGTGCCTTTCAGAGAATGGTCATTCCTGGCTGCTGCTACTGTCATTAATTGTAGCGAGTGCTTGTGTGTGTGTGTGTGTGTGTGCGTGTGTGCGTAAGCGTGTTAGAGCATGTATGTGTGTGTGTGACTGTGTCAGAGCATGTATGTGTGTGTGTATGTGTTTCTGGTATATATATATATATATATATATATATATATATATATATATATGTGTGTGTGTGTGTGTTTCTGGTATATATGATATATATATATATATATATATATATATATATATATGTGTGTGTGTGTGTGTGTGTGTGTGTCATTTACAGTTGGGCCCTTTTTCTGGTCTGATGATATCAGTCTGCTTTAATATGTGGTTTATCTAAGTATGTGTGACCTGACCGTTAGTTTGACTTTTGCCTTAGTTAAAGAGGAGTGTTGTTTTATCTATCTGCTTTATCTCGTGGTGTGTGCGTGTCCGTGACTGTGTCATGAGTGCGTGTTTATGTACGTATACTTGTAATTTATTTCACTTTGTTTTGTGTGTGTGTGCGTGTGTGTGTGTATTCCGGTGTATAGTATGTTATAGGCACCTCCACTACTTTGCGGGGGGAAAGCAGCATAGCGTAATGAAAACGGCCACAAACTTAATGAAATCAAAGTTCTATCGTTGGTGTTGTTATTAAGATTAAAGACCAGATTATGTTTTTTAGTATTCTTTTATTGAATTATTAAATGCTTTCTAACAAACAGCATTGCGTAATGATAAAGACCTCAAACTTAATAAAAATGAAGTTTTATCGCCAAAACGTTGATTTTAATATTAATGTGAAAGACAAAAGTATCTTTTCTTTAATTATATTTTGAATTTCTTTTTAAACCTTTTTAACAAATAGCATAGCGTAATGAAAAATGCCGCAAATTTAATTCAAACAGAGTATTTTTTAAATTATTCTTTATTATATATATATATATATATATATATAAATTTCAAAAGCATATTACTGTTATATTTTTGTAAAACTGAGCATATTATATGCAAAAACCTGCTTGCCTGGAAAGTGTTAACCTTCACCAATCTTTCTTATTATATACATTCTTGTACAAATTAATTGAAACAAAACGAATAATGTCTTCTTAGGGTTTTTCACACTTTCCTTGCTCTATTCATCAGGATTCGGACGAGTCCTGATGAATAGATTCATACACCTCCAAAATAGATTCATATTGCTGCACAACACTGTAAATGGGCCAATACTTCCTCTCTTGGAGTTGTTTTCTCTTCTGACCGTATTTTCTTTTTAGGTTTGAAATGAGGAATCCATTTTCTTTATTCACTTTGATGACACGACATATATTTGAAAAGGTGACACCAACAATATCCGCTATCTCTCTGTAAGGCTAGCCAGTGTGTTCGTGCAGTGCTACAGTATTCGTACACTTAACAATAACGTCCATCATAGACAAGGGCCGGAGGACAGCTAATCGACAGTCGAGACAATAGTGTCTGAGCGTGATAAAAATCTGAGACACTCATGGATGATGCATTATATTTTAAAACCTAACAAATTTTATCATACACCTCCAAAATAGATTCATATTGCTGCACACTACTGCAAATAGGACAATCGGAGCAAAAAATAGAAATCGATTGTACCCTGTCACTTCAGTGGGTCTAAAACTGACCGTATGGTGAAAGAAAGGAAACCAAAAAAGTTGTTTCAAATAACTTACAGCACCTATATATATATATATATATATATAGGATATTCCAGCAATGTAAAACGTTTTTTACTATTGCCTCATTCAGACAGTTGATAAATAAATATCTGCTAAATATATATGTGTATATGTGTGTGTTTTGTTTGTGCACCTCTAAAAAACCGACACAGAATATGTGCAGTGATTTTTTAAATGGAAAATATTTTTGAAGCTTTTGTTTTAGTTTTAATTTAGAGCGAACAGCTGAAATTTAATATTTTGAATAAGTAAAATAATTTTCTGCTTTTCAAAACAAATTTAAATTGATTGAAAACAGCTTTTTAAATCACTAAAACTCTGACTTTAAGTATATTTAAAATTCAACTTATTATTTTTATTAAAAAACTTTCAAAAAGAAAATATATTTTCTTGAAACTTTATATGAAGAACAGTTTAATCAATCAGATTTGAGACTACAAACTTTCAGTTTAAAATATTGAAGCAAAGCGTATTTTAATAGCAAATTGGGTGTTTTTAAGGTGTGTTGACTGCTTTGATGCTATGTTAGGGAAACATAACTTATATTTATATACTTATATTATAATGGTGACATATCTATAAAAAATGTGAGCCTCTTTTTTATATAATATTTTTACTGCCCAGTGATCTTAAAAATTTAGGAAATGAGTTCTTAGATACCGCCAGCTTTCAGAGAGTGTCTTGGTTAAACTGAGGAGAAGACCCTTCAGCATATCTATCATAGTAGCTTATGCACCAACAACGCAAAGCACTGAGGAAGAAATAGAATCATTCTACCGCATACTGGACGATGCCAAGGCTCAGTGCAAAATCCAAGAAATCAGAATAATAATGGGCTACTTGAATGCCAAGGTAGGTAAAAAGAGAGAAGGAGACGCAACCGGCAACTTGGATCAGGAGTCCGCAACGAACAAGGAGAAAGGCACTGACTGTAGGAGCTACCACGTCCCTGTCATCTGCAAACTAAGGATAAAACTCAGGAGAATGAAGGAGTCTAGCAGAGCACCAAGACTGAAATACAACACGGTCGTGAATGACCTAAACCTGCAGAAAGACTACACTAACAGCAAGAAAAACAAATACGAAGAACAAATAGGACAAGGACATTCAAAATAGGACTCACTAAAGGAAGCAATAGTGAAAACAACAAACAATATTGCTCCAAAAGAAATCAGACGCAGAAGAAAAAAAAGTGGATGACTGAAGAGATTCTTGACATGATACAAAGGAGGCGGAAAATGATGCCAAGTCATGGAAGAGAATAGAGGA
This sequence comes from Ascarosepion bandense, assembly GCA_037127315.1. Taxonomy (NCBI): domain Eukaryota; kingdom Metazoa; phylum Mollusca; class Cephalopoda; order Sepiida; family Sepiidae; genus Ascarosepion; species Ascarosepion bandense. The sequence goes on from JBBBDQ010001669.1 coordinate 2,003,772, forward strand.
AACTGCGCAAGAAAATAAGGAACAAATGCAGACAGGCAAAAGAAGAATGGCTCAACGACAAATGCGCAGAGGTAGAGAGATTTAGCAGAACTAATAATGCAGAGATGCATAAAGAGATAAGTGAATTGACAGAACGAAATAACCTGCTCCTCAACAGGATGTACAAAATCCAAGGAATGATAATATTGGAGAAAGTGGAAATACTTTGGCGATGGGAAGCATATATAAAAGATATTTTCCACGTTAAGAGAGAGCAACCGACAATACACAAAGATGAGGACGGACCAGAAATATTAAAGTCCAAAGTAGACGCTACATTGGCCAAACTGAATAGAAACAATGCAGCTGGTCAAGACGGTATTGTAATAGAGCTGCTGATAGCCCTGGCAGAATTCGGCATAGAGAAAATTACAGAAATAATAAATTAGATTTATAATTGTGGTATAATACCAGACGACCTACGCAAGTCTATTTTCATAGCCGCAAAAAAGAAGCTCGAACTCCACCGAACTGTCAGCTTAATGAGTCATATTACAAAACTGATCGTCCGAATCCTGATGAATAGAGCAAGAAGTAGAATCAGGCCAGAGATAGGACAAGAACAGCTCGGGTTTGTCAAAGAACTGAAACAAGGAACGGTATGATTAGGATGCTCTCCGAAAGGGTAAGACAAATGAAGACGTAATTGTACCTGTGTTTTATCGATTATGCGAAGGTGTTCGACAAAACATGCCACAAAAAATTGATGGAGATGATCAGCAGCCTCGAGATAGTTGGGAAAGACATTAGAGTAATTAAGAATCTCTACTGACAGCAAACCGCCTACATACGGACAGAAAACAAATTCAGCAGATATACAAAGATAGAAAGGGGCGTAAACCAAGGATGTGTTTTTTCACAAGATATATTTAACTCGTACAGCGAGAATATTTTGAGGACCCTAGATGATATGCCAAGATTTGTCATTGGAGATCACAATTCAAACAGTATAAGATACGCAGGCGATATAGTACTGATTGCAGACACAGAAAAGAAACTACAAGACCTCCTACAATAGGTAGCTGAAGAAAGTGACAAAAACGACTACAAATAAACTGCAAGAAAACCGAATGCATGGTCCTCACCAAAAGGAAAATCCAAAATGCCAAATGCAGGTGGTGAATATTAAAATCAAGCAGGTACCAAAATTTAAATATCTGTAAAATGTTCTAACAGAAGACGGAAAGTTCGACACAGAGATCCGAAGGCGAATTGGTATGGCGAAGGACGCGTTCCAGAAGCTGAGTAAAATCTTAAGACACAGAAATCTTTCACTAGAAACAACAAAAAGATGTCAGTTCTTCAATATGGCAGGGAATGTTGAACAATATCAACAAAGATTAAGGAAAAACTCGAAGCAGTTGAAATGTGGTTCTATAGGAGGATGCTGCGGATATCATGGACCGAGCATGTGAGCAATGATGAGGTGTTGGAAAGAATGGAAATGAAAAGAAAATTATAATGAGCATCAGGAAGAGACAACTGAAGTTCCTGGGACATGCAATGAGTAAGAAGGCCTTGCAGAACCTGATAGTAACAGGCCAGATAAAGGAAAAAGAGACAAAGGGAAACATATTTGAAGGGCCTGAGCAGGTGGATGAAAGAACGGGGTTTGGCAGGTGTTACAGGAGAAGGCTTGGTAAGAGCCACTAGAGATAGGAAGACATGGAAGGCCATGATCGCCTACCTCCCAAAAAGACAAGGTACATAGAAGAAGAAGAAGAAGAAGAAGAAGAAGAATGTTATAATGTGCGTTGTGGTGCTGTGGATATCGACTCGAAACGACAAATTGAGGAGCAGTGTTCGAATTCCAGTTGAATTCCTTGCATTCACTTATGCGCAAATACCTTTTGTTCCGTCTCTTCCCTCCAGTTATGGGTTAAATAACATGACAGATTGGGTTGTATAGCCTTAGCTAATAACCAGTCTACTGCTGAAAATAATGGCAACTTACTGAGAGATAATGTTCTGCCTAGTCAGTCATGTCTCTTTCGAGACATGATCGCCCAAGCGTCTATCACGCATTGAACTTAACTGACTGACTGAATGCTATGATGAATCTTAAGTATGGAAACCATACCGTGGGTTAGTCCAAACTATGTGAATAAAATTGGGTAGACAGAATTGAAGCCGTCAATGATTGTGCTAGCAATGAGTAACCGATCATTATCTATCTATCTATCTATCTATCTATCTATCTATCTATCTATCTATCTAAATATAACGAACAAGATTGGAATTATAACGCAGCTCTTTGATTTCCAATTCCTAATAGGTAGCCATTACACACGTCGCACACCAAAGCTTAGAGCATTTAGCTTAACAATACCTAGATGTCATTTAAGTATTTACCTGGCTCAACGTTGTTTATCTGTGACTGTACGTGTTTCTATGTTCATTCGTATAGATAGCTATAACATTGGTATTGAAGATCTTGCCTGTTCACAAATCATCAGACAGGATTCTTCAAACCGAATAAGATATAGAATTTGATGCTATTTGATGAGAAACGCCATTTTCCCGACTGAGTGTTTGGTGTCACTTTTACGTACGTGACATAAATTGTAAATAAGTTTTCGTCAAAAATGTTAACAGATTTCCATCTTTTGCTAAAAGCGAAAAAATCAGCGTTAAAATAAGAATAAAACCCGCTTCCCATTTTGTTCTATTTCTTTTATAATTTTTTGCTTTTATCGCAAATTAGCCGAGAAAATGAGGAAATCGTCAAAAATTAGATGAACAAATAAATAATGAAAAAAGTATATAAATTAAAGAAATAGGAAGAATAAAAACAATAAATCTTTTTTCTTATCAATTTGATAATGATCAATATTAATTAATGATGGCTACGTAAACAATGTGTCTGCGTGTGTGTGTTTGTTTGTGAGAATTTGCGCTGTTTGAACAAAACCTATCTCCTTTTTTTTCAGTCTCTTCCAATATATCTCTTTCTATTTCCGTTCAATTTTATCTATCTATCTATCTATCTATCTATCTATCTATCTATCTATCTATCTATCTATTTCAGTCTGATCTATCTATCTCAGTCTAGTCATATCTATCTATCTATCTATCTATCTATCTATCTATCTATCTATCTATCTTTAGTCTGATCTATCTATCTCAGTCTAGTCATATCATATCTATCTATCTATCTATCTATCTATCTATCTATCTATCTATTTCAGTCTGATCTATCTATCTCAGTCTAGTCATATCTATCTATCTATCTATCTATCTATCTATCTATCTATTTCATCTGATCTATCTATCTTTCAGTCTAGTCTATCTATCTATCTATCTATCTATCTATCTATCTATCTATCTATCTATCTATCTATTTCAGTCTGATCTATCTATCTCAGTCTAGTCATATCTATCTATCTATCTATCTATCTATCTATCTATCTATCTATCTATCTATCTATCTATCTATCTATCTAAGTATACTTATTACTCCATAGCTTCAAGAAAGAGTTTTATTTTATAGAACAAATTTATTTTACAGTATAATCTGCAACTATCTTAGCATATTCCAAATAGACGCACGCAAATAAAAAATTTGATCCTAAAAGAAATACAATAAACTTTGTACATTAGTATTTCAGTTGGGCCCAAGTACCAGCGAATATCAAAGTGGTCTAAGAAAAATTTTTATTAACTAATACTATACCACGATGATCAGTTTTTTCTGTACAAGTTTAATTAGTACAGAAATAATTTTGATTATTACAGTTCAGATCAAATTCTATAACGCAGTAATTAACTATGATAAGATTATTAATTAATGTTCTACAATGATGTCAATTACATTAGTACACATGGTTCTTCAATACTTTTTCATTTTAAAGTGACATTAAAAGAGCTTTAATTTTACATAAAGATTGATTTTATTAATATTGGTCCATCAAGATGATACAATAATTAAAGCAGAAAATAGAAAATATGTCTTAATCTATCATGTTACATTTTATTAAACTTAGAGATCTGTTTACCAGACAACAGCATTTTTTTTTTAATTTTAAAAAGTAAATAGACGGTAGTCTCGATCGTTGATTGGGGCTTGCTGACATTGACATTCCTTGACATACGTGTCAAGTGTAATAAAGCATTAGACGTTTATTTTAAATGTAAATGCATGTGTAAGAACACTTGCCTGTTTATGTGTATGTGTGCTTAATAATACACATGTCAAGTGTATTAAAACGATGGAAGATTTTTAAATATGTGTATAAGAAAATCATGTGCGGTTAAAGATCTGAAAGTGTGTGTTTATAAGTAGGTAATGTTAGTGTGTGTGTGTGTGTGTGTGTGTGTGTGTGTGTGAATTCTATAACGAAATACATTTCCAATTAAATTCGTAGCGAAATAATGTATACAAGTTTCAAGCAAACTTCTTTTTAAGAAACAAATAGATTGTGAAACTTATTTGTGGTTGGAATATTTCATCGATTTAATATGTATTAAACTACTAAAATATATATGTATCATTTAGCATATATTAAAATTAAATAATATAAATCATATTTAGAAATATAATAATATTTATATTTAAATTTTTAATGGAATAAATTTTAGGGGTTGGAAATATTATTGAAATTTATATGTAAGTAAAATATTATAAGTATTAATTATTTAGAGCTATTTGTAAAGAATAGAAAAATAGAAAGATAGAAAATACAGTGATATATTCAGAATAATATTTGGAAATTTTAAAACTTACATATACATACATACACACACACACACACACACACGCACACACACACACATATATATATATATATATATATATATATATATATATTTATGGTTGGAATCAAGACTGAATTTTATAATTACTATTATATATATATATATATATATATATATATATATATAGTTAGATATAACTGAATTTCATAATTACTTTTTTTTAATCGTTTCACTCCGAGCAAGGCGGTAATGCTACTGATATGCAGGGGGTTACATAAGTGTAAAAAGATTAATTAGAAGAGAGTGAAGAGGAAGACGAACCAGTTAGAAAGGAGCAATAGAAAGATGAGAATGCAGGTGTGATGACAGTTTCAAAGGTGAAGAGAAAGGAAAGGATATACGGGGTGGGGAATGAACTAGAGTCAAGTGGTTAATAGATGAGTATTGACATTGCATTTAAATTCCTGGAGGTTGTAGCCGTCAGGAAAGCAAGAATATGGGAGCGAGTTCCACAGGCGGGAAGTGCAAGAGAAGAAGCTGCAGGAGTAGAATTGTCGTTTGCATTTGGCTAACCTAACCGTGAATGGGTGGGACCCAGTTGCCAATCTGGGTGCACGAGTAAACACCTGTTGAGGAGGCACCAGTGACTTATGTCACTCCTGTCATAAAAAATGACGGCAAAATATTTTACAGGATTATTAACTGTTTCTTCACAAGTTATCCACACTGAGTGTGACGGGATATATCTCCGGCTATCGAGTTGTACGCTCTCGATTCAGTTACTGGATTGAACACTCTCGATTGCTGACGAATTACATTCGGTAAAAACTTTATACGCCATGAAATTTGCCTTTCTCTGATGTGCTTGGCGGTAGAAACTCCGGCTGGTGACAAGTCAGTCGGATTTCTGTACCTGCTTGAATCAAACGGATAATCTAGCCGAAATGATGAGCTGCAATGCAATGAAACAGGTCTGTATGCGTATGATTTATATATATATATGCAAAGTTCTATATTATAATAGAGAGGATATATATATTCACGCTGCAAAAGCTTTCATAACAGGTAGTGAAGAGAATTAACTGAGCTACTCTCTTTCTCGCCATGAACGTGACAGGAATGATATATATATATACAAAACAGTATCTATTATGATAGAGAATAATTTTTCACTATTTTGAAGTTTTTTTTTTGTTTAAAGACCAACCACACTTTTCTGAAGAATTGATAACATGAAATGATTCACAGTGTGTCACAAAGTCCACAAACAACTATCCTCGGGATTTAATTGAGTTTTCTTTCTTCTTAAATTGTTGGCAGCAGAGAGAAAGACAGAGAGAGAGAAAGCGAGAGAGAGAGAGAGAGAGAGAGAGAGAGACCGTTTCAAAGGTATTTATGTAAACGGGAAACTAATTCGGTTGAAATACACGTCCCCCTCCAAAAAAAAAAATTAAAAACAACCCAGCAATCGGAGTCTAAGCGTACTGATGAGCTATGATACGGCGAAACAGATCTGTCTGCGGATGACAATATATATATATATATTAGTAAAGTTTTGTAATTTGCTTGAAGCATTGCGTAAAATGTGTTATGTATGTGTTATGTCTTGAAGGCTGTTACAATGCGTTGAATGAAATAATTTCTACAAAAAGCATGCCAGCAGGGATATGTTTGTCCACTACCGATCAGCCCTCCCTCTCAGCGCTAAGATCGGCTACATCAATGATGAACTCGCGCGTATCCGAAAGAAATGCAGCAAAGGCGAACACGTTAACACCCACACTGCATTCTTCAAGAAAACACTGGTGACTAACGGTTATCCACAATCCTTTGTGGATCGTCTAGAACGGAATGGTAGTAGGGGCCCAAGGCGCCACACCCTATCCAACATCTGCTTCCTGGGGTTACCACACTTCAGCGATTATATAACATCTAAAATACGTCGAGCTACCCGCAGAGAGGGATTAGACCTACAGCTGGCACACTACGGCCCCACTCCTCGAAGACACCTCAACCCCAACCACAGAACAAACAACAACACCACATGCACACTAACCAACTGCCCTATTGCAGGTACCGGTACATGCTACCAGGTATATGTTGTATACCGCATACAATGCGCCAAATGCGATGCATTCTATGTCGGCAGCACTACAAGACATCTACACATTAGAATAAAAAAACGTCTACACACGCAAGCTTCGACATTCCAAAAACACTTTAAAAAGTGCAAAAATAAGGACAAGGCCATAACCTTTAATATCTTGGCTAAGGAACGCAACATAGGTAACCTACGCATTACAGAGTCCCTAATATCTAAATTACATCCTTCAATTAACAATCGCCAAGAATTAAACCTAGATTACGTAACAGTATAGCCGACACCAAGACGTACACAACATGCACTTAACACACACACACACGCAATCAGTAACAATAACCACACACACACTTCTTCCTCCCTTATAACAAACCGTTAACCAGGCTAAAGCACACACGCACACACACTCACACACAGATAAATAAGTTAGGTAGATTTAATTACAATACTACACATAGCCTTTACACACAAAAAAAAATAATTACAATAACCACGCTAACACACTTTCTCCCCCCCCCCAGGCCGTATTAGCAGAGGTGCCCATAACAAAGCACGCACCAGGTCAGAACACACACACACACACACACACACACACACACACACACACACACACACACACACACACACAAAAGAAGATTCAATTACAGCTCACACAACGAGCAAACACCACCAGATAAATCAAACAGATAAGATAACAGCCATGTAACTGATATCCTTTGACCGGGTTAAAGTCATATGAACTCCTAGATCCTACGAACTGATTCCATCAGACCAACAAAAACCTCATCTTGAATACACACACATACACAATCACACACACATACACAATCACACACACACACACACACGCGCGCGCGCGCGCGCGCTCTTCTCTCACACACACACACACCATTAGACCATAAAAACAACTAGAACACACATAGATACACACTCACACACACGCACACACGCACACGTACATACACGCACACACGTACAGCAGCAGTGGATAAAGCCAGCCATTCATAGATGGACAACTAAAAGCACGGACAGTTTGAAGTTTTCTCTGCCATTCTGACGATGAGATTATCGTCTTGAAATATAAATATAAATAAACAGATCATACAAACACATCCCGACCTTCCTTTATTTTATTCAACGCATTGTAACAGCCTTCAAGACATAACACACACACACACACACACACACACACACACACACATATATATATATATATATATATATATATATATATCCAAGTGAATGAGGAACGAAAAAAGTATTAACGACGTTCGACGTACAAAAGATTAATTTAAAACAGTACTCATATAAAAATAGAGCTATGAATATTTATTATAAATTATAGTTTAGAACATGTACAAACTATCATCCACTACAAAGTATAAAATTTGTTTCGACATTGAAAGGAAAATCTCTCATCAGGTAGAGTGAAGAGAGATGGTAAATTTTGTGTGAGAGGTAAGTAGGGTAGAGAAAATGGGAAATCATAACTGGGAGTTGTAAATTAGAATTTAAACGAAAAGAGGAATATATATATATTTTCGAAATGAGTTATATTTTCATTTAGAGATGAGTTATTTAAAAATTGAATATTATTCAAAAGATTTTCAATATAAATATCTTGGACGCTTTTTAATAATCCCTTCTACTGGTCTAATTTAATAATGACCCAAAACTATATATATATATATATATATATATATATATATATATATATATATATATATATACATACATATATATATATATATGAACGTTATTTTTAGTGGATACTCGTATTTGAAAACAGCTCCGGTTGTTAATAAAACGGGGTATTATTAAATAACCTGAGTGTCTACTTTAATACGAGTATCCACGAAAGTAACGTTTCAAAGTGAAAAAAATCTATCGGATTATGAAAAAAAATATCCTTATATATAATGATATATTGATAGCTAATGAGATTTAATTTTATTTTAGAACTGGTAGTCTCCCTGCAGTGTTGATGTCTATGGTCACACGGTTTCTATCTACTATTGTAATGTGCATACTGTCTATATCTCTAAATGCTATATCTCCGACAGTGAGTTCTATTCCTCTACCAAAATAACATTCAAATATTTTGAAACGCAAAAGAGTAATATTTTCAGTAAATATTGGCTTCAACAACGGCTTCCAGACGACTTCAGAATCTCCTGCCACACTTCTGGACGGTCTGCTTGATTTAGTTGGTGAATACTGCTGTAATGTTTACTTTCAGTTCATCTTTGGTGTTACAAAGAGTTTTGTTGGTTTCACGCTCTTACACATAATAATCAACAGAGTTGCAGTATGGGGTGGTAGGAGGTCAAATGTAAGGGGTGGTGTGATCACAGAAATTGTCTGATATCAATAACTGGTTTCTACTGCTTGTGTGGCATATTGCCGTTTTGTTTCTAAGCATAGGTTCTTCAAGAAGCCACCTTCTTGACCCAGGGCAGCACTTGTTGGGTCTAAGATCCTGTGAGAAGACGAATGAAGATATAACATTATCACTAATGATCGCTCTAAACTGAATGGATATATCATCGAGCTCTTTCCCAATGCTTTGTGCTGCCTTTAGATTGACACAAAAATACTCATGGCCCTCGTTTTTTTTTTCACAGACGGTGCCCAACTCACCTTACTATACTCTGCAGTCGACAAAATAAACATTATAAAGCTCACATGCACGAAATTTTCTTTATCGTCTTTTATAGTTACATAATTTCTCCAATACCTCCTCGTACCGACTTACAAATCCCAAAAAGAATGAATTAGTTAAAATAAACCAAGAAATTTAGAAAAAAACATGTGTAAGTTACTACAGATTGGTTTACCTGACAAAAAACCTGATACAAAATACAAACATACAAAAAACAAAATGGATCTGAAAAAGAAATTAAAAAAAAAGATGGTATTATCACCGATCTACATTCAAACTAGAAAGCCTTTAAAAACTTTACCAAACTGGCTAAACACGTGTGGATATTGAACAACGGAGGTAAAAAACAGCAAAGACACTGATATATCATGGAGTATAATAAAACAAAAGCTAAACCTTACAACGGTGGTGATGTTTTCAGACTGTGCCAAGAAAAGTTAGCCATAATATGATTTCCAGAAAAAAATTACTGAATGAAAGGTCCGAAGTGATGACCGGATGTAATTACACCAGAAAATATATTTTTAGATCATACTAATCTGGATGAAAGTGCTTAACATCCTTAAAAATCTCCTTCCTAATTTTGAAAATTTCAGTTATTTTAAACTTTTAGTAGCATGTTATTAAAAATCCCTGTTGCACGTTTGAAAATAAAAAAAAAATATTGTAAAATCAGTTGGTATAAGTCACCTGAAGATACCGAAAAATGGAAACCTAGGTTGCGTAATTAACTGGGTTTCAAATGAATATATATATGTGTGTGTGTGTGTGTGTGTGTGTGTGTGTGTGTGTGTGTGTGTGTGTGTGTGTGTGTGTGAATGCGCGCGAAAATGAGTCGTTTGGTTAAACTGTCTGGTAGTTCCAATTTGCCACATCATTGTTGTTACGTTAATCTCTGACTGCTTCCTACAGCTGGTTAGCGTTCCGAAATTGTCTTCCAAACTATTTGGCATAAATACGGGCCCCTGTTTTCTCTATTGAATTAAGATCTGGCGAATGACCAGGTGAAAACATCACGGACAAAGCCTGCCACTTAAACAATTTTATTTTTTTTTATCCTGTCCTTTGGACGATTAGCTCGTTTGAATTTGGCTCTTTCTTTCTCCACGCACCTTGTCTAATTCTGTAATACATTTTGCTACTCTTTTGTATTAATCTCGCATTGCAGCAACTCACCAATGTCAGATGCAAAAGACACCCGCTTTTTATCATTATTTCATACTACACTGTGGTAAACGGTCATTTTTTTTTAAACCTTTCAATTAAGCTTCGGAAACAGCTTAAAATCTGACATATTACACAAACCAAAATACGAAAAACGTTGAGCGTTATTTAGATTATTCCTCGTATACAGTAAGAATTTCGAAGAATTCTGAAAGGCCTATTCCACCAAAAGAAATAAACGAATATATTATTTTGCATTCCTTTACGATGAGAAGAGCGAGAAATATTGACCTATTGTAAGAACAGCAAAATTTCCTCAATATTCTTTAAATTATTCTTCTTGAAATAATATGAATTCTGTATTCTTGCATCAATTTAATTTAATATATTCAAGTAAGCTTGAATATAACAATTTTCAGCTTTGTCATTTTGATTGTCAATTTAAGTGATCCAGAATAAGATTAATTTGCGTGCTTTAGGAACCAATTCTAGAAAGAAGTAGATTGTTCTTTTTTATGTGTCGCGTTCTTTCAGAACGTAGACAATCATGGACTTCTACCTGCCACTCTCACTTGTCGGTCTTAATTTTTTTCTTGGTATTTCTCCCAAAACCCGCTCCACAATCTACTTGAACAAGCCCATCTAGTATGTCTTGCTTTGATTTCCCCTGTCTTTCTTTCACCCTCTATTCGTCCCATGAGTATTAGATTCTCCAAACCCTCCTTCGTTATTATATGTACCAGGAACTTAAGCTGTCTCTTCCTGGTGTTAAGTATAAGTTTCCTTTTCGTTTGCATCCTCTCCGAAACCCTTAGCATTCTTTTATTGACCATGTTTCTGTTACTTCGAGTTTTCCTTTCATCTTTGTAATGAAGTGAATCGCCGATGCCTCACATTCTCTGTCCCCATGGAACATGACAGGAGGAATATATATATATATATATATATATATATATGTGTGTGTGTGTGTGTGTGTGTGTGTGTATGTGTGTGTGTGTGTGTGTGTGTGTGTTAGATTAAATCACTGCAAACGTTGAGTCTGCTTCTTTTTAATAAATTACGTTCATACTCACGGATAATCTTTCACGTATTATAATTTAAAGATGTAAGAAATGAACTGTAAATTTGACGAATAATTTTATAATTTAATTCACTATATTCCCAAATACTTTGTATCTCCTCCCGAGAATATCTCCAGCAGGTGGAGTTGTGGTGACAAAAAATAACCGCAAAACTGTGTTGCTAAAAATTACTGTAAATTTTCTACTTGCTTCAAATATAACGGTTGACAAATTGCTTGACGTTCATGGATAATTATCCAACATGAATTTTTTTTATGTTGTAATATCATGGCCATGAACGTGTTAAAGCATAAAAAAACTGTTCTTTTTATATACATTTTAGAACATTACTACAGTATTCATAGCTTATTCAATTAATTGACGGCTTAAGTATTTTAATGAATATTGCCTCTAGGAAAATTAAAATACTACTAATATAGTTATCCTTAATAACTCCACCACACTAACTGATGTATTACGTAAAACTAATATATCAATTCAAATGTCTGTTGGGGAATGTATTTACGACAAAAAAGAAATATATATGTTGGATTTATAATAACGACATGAATAAGACGTTTTACATTACACATGTTTAAACATTCACTAATTTCTAAACATCTACAGCCACATTCCTGTCTAGATTCACAATATAAAAAAATGATCGATAACACTATTATCCTCCACTAAGAAAACAACAAAAAACTACAGCTCCTCGAAGCAATATTCATAAAAATTCCATTTTGTATAATTTTCACGTTCTAATGAACGCTAAGCAATTAGTCAACCGTTATATTTGAAGCAAGAAGACAATTTACAATAATTTTTAGTAACACTGTTTTGCGGTTATTTATTGATACCACAACTTACACCCCTGAAGATGTTCTCGAAAAAAGAAATTTAAAGTACTTGAGAATATCGAGAAATGAATAACAAATCTGTCAATTTTACAGCTCATTTGTTACATCCTTCAATAATAATACGCGAAAGATTATTCGTGAGTATGAACGGATTTTATTTAAAATAAGCAGACACAGTATTTGCAATTTATATATATATATATATATAAATATATATATATATATACATACAAAGTCTTTATTATAATAGAAGATTTTGGAGTGTTCTGCATCTATTCTGGACGGTTTGCTTATTCAAGTTGCTACCATAATCCTGGCTATTAGTTCACAAATTGTGTCTGTCTCTTGATCAACTGGGCTTTCTACGTAATAATAAATGTAGTTGCAGTCTGAGGAGTTATCTGACCAGCCTCAAGGTGGGATGTGGGTCGCAGAGATTATCTGACAGCCATGACTGTGTTTTCCTGCTTGTGTGACAGGGTGCAAAATCCTGTTGCTACACTATCTTCTAGCAGCTCCACTTCTGACCGAGGGCAGCACTACCTCCTCTTACTTGATGTAAGACTAGTCTTCAATGTTGAGTCTTAGGATCTGTGGCAAAATGGATGAAGGCATAATCACACCATTCGTAATTATTAGACTCATCTCTTTCTAAATCTTTTGCACTATTCTCAGCTTGACACGCAGTACAGCATGGCATTTTCAAATTTCTGGCGAAGTGAATTGAGTCATGGAGATCGGTTTTCTCAAACAGTGCAATCGAGAGTCAAGAATAAACAATGCTCATGGACGAAATCAAAAATATAGATTCCGACAATTTATCCATCGCATTAAAGATATATATGTGTGTGTGCTTGTTTGTTTGTGTGTGTGTGTGTGTGTGTGTGTGTGTGTGTGTGTGTGTGTGTGTGTGTGTCTAAAGAAATACAGAAAATAAGGAAAATGTCAAGGAAAAGAAGAAAATAAGATATTATTTAATTATTTCTTCAGTCTGCTAATGACATACTCTGTTCCAAATTTAAATAAAACAAAAGAAATGTATTTAAAATAATTTCGATTCGTTTAAATGTAGGCATATATAAATAAATAAATAACTTTCATTTGGTATTAAACTGCTATTTCTGTCGGTTGTTGTCCGTTTTTGGAAACCTGCGCACTCACCGAAACCGGTATGTTTTCTTAATCACTGAAGTTAGAGTCTATAAATGAGTGAACATATCGAAAATAAGCGAGATAAGGGGGGAAAAAACGAATTTATTTAAGTCAGCACTTAACAAAGACAGTCGAAATTAAAACTGGAAAAGATAACATTTAAGTTGAAAACTTTTAATTGAAATGATGTAAATGGAAAATTGAAAAGAAATGGAATTATTTATTATTGTTTCGGTGAAGTGAGTGTCGGAAACAGGTGGGTGTCTGGAGACAGGGGAAACGGAAGTAGATGAAGGAGGTGGTGAAAATAAAGAGGTGGAGTTGAAGGTGTAAAATGAAATATTATAGAGAAAATAAAATTCCGATAAAAATTTAACTTTCCAACATTTTCAATTAGAAGCGCTGTAAAATTTACAGTCATTAACTACGTGTATTACTGCGACAACTGCTACTTCGGTTAATAATGATTACTAATTTTAACCTATGAAAATTTCACGGTTTTCTTATTTTAATATTCTGATGAATGCTAATTCTTCAGTTAATGATTGAATAAGCGCATGACAAATTCTACTACAATAAAATATCTGAAGAAATTTTCTTATTGCGTCATTAATTATTTGAACTTAACAACTTTAACAAAATATTGCGACACCAGTTATAAATATAAAATTTTCTCATTTCTTTGTTATATCATTCCCCCTTGCTTGCATTCGTCCTTCATTAAGTTTACGGATTGTTTGTCTTACTTCTGCTCGTAATCGTTCTCGTCTTCTCTGCAGTTCTCTTGTTGACTCTGCTTGTTGTCTTAATCTTTCTTTCATTATAATGATTTTCTCCGAAGTTACATTTAACTTCATTCATTACACCAAAAGTGAGAAACATGTAGGTACTTAGGTAGGTATTACTGTGTTATAATATAAAGACTACGACTTGCTATGTTGTTCAAAGTGAGAATTGAAGGACGATTGGATAAAATAAAATAAAAAAATAAACGGATGAAAAGTATTTATCTAGGAGGAAAATCAAAATGAAGGTAGCAAAGAAAGGCTTGAAATTAAGCACAAAAACGCTATAAGTACAATAATCCTTTCTCTTTTTTTTATAATAGATGTTATATATCTTACAGTAATTCCCTTTTAGTTTTATAGTTCCTGTTTGACGTTTTATTTAATTTATCATGCCTATTTGTGTGTATGCCGTCCATCTATGTTAAAACTTATGTGTCTGTGTATGCGTTCATATCTCTTTCTCGAGCATGACACACGTAGGTACTACGGTATTAATATAAAGATAACAGCTTTATTACTTATTTCGAATCGTAGAACGTGAAGTCGACAGTCAGGCCAGTCGTCATCATAATGTTTGGATTGGTCTCAAAGTCCCCATAAACAAAACTGCAGGATCTGAAAATTAGGGGAACAGTTGAAAGCATCTTAATCAGATGTTGACATAGAAAGAACTAGAATCTTGGGAAATGTGATGTTTTAATTAAGAAACTTCCTGTAAAACGGATTTTGCGGAAACCATTAGATAATACAGGTTCGAAAAATTCAATAAATAATAATAATAATAATAATAATAATAATAATAATAATAAAAGAAAAACAACAATAATAATAATACATAAAAGCCTAAAGGAAGAAAAATGTAAGAAGAAAAGAATGATGATGAAGACTATAGAAAACTCGGAAGAAGAAAAACAGAAGTTGAAATAAGTAGTAATATTAGAAGAAAAAGAAGAAGAAAATATAGAAATTGGAAATAGTAGTACAAGTATTAGTAGAAGAAAAAGAAGATGAAATATAGAAATACATAGTAGTATGAAATATGGTAGTAGTAGTAGTAGTAGTAGTAGTAGTAGTAGTAGTAGTAGTAGCACCAGTAGAAGAAAATAGGACTGGAAAAATAGTATTAGTAGTAGTAGAAAAAGAAGAAAATATAGAAATAGAATATAGTAGTAGTAGCAGTAGAAATAAAAGAAAGTATATGTGGAAAAATAATTGTCATCGAAGATAAAGAATACAATATAAAAAATGGAAAATAGTATTAGTAGAAGTAGAAGCATAAAATATAGAAGTGGATAAGTAATAGTAATAGTAGAAGAAAAAAAAAAGAAGACGCATGAGAAAAAAGTAAAACAGCAACAACAATAACAGCAGCAACAAAGGTTCGTAAAATTTGAAAATGAAGGAACAAAAGAAAGAGAATGAAAAGTGCAAAATGAAGAAGAACGTAAAAAGGGAAGTAATCAAAGCAGAAGCAATAGATGTGGTGTGAGTAAAATATTGAAAAAATAAGTCGGTGCAGAATGAATTAAAATATAATCAAACATAAAACAAAAGAAATGAAAATAATTTGGAAGAACAAATCATATAAAATCTTTTGGCAAAGAAGAAAAAATCACCATGCAAAGCAAATCAAGTTTTGAAAACTTTCACGATAGACATTCAGTAATGACGAAAACACCATACTCATTGAGATAACAATAATTTATTACTTTTCATCTCTATTAAAATTCTCATTAACTTTTCTCACATTTATTTTTATTCTTTCTGTTTTTCATTCTTTTTCACGCATGCGCTCTAGCACTCACACAGGCAAACCGATACACACACAAACCTTTCAGAAGAATCGAGAGTTAAATCAAATGTTTTAATCTTTATTAATGTGATAATTACTGTTGTTATCATCATTACCATCGTCTTCATCATTCATTAAACTCTCAAGTTGCTTTCAAAGAAGCAGTTCCTGAAATGTAAACAATGCATTACTACCAGTAAATGACATTTCATTCTTTCATTTCGTCATTCTTTCAGAGATCAACGATTACTTGTCCTGAATATTTCGTAGTTCTCAGCTAAAGTTGTATTGAAGGTATCTTTCATTCCGTTAGAATACATTCCTGGCAGTTTGTTTTTGTATTTTGTGAAGTAAAAACAACACTTTATCATCATTATTATTTTCAAATTCATCATCATTATAAACTCATTTCGAATTTCTGTTCGCCATTATTTGAATAATTTCCTGCGTTTCTCTTAGAAAAATCGTTCCTCTTTTTTATTCTTAAGATTTCGATATGAATTTATTTCTTTTTATTGGATTTTTTTAAAAAACGATTTCGAATAAAATAAGTTTTGCTTTGATGTTGGTGAATATAACCTTCCTCTTATTTTCGCTTGTTCCGGAAAAGATGCTGTTTTTTTTTTTAAATTATTAATATTATTATTTTACTTCGAACTAGTTATTTTTTTTCAACATCATTTTCCCTGATTACCTCCCCTTTTCACTTCTTTTTCTTTCTTTATTTATATATGATTTTGAAATAAAACTCTTCTGGCTGGCTTTATCGTATTTCCTTCAGAAGCCATTTTGACATAACTTGACATGCCTTGGCAGTACAGTTCTTTCTTTCATTCATACATTTTATAATTTGTCTTTTTCAGTTTTTACATACGATAACGTTGTAGGTAGAGAGGGCTGGCGTTACCTAGCAACGCATCGAATAGTCATTCCAGCAAACCATTTATTGACCACCACTGCAAACTTGGCATCGTCACAACAGGCACGTGGGGTGTAGTCAGGGGACTGGTTGGTGCTCCTCACTTCCAGACCGGCTCCATAGCAGACTGGAATTATCTTTTCTTTCGGCTGAAAAAAATATAAATAAAATGAATAATATTTATACGCATTCAGAGTTTCTCTATTTATTTAAAGCACAAGGCTATCGTACGGTGTAAAGCTAGAAATTCGTAATTTATGTGGGAAAGATGTTAGAATAATATGTAACGATTAGTAAGTCCAAAGAGACTGTTCGCGGATAAAGAACGCGTTTAATGAATACCGAGCTAGAGAAGAACAGGTAAGACAATGATGAAATTTTAAACTTCGAGATGAGCGCTACTTTCAGTGGGCATACTCTTAATAAGATATGCAGATGATAATATGTTGCTAGCAGACTCAGAAGAAAAACTGAAGCAATTCGTAGACAGGGTAATAAAGAAAAGCCAGAAGAAAAAAACTATGAGAATAATGAAATGCTGTTAGCAAGAAAATAAAAACGAAAAATAGAAAAGACAAGGTAAGTTGTACTTAGGACATTACAATTAAAGAGAAATGTATCTCTCTGTGTTGAGTCGGAACCCACAGTATATGATGTGATACTGATTTTCAAAGACGCATAAGAAAGGGAAATTTACTGTCCAGAAACTAAGCAAAGTATTGAGAGATTAGGGAAATTTTCTTTAAAAACTAAAAAAGGTGTGCTAAGATGCTGTGTAATATCCAGTCTCCAACATGCGTAAGAATAATAAAATTTGAAGCGAGAGAATGTGTTTCTACTATTGAATGTTGCGAATATCATGGACAGTTTAGTTAAGCAACAATAAAGTTTAAGGGGAAATAGAAAATAAAAGGAAATTGATAGTTACAGTCAAAAACAAAAATTTCTTTGGCTGATGATGAGAAAAAGGCTTTGGTGAACTTAACACACAAAGAAGGTACTGAAACCAAAAGAAGCAGAAAAAGCAGAAAATAACGAGTTTGTATGAATCAATGGCAGAACAAATAAAAAGGGAGAATGTAAAAATCAAAATTTCCTTACAGCAAGAAAGGACGATTTAGAGAGCTAAGAACTGCCACATCCTGAAGGAACGAGTCACATTAAAAAAATGACAGATTTGAATAGTCTGACAAATCTTGCAGACTTCACTTAAGTGTCATTAGTTCAATGTTCATCTTGAAACCAATATAGAATTATTGAGCAAGGCTATATGAGTTTGAATAAATAACTTGAAAACCGTGAAATATATATATATATATATATATATATATATATATTAAATATCGCGCATAAGTTGTTAAATATTACAGACTGTCCAGTAGAAAAGTGGTTAATTCAGAATCACGTGAGATAACCGTTAAAAACTGTTGATGACTAATATGACTGAAACATTTAGGAAGAATTTCTGCACATTTCGTCAATCACAACGTCGGATGTTCTTCTTTGAAAAGGTAAGATAAGTTGAAGCTCAAAGTCTCTGTATTGTTTAACCAGGCGGGAAGGGCAGAAGGAAAAACGAAACTTGTTTGCAAATAACGTTTAAATGATGAGTCACCAGATCGAGCAGCAATTAATCAATCATAAAAGAACCAATCAGTGTTAAGTAATTACGCGAAAGTTGAATGATTATTCAAGGTCATGAATATTCAAGATATTTATTCAATTATTCCTGAAATATAAAACAGTGATAATAAATATGCCGCTTTTTTTACTGGGTGCGTTGTAGAACCTGACGAATCTAAATGACCTTATAAAATGAGTACAAAAATAGAGAAAACATTTTTCGTTGGTAGGAATAATTTTTGCAGATTGGAATATAAAGCCTTCGTTATGCTACATTTGTCATAATAGAAAATATTTCTTTTATCATTTTAGAAGGGGGCATGTTTCTTCTTCTTCTTCTTCTTCTTCTTCTTCTTCTTCTTCTTCTTCTTCTTTTATTCAGTCAGTTAATTGCCATACATTATACAAGCTTGAGCCATCACGTTTTTTGAGATTATATGAACCAAGACTATAAGACCAAATATGTCCTGCTAATCAACTCACATCTGAAGGTAGAAGAGATGGATTAATATCTTTCCAAAGGGTATTTGTTCGTAAGTGTATTAAGCGCCCTTACTCATTAATTGCCCTTAGCTTCGGAAGGTGTCTTTGAGGCACCGACAGTCTGGGTGCCATAGACCTGGTCTGCTCGAATGGTTTCTTGGAATGCTATGTCTTGGATGTTTTAACCTGGTGTGGCTTATCCTTCTCCAGGTTTGACCACGGCCAATGTCATCCAACTAGGTGGTTCGCTTTGGTCGCGATCAAGTGACCATTGTAGTTCATCTGAGGAAATCTATCGTCTTGGCCAGTGACTTGCGTCGAGGAGATCCTTTGCCCAGTATTAACATGTTAACATCACCCATTAACGTAAATTTAACTTGCCAGCTGAAACTGTTTACTAGGGCATGGCAACTTGGAGTAATTAAGAGAGAGCATTCGGAGGTTATTGAGGATCAGTTATATCTGTCCACTCGAAGGAGCAGACATCAAAGGTACTACGTACATCCAGAGCTCTCTATGCCACTGTGTTCCAAGTACAAAATGTCAAATTGATACATGACTTTATATACTTATTTGTATTTTGTTTCATTTGCAAGTGTCAAATTTATAATTTTGCTTTCGGAAATCATTAGTAATACACATTTTTCAATGACTTAAGCATACTTTCAGATTTGATATTTGTAAATAAAAGTAAAATATAGATAAATCTTTAAGAATTAAAATTTGATACTCTATAGTTTAAAGAAGACACATCTTATAAAATGTTAAACGTTTTTATTAATCTGGATAATATTGTGTGTAACGAAAAGTCTAATCGATGCAAATCTATAAAAGTTGTTTCCTCAAATTATTTTACCTATTTTTAGGAGCTTATATGTTAATGCAATGAAATATTTATTCGAATTTAATAGATTTCATAAGCTTATTTTAAAAGAATTATCCTCAGTCATTAACAATTGTTTGTTCAGTCAAATGAGTTTAAAATTCGGTTATGCTTGATTATTAATTTGTTATTACACCGTTATATTACTGTTTGTATTTATCGAACAATATTCCGTCGAAAATGACTTAAAGCTCTAATAGCAAAACATCGAAAATAATATTAGAGCTTCTGAATAAAAATTGAAATCACATGCTTACACATTTAAAGGTCGTGTTTTAAATAAGTTACCTTAGTTAATTTGATTTTCAACTTCAGTGGAAATATATAATTATTTTTTAAGGGTAACGGTAGTAATAGCTCTTTCTATACTCGGCAATTCATTGGTTTAATTGTTAACATTACTCTTGGTTGAAATTTGTAAAACCATTTTCTTAAAAGATTTTTTTGTGAAGGAAAATAGATTTCTAAGCGGATGCAAAGCGGCCTTTGCGGTCAGAAAATAGCATAACAGATCGATGCGTTTTTGTCAATTTATAGCCAACACATTCTTGCTTTAAAGAAGTTTCAATCAGTAATGCCGTTTGGTCAAGAAACGCAAAATATTTCATTTGAATTGATCTCCCATTGTGCCAACTCGCTAATACCACATGCAGAAGACAAACCATACAACAAAGATTAGCTTCAACAAAGATTAACTATCTACTCGACCATACAAGTAGTCAGTCACCCACACACAGGCATGTACAGAGTCACACATAAATATCTTCTTCTTCTATGTGCTCTGTCCTTTCAGGTCGTAGATGATCATGGTTTTCCACGTCTCCCTGTCCCTGGTGGCTCTTAGCACACCTCCTGATACACCATGCAACCGTCGTTCCATCATCCACCTGATCAGGTCCTTCAAATATGTTATTCGCTTCTGCTTTCCCCTATCTCTTTTCCCCTTTATCTGGCCTGTTAGTATCAGGTTCTCCAAACCCTCTTCCCTCATTGCATGTCACAGGAACTTCAGCTATCTCTTCCTGGTGCTCATTATTAAATTTCTTTTCGTTTCCGTCATCTTCAAACCCTCATCATTATGCTCAATCTATGATATTAGCAACATTCTGTAGAATCACATTTCAGTAGCTTCAAGTTTTTCTTTCAATTTTGATGCCATATTTAAAAATTGACATCACATAGCAATCTAGTCCTCTCTTCTTTATTTCCAAAGAAATTATCTTGTTTCTTATTACTTTACTCAACTTCTGGAATGCTTCCTTCACCGTGCCAATTCGCCTTCGCTTCTATGTGTTGCACTTTTTGTCTTCTGTTATAATAATTCCCAGCTATTTAAATTTTTGTACTTGCTCGATTTTAGTATCCCCGAACTGTATTTGGCATATTAGACCACACTTTTTACTGATGACCATGCATTCGGTTTTCTTGTAGTTTATTTGTAGTCCTTTTTTGTCACTCTTCAGTTATCTTCTGTAGGAGGTCTTCTACTTTCCTTTCTGTGTATGCTATCAGCACTGTATCATCTTCGTACCTTAGGTTGTTTAAATTGTGTCCTCTGATGAGGAATCCAGGCATAAATTCTAGGTTTCTCAAAATATTCTCGCTGTACAAGTTGAACCGATCTGGTGGAAAGACACATCCTTGTCATACGCCCCTTTCTATCTTTGTATATCTACTGAATTCGTTACCTGTCCGTATACAAGCGGTTTGCTGACAGTAAAGATTTTGGATGACGCTAATGTCTTTCCCAAATATGTCAATGCTGCCGAACATCTCCATTAATTCTTTGTGGCGTATTTTGTCAAACGCCTTCGCATAATCAATAAAACACAGGTTAAGTCCTTCTTCATTTGTATAGCTCTTTCAGAGAGCATCCTAATCATAAATATGGCGTTCCTTGTTTCAGTGTCTTTAACGAAACCGCATTGTTTATGTCCTATCTCTGGCCGATTCTGCTCCTCACACTATTCATCAGAATTCGGACGAACAGTTTTGTTATATGGCTCATTAAACTGATGGTTCTGTGGAGTTCACACTCGTTTGCTCCTGGCTTCTTAGGCAGTACTATGAAGATCGACTTGCTGAGGTCATCTGGTATTACACCATTATTATAAATTTCATTTCTTATTTCTGTAATTTTGTCTATGCAAAATTCTTCCGGGGCTATCAGCAGCTCTATTACAATGCCGTCCGGACCAGTTGCTTTTTTCTATTCATTTAGGCCATTGCAGATTCCACTTCGGACTTTAATATTTCCGGCCCGTTCTCATCTTTGTGTATTATCGGTTGCTCTCTCTCTTGTCGTGGAAAATATCTTTTATATATTCTTCCCATCGCTGGAGTCTTTCCGCATTCTCCAATATTATCGTTCCATCCCTGGATTTTGTACATCCTGTTGAGTATCAGGTTATTTCGTCCTGTCAATTCTCTTATCTCTTTATGTAGGTCTGATGTATTAGTCCTGCTCAGTCTCTCTACCTCTGCGCATTTGTCGTTGAGTCATTCCTCTTTTGCCTGTCTGCATTTGTTCCTTATTTCTTTGTGCAGTTTTCTGTATTATCTACTGTCCTGGCATCATTTTCTGCTTCCTTTGCATCATGTCAAGAATCTCTTCAGTCATCCACTCGTTTTTCTTCTGCGCCTGATTTCCTTTGGAGCAATGTTGTTTGCTGTTGTCACTATTGCTTCCTTTAGTGAGTCCTATTTTGAATATCCTTGTCCAATTTGTTCTTCGTATTTGTTTTTCTCGCTGTTAGTGTAGTCTCTATTCAGGTTGAGATCATTCACGAGCGTGTTGAACTTCAATCTTGGTGCTCTGCGAGTCTTTTTCCTTCTCCAGAGTTCCACCTTTAGTTTGCAGATAACTGGGACGTGGTCGCTTCCACAGTCGGCGCCTGGATAGGCTTTGTTTTGAACCACTGCATTTCTGAATCTCTTGTTTATGGTTATGTAATCTATCTGGTTTTTCGTGTCACCTCCTGAGCTTCTCCATGTCCATAGACGTTGTGGCTGTTCTTGAAACTAGGTGTTTGTTATTACTGGTCATTTGCTGTGCAGCATTGAACTCATTATTTCCTCGGTCGTTGCAGATTCCTAAACCAAAGTTGCCAGTTGTTATACCTTCCCTTTCCTTGTCTACCTCGGCATTCAAATCTCTCACGATGATTCTAATTTCTTGGCTTTTACATTGAGCTTTGACATTGTCTAGAGTGGAGTAAAAATATTCTATTTCTTCCTCAGTGCTTTGCGTTGTTGGTGCATAGAAGACTATAATTGCTATGTTGTACGGTCGCCCTTTCAGTTTGACCAGGAGAACTATTTTATAGAACTGGCAGTAACCCAAAAAACATTCATTTTTTTGTCCAGTATTAAGCCGACTCCTTTTTCATTATTTTTGCCTCCTGCGTATACTATCTTATGGTTGTCGCTGCTGAAGTCTCCATTATTTGGCCATGTGGTTTTGCATATTCCTAAAATATTGATATTCAGTCTGTTCATCTCCTGCTTGACATTCTTTAGTTGTCCGCAATTGTTTAGCATCCTGACGTTCTATGACCGTTCTATGTTCTTTGTTGCGCACATTCGCAGGGTAACAGGCCAGAGATACCTGTTGCTCATGTCGTTCCTTCCTGGACAGATTTTGGGAAAAAATGTCCCCTAACGCCTTTGTTGCTAACAGTCATGGGATAACGGTCAGGTGACACCTGTTGCCCATGTCGGTCCTTACCGGGCGAGGAATTGCCCTCTTTGGTAGCAACCCCCTTCACGCAGTTAGGTTTGAAATATTTAGGTTGTACAGCCATGATTATCTGCAGGATAGATAATGGAGTGGTATGTTGTCGCCTTCTCCACGGAGATTTATTGAGACACCATCTCTTAGCTGGCCGTTGAACCGTCAAGAATTCCTCCACCCTTTCTAGGTTTATTTTTTTTAACTACTGGGTTGCTAACATCCCTTAAAAAAACCGGGGTTGGTGGGAGAAAGAAGAATATAAATATTATGTATATACTTATTTTCAGTTCAAATAACTAGTCATGTAAAAACATATGTCAATTCCCGTAGTTACTCCTAAAAAGAGAAAGCATTTCGTTTCCAGGTGTCATAGGTATCTCATTTTCAGTAAACGGAAGATTGGGAAACTACGAAATTTCAAATAAAATTCAAAGATAACCTTCCGTTTCATTTGGATAATTCCAGCCAATGTATGTTTTGCCACTATGAAGTCAAAATATAAGTTAAACAACACATGGTCCGGGGCGGAGGAAGAGGAATTAAAACGTTATTAAATATTTTACATTACAAAACCTAATTACATTTTAAATTAAACATTAATATATTTACAAACTTGAGAACAAAAAAAATAAATATATATATATTCCTTCAAAAATAACGCGTGTCAGTCGTCGACTGACGCCAAATCGGGCGGGTTTTGATCCTGGGTTGTGTAGCAATCGGAGTCTAACCGTACTGATGAGCTGTGATACAGCGAAACAGATCTGTCTGCGGATGACAATTACTATATATATATATATATGTGTGTGTGTGTTTTGTCTTCGTTAAAACTTTGCTAAATCTTATTGCTGGAATGTGAAACATTTCAAGTTTAATTTTGAAATTTTTAATAGTAGTTTAAGCTCTCCCTCTGGGTAGATTTCGGAGAAACGCGTAACTTAGAATTTGAAGGTAGAAAAATATTGCTAAAGAGCCATTAATTATAAAGCTCATGTTATCTTATTTAGGTTCACTTTTGCTCACCAATCGATTAGGAAACCTGTAATATTATTTTTGCTCTTCTTTTGATAACCATACATTTGCATCGGGAGAACCTTTTAAACGTGGTATATAAGAGAACTCCGAACGTAAATTTTGGATTCTAGGACACATCCATTGAAATTAACCGCCAATTCTACCCGACAGTTTCTTTTCTTGCGCTTTCTGCCTGTGGAACTGCCTTCCGTTGACTTTTTTCTTTAATAGCTCCAAAAATTTAAATGCAACATCAGTTGCCATTTTCTGTCTTCTTGAATCCCAGTCATTTATTATCCTTTTTTCAATACCCACTGTACCAATTATTTTTCTTACTGTAACCCCCTGTATACTAGCGGTGGTCCTGCCTCATCTGGAGTGAAATGATTTTAAAAAATGCAAGTTAACATTTAGTTAAAAAAATCAAATGTTTTTTAAAAAAAGCACATAAAATGTATGTTATTCTATTAGCTGTTATCAACTTACATGAATTGATTGAACATGAATTGATTAGCAGGACTATATTTAATTCATTACTAAATTATCTGCTAAGAAATTTTTCTTACATATCTATATGGCTACAATTTGTCCATGCTTAGAATATTGCTGCCACATATGGTCCGGTACTCTGCAATTAACTTGAACTCTTTCATAAACTTTAAAGGAGAATCAGCAACATATGCTTATCTGTGGGCGTTTTATGTTTATCTGTGCGCGTGTCCATAAGAACACGATTTCACTTTCAACGCCCACATCATGTCCTATGATCATATTTATTTAGGCATAAAAGCGTAGGCATATATAAACTCCACCTTCCAATCGACAATCGCTAGCAAAATTGTGGGAGATCAATAGAGGTTTTAAATTTGCAAGCATCTGTCATAATAACTCGGAGCCCATTCACGCAAACAAAGAATTAATTCTATGTTTTAATGGCGGAGAGATTGAAAAAGCTTTTGCCTGAAGATTTTAGTCTCCTCGTTAAATGTTCCTGCTTGAAACAGCCAGCAGCTGCCAGGGACGAACAGATGCATTCGAGGCAAGAATATATTCAGATTTTAGCGTTAAAACTATTTTAAATAACTACAGTTAAAAAAGTAAAATACAAAGATCCTTATTAAATAACGAAACCTGCTTAACTAGCTTCCCGTTCGATTTATCATTGTCAGTTTTACAAATCTGTTTCGTACAGATTATATTATATGGAAGAATTACAGTAAGAGACGAAACAATAAATCTAAAACAATATATCGCACACGGCACGCTCGTGTAAAATCTTCTATAAAATAAAGACGGAAGCTGATGATGGTTCGCATGAAATAGGCCCCCTACTTCCTATTTACCATGAAATAACATGTCTGCCTTAATTTTTTCTTATATATATATATATATATATATATGGCCCGGAGTAGTAGTAGCCGTTAGGGCTGCATCTATGTGTTAAATATTTTGCGTGTATGTCTGAGTGTGCGTGTTGGTTTTGTGAATAAACAGCATACGTACGTGTGAGTGTGTGAGTATGTGCATGTGTGAGACGTCTATGTAAATATATACTGTTTGTGTGGAATATATGTATTATCTGTGTGTGTGTGTGTGTGTGCGTGTGTGTGTGTGTGTGTGTGTGGCGGCTTTTCGAAGCCTGAGCCAAGTCATCTTGGAGTTCCTCAGTCAACAGGTCTCGTACCAGAAACGGCAAACTCTGACATCAAAACCCCTTATATATACTGTGTGGTCAATTATGCACCATTTAATGTATTTAAAGTCCCGGGAGGTCAAACTCCGTTATAATATAGCATACGATCCTCACAAACACCTAACGCGTGGTACACAGTGCACCTGTATGGGCTATGTTATTTTGATGGAGAAAGTGTGCTTTATGCTACACAAGCAACTGACCACTTTAAAAAAATGTCTTAGTGCAGGTTGATCGGTAGCTGGATGGCTAATAGTTCAACACAAATGCATGCTGGGCAGAAACCCCATGCATAAGTGTGAAACGAAGGCCACTATTCACTGCTAACTCTCATTTATCGTTTAAGATAAGAGAGCCCACTTTATATCTATCTATCTATCTATCTATCTATCTATCTATCTATATATATATATATATATATATATATATATATATATATATATGCATGTGTGTGTGTGTATGTGTGTGTGCGTGTAGATCTGTCTGCGGATGACTATATATATATATATATATCAGTAATAAATTAACTAATGGTATAACAATGCACAGTTCGTAGCATTTTTTAAAAGTGCTCTATACTTTGGAGATCAAAAGGGCCCATCACACTTAAACAAACACTCATTCACGCGTACAGTAAAAATAAAAATAAATCAAAGAACTACACAATAAAAAAGAAAATAAAGCAAAAGAAAAATTATTCAATCCTAAAGAAAAAGAAAAAGAAGAATAATCAAAACCAGTCCCATACATATTACTCCACCATATTCTATATAACAAAAAAACCGGGATTTAACGGCAACCAGCCTTGACAAGTGTGAACATCATAACGGTGTCCTCACAAAACTTCGAAGTCGGCATGAATCTGCTCTTTTAAAGAGAGAAAGTCTTTGTATCTATCAATGCTTTATATACCCGCCGATATCGAACATTTGAAGATGAAATATCTGCTTTTCCAAAGTACCTTTTATCATTAAAACCAGTGAAAAATAACAATCTTGGCGCTAAACGTTTTCACAATTAAATATTACACACACACACACACACACACACACACACACACACACACACACACACACACACACACACAGATATATATATATATATATATATATATATATATATATATATATAATATTAGAATTAATTTCTGATCCATTCTAGTTACATGGAAATTTTAGAGATATTTGAGATAGGTAGCCATTTTTAATAATCTAACATTTTTCTTCATTTATTGTGTTCTTCAGAAGCTAGGTGATCATGATTCTCCATAGCGACCAGTCTTTTTTCGCTCTGAGCATTAATGATATTAGTAGCGACTGATAAAAATACGAGACAAAATCTTCCATAATAATAAAAAAGTGTATATTCTTTTCTGCACTTAGTCAACTGAACAACAATCGAACTATCTGTTTTCGTGTCTGTTTTGGAAGTTGTTGTTTTTCAATAGACCGAGTGCTTCTTTGCTTTTCTCTACTTTGGCCATTTATATAACTTGTTATTCTATGATATTGCATATGCAAGCCTGGTTTCACCTGATTTCATTTCTTTGTTTATGTTCACGCTCCAATAGATTATGCTTCTGGCGGCCTTGAGATGAGATTTTTGATTAAACTCCATAGCACCAATGTCTTGTAAGTTTCTGAGATGTCACCGAATAGAGTACACACAGAACGTTGTTATCATTTAGAGTGAATCCAAGAAAAGCTAGGTCAATTGACTAACTAGGTCGATTGAATTAATCCAATAAAACTAGGTCGACTGATGGACTCGGTTTTTTTACGGTTTATCACCATTTTTGTAAGTTATTTAAAGTAAGAACATATTTTAAAGTTGTAAGAAATATAACTTTGTGAATATTGCATTAATCAGTTTTTGGAGACAACAATAATTTTAAGATAAAATCCTATAGTCGAAAGAGAAGGGGTGGGTACACACCTTTCCAAAAGATATTTGCTTTTAAGTGAATGTAATGAACCCCATTCAATGTTGAACTCGGTTTTCCGACCTCTTATTTCTAGCCCTTTGTCTAGAAATAATTCAGTTACAGATCAGGATCGACACTGTTTAACTTCGATGATCAGACGAGAACCGGTATTTTAACTTGATATGGCAATAAGCGTACAAATCAGGTCACGACAGATCAACTCTTCATAGATCATGGTGATGGTGGAACTGAAATTCGATCTCTGGGTCGTGAATCGTATACAACATAGCACGTTTCCCGTCTTAATCCCCCCCATTCATTTTTCTTTTTGCCTGTTTATTCAAGCTCATTTGGTAAGTCAATCACTGTTTCCCCTGTCACTCTTTTCTTCAGTATGATCTGTGAGTGTCAAAGTCACCAAGTTCTCTTTCCTCAAGATGTGTCCTAGAATTTTCACCTTCCACTTTTTGAGTATAAGTCTCTTTTTGTTCCCATTTTCCTTTAAATATTCTCGTTATTCACATGCATCATTCATGGTATCCACGTCATACTTCTGTTAAACCACATGACTCCTCTTATTTTGTCGGACATCTCCATATTCAAGGATTGATATTACATACAACCTTGTGTAAATTAATTTAAACAACTGCTTTGATTTCTGTTCTTTCAACATACGGTCAATTTTAGACTCTCTCGATTGCTTTATTTACCTCAGATTACGTCATTTGTAGTTGTGCGTATTAATATGAATCTATTTTTGGGGTGTATGATGAAATTTGTTTGGCCTTAAAAATATTGTGTCATCCGTGATTTCATCAGGAAATTAACACGCCCACTCACTATTGTCTCGACTGTCGATTAGTTGTCCGAGGGCCATTTACTGTGACGTTACTCTAAGGAAGCGTACGAAAATAGCAACGCTGCACGAACACTCTGGCAAACCGTA
Source organism: Ascarosepion bandense (assembly GCA_037127315.1). Lineage (NCBI taxonomy): Eukaryota > Metazoa > Mollusca > Cephalopoda > Sepiida > Sepiidae > Ascarosepion > Ascarosepion bandense. The sequence continues at coordinate 2,033,304 of JBBBDQ010001669.1, forward strand.
CATAAAGATGGCGGATATTGTTGTTGTCAGCTCTTTAACTGTCAGTCCTGTCATCAAGTCGAAGGAAAAAACTGGATCCATCAATCCAAAATGTAAAGGAAAATGAGGTCGGAAGAATAAAACAACGCTAAGATACTAGTCGGTGTCATAGAAAGTGTGAAACATCCTAGGAAGGCATTATTTGTTTTGTTTCAGTTAATTTGCATAAGAGTGTAGTATTATTGTATTTGTTGTTTCTGACGAAAATTTGGCTTTTAGAAGGCATATTTTGCTATTTCAATTTCCGTGGATTTTATATTTGTAATTATCTAAAGAAAAGATAGTTAAATATTCAATTCCTATCTCGCATCTAACGTTCGCTACGATATATGTTGGCTTTATATAGTCGATAGTTAACCCTTTCTTCGCATTTTATTTTAATTCATTGTTTAAGAGACAGTGTGGTGTCGTTTCTGTATCTGTCATCAACACGTATTTATGTTAAGATTGTGTCTACTGATAACAGATCCAGGTAAGACGTCTCTCTTTGAATTGCCTTGCTATATATCTACGTTTTTTCATTGTGTTCACCGTTGTTATGCCATCACATCTGAATATGCTGTATACCAGGGTTGTTCAGATGGTGACAAGACATATTGCCATCTCACGTTTGTTCTGTAAGATGTGCACGTCAGGTAGGTGTTATCGTTTCGAAAATGGGACCGAGGAATTCAAATTCTGTTCAATCCTGTTGCCTTTACCTTTTGCTATAATACGATTAGAAGATATAAATGCATCTAGTCTCCTTACCTCTAGGGTTTAATATTCCGACAAACTAGCCTAACTAGCTAATGTTTGCTACCTGTGCAGAAGAAGAAAGAAAGACTTGTATTTAAAACTTACACCTACTTCTTACTAACGTAGTGGGGCTTTGGTTCCCTAGTCTACATAGGATTCCAAGGAGTTAGAACACAATCACTACGGGTTCGTTCTTACTGATTTCACAGCACTTTAACGGTAGAAAAATGCTGCACGCCGAACAGTTAACACAACTTAATAAAAATTTTAGGTTTATTTTAAATTTCATTATACATAAAAAAGGAAGATGATAAGTCTTCAAAATTATAAAACAAATCATGAAAATAAAAGAAACCTTAGTTTTCTAAATTTAATATTGTTTAACACCTATGCGCTTAAAGTATTCTATACATGATGAATCTATACACTATTGAACCAGTTTGACTTTGATGTTTAGTTTTTTTACACCACGGAAAAGGATAAATAAAGATATAACGCTGTCTTTGGTGTGTACTTTCAGGTTTATGTACTAGCAAATAATCTAGAAAAATATCTAACCTCAGAAATCATCGTTGCATGTTAGCCATTTAGATAAACCTTCTAATGAACGATGCCCGTATTGTTAAAAAAGGTTTAAATCAGAAAGCATTAGTGGGTAATACCCTCTATTCTTACGTATTTCTTATGAATATTTTTATAGATAAACTATCAATCTCGTTTTGGTTTAGTTTTTTGTACAGCAATTCAGCACCTGAATGTCGACAATATTTTTTAAAAATAAACGTATAAACAGAGTATGTAGTTTTTGTAAGAAATCAGTTTGTAGGTCAAGTTTCATTGACGTATTTTTGTAAAGAGGGTCCTGTCGTGAGACAGATGTATTGCTGGTATATACAATTATTTTTAATTATATTACTGGTAATATTTTTTTTTCAAAAATGTATTGTGGTATTATTTTCTTCTCCAACAGTTATGACTAGAATTTTCACTATAAAAGTCCATTTTTACTTTTATAGGATTTTGACCCCAGTATGGGGGCTACCTAATTTTTCCATAGCTGAGACTTAGAAGGTGCTACTACACCGGGTCAGGGTAGATATAGTAACAAAAGCATTTAAGAGGTGGTTCTACGCTCCTCTCAACCTCCCAATGCTGACAAATGCAGATTATTGTTATACACAGGACATGGAGGTAGTTTATCCTCATACCCCGGACACCCCATTGCACTCAGTTTACTCATCTACAATATTCTGTAAACTTCGAGCAAGCGTTGATTTCACAAAAATAGAGCGGCAATAAACAAGGCACACCAGTAGTAATTGTTTTCAGTCTAATATAGATAACCTGTTAATTGCCGTGAATTTGTTTCTCACTGTGTGTTCAACTCCTGTACCATTTGGTTAGATTAAGTTCAACCAACGTTCAGGTCTTTACGTTTGTAATTCTTTACATGAAATATTTTTATTGAGCGAGTTACGCATATCATATTTTTTGAATTTTAGCTTGTTCGATTATTAAAGTTATGCGTATGTGTAATAGTGAACTAGTAAACATATATTAGAAACCATCTGTGAAATAATTTAAGAATTCACTGGCTTTAGCTGTCTTTAAGTTCAACATCAGCGATGATATTATGCATGAACCTATTCTCTTACAGATGAGTCGGAATATGTGACAACTTGTCGAATGCTCTGACGAGCAAAATTAGTAGAAAATAAAATAAAAAGAAAATAGGCTTAAGAATATTTTCAAAGACACTTCCAAAGAGACGTTAACATCAAAACTTTTTGTTCTATCAAGGATAGATTCAAGCCTTCAGCAGGAATCGTTATACTCTAAAGGCAACCAGACAATGGAACATAACTTGAAGAATACGACCATTCTCACATATGGGGGAGACATATAAAAGAAGACTAACATTGCGAAAGATCATTTCTTTCTTAGATTTTAAACTTTCTAGACATTTCTTTCTATAGCCGCCATTACCAACGAATGTTACATGTTTCTTTTCACTAGCGCAGAATGTTTCATATTTCTCTCCTTTCCATTTTTAGACTTCAGAAAAGGACGCAGTAAAGCAAAGTGAAAAGCTTTCCTTTTATCTATAGAGGAAACTTTTACAAAGTTTTAGATATATGTGTAAGTCTATTCATGAGAATACACACAAACTCGCACATGTATATAAAATTCGAGCAAAATAAATGATTGCATTGAACCACAAACTCTAAGATGAGGTAAACTTTATCAATCGAAGTAAACACAATTACAATTAGGTCACTGCTGAAGTTGTAAATTTATTCAATCACTATCAAATATAGTTCCTATTCGTGCACATCTGTTGCACGTATATAAAAATTAGGTCAAGAAAAACAGGCACTCGGTAGACAAGAAATTCGATAAATAAGGAGAGAAGAGGAACTGAATACCAAACAGATCAAGTGTTTGACCAGAGATGTTGTCCTGCTATAGCAGATACCTTCGAACCAACACCTGCAAAACCTAAATCAGTGCTTTTCATCGACGGAACACGGACGCTAAACGCCAACTTAAGATCAACCTGTATAAAAAAGGTTAAAGTACATTTCAAAACCTGTTTTACTTGGATTCAGTTTAGACCGGTCCATTACATACAGGCACTATATAGCAAAGTTGAAAACCAAGGTTGAATGATGAAAAACATCCTAACAGAGCTGGTTAACATCAAATTGGTTTCTCTTGCCAGTTCAATCTGCAACACAGACCAAGTTCTTTACTACTCCATTGAAGGATGTGCTTCACCAGTGTGGAGCACATAATAACATGCAAAGGGCATCTCGAGGTGGTGTAATTGTTAGCACACTCTTCTCGCTAGAACCATTATAATTGAGTAGTGTATTCGATCCTCACTGGGTGTCCCACACTTGGCTTTGTGCCACATCTAAGCTACGCTTAGAAAATCACCATATCATAACATGCAAAGAAAATCGATCCCCTCTTTAAAGGCTTCTTCCAGATCAAGCCAACCTAAATGAATGACCTCTATTTGCTATGTGGCATTGAACCCCCTTTTGTAAGACAGACAGGCTATTTTCAACTTGAAGATTTGAAACAAGAAACTAACCTACCTCATCTATTCCACGCCCGTGAACCAATGACAACGAGGCTCAGATTTCTACTGCAGTCTAACGACTAAACGACAAAGCTTTTACTAAGCAACAGTTCTTGTGGTGCAACCACTGTAAGAACCGGAAACGAAGGCTCTTACTCTTAGCCCTAAAGAATCCATAGCCCTGGCTTCAGTGATGCCCGGATCTTCTGGGTGTGCCTAAATTGCTTTCTCCAAACAGCTATGGTCACTGTAGAGTAAACTTTAAAAAATGGGGATATGCCAGCGATGATGATCCCAATGCGGCCAATAATAAATTATGGAGAATCTTCTAGTTTGCCCTAATTTTGGAGATTAATGAACACTTAGCAACTATTAAAACATAACAAACCAGGCAAGGCGGTGTGTGCAACAGTTGATGTGGATAGTCTAACAATTTGACGAGAAAGTCAAGCTACTGCTCTTTTGAGGCATCGTTTCCAAATCACCATGGTAAGATTCTGATCAGTGTTCAAGGGGTTTCAATGGATTAGAGCACTGCGGCACCTTTAAATGGTTAGAATGAATTGTGTGAACTAAAGTTTGTTTGAAGAAATGTTGAAAGGGAAACAGGTTTACGATTGTCAAAAAAGAAAAACATCCTAAAATGTATATAAAAATACGGCAAGTATAAAAACAATGAAAGGTACTGATTGTGAGTTCGTGAGATACCATCTTCTACATTTTCCTATCATGTATACTAAATGTCTTCAAAATGTTGTTTAGGAGAATTGAGTGTTTATTTATTTATGCATTTGTTTTTTTAAGTTATGCATTTTATTTATGCGCGTTGTTATTTTTCTGTGGTTGAAAACGTTAGTGTTTGAAATAAAGTTTATTTGATTTAGCTTTCTGGATTTTATTTAGTAATTTTTACTCACGCTGTATTGTATGTAGCGTAGTTGGAGTCTTTTGAGTCTGCATTGAGTAATAAGATCTGATTTTTTGTTAATGAATTTATCTTCTGGATACGAGATTATTGAATTTAGAATCGGAAACGAGGCATACACAAAAGGAATGAATCCATAAAATCCATAAATAGATTCAAAATAATAAAAAAGAGCAAATTAAAGAGTTAAATACCTACCATATATAAAGATAAAAGGATGATTTCATCTTTGCACTGTTTTCAGTAATTCTGAGATGGTATATATACTGTGTTGATGCACAAAGAGAGTGTCCATAAATTATCAGTTTATAAATGATTGTCCATATTTTATTGTGTCTATTAGAGTTAAGATTAATCAATACACTACTTTACATATAAAAGAAATATTACTAAATTCAAATTTAGACATAGTTTGTTATTTTTAATATAATTCACTTTTTTGTAGATATTAACAGTGAGAATTATTCATTCAGGAGATTTAATGGACATGACAATACCGTAAGAAAAGCTGAAATTGTACCGTGGTTCATAGAGACAAAATCAGTCAAACAGTAAAAAGTATGAAAGAAAAAATCGTGTTATTATCTGTGTCAGGCACAAGAAACTTATAAGAAACAAGAAGTAACTGGTAGAAAAAGAAATTGGGCATCACATCTAAATGTGTTGCGCGCAACCAATGAAGAGAATGTTGAATTTTCCTAATATTTTAATTAAACATCTCAGACAGAACATTTCAACATTATTTCTTTACACATCTATTTCAAATTATCTACGGTTTTTCATTTTTTATCAGAACTTAAAAAATGATAAAATATTTTATGGACATTATATATATATATAGTCAGTTAAGTATATTATATGTATTTATATATATATATATATGTATATATAATTAATGTGGAGAAGTTTAGCAGTTAGCTTAAAGGTTTTTCATATATTAACATATATACATATATTTTTCTGAAATAATGCATTAATAAGAAGGCATTATCGAAGAAATTACCTTCAAAATATTTGACTATAAACCTGAATAGTGAATACATCACAATAATGCCTTCAAAAATATTCGATGTCAGTATGGCTGATATAACACTGAAAGACACATTACTTCACATTTATTCTATTAACGCTCTATCTCTACCTTGATATCAAGCACTTTATGACAAAATGCCTCTCTACCAGTAAAAACAGCAATTTTACCCCTCAGCATCATTAACATTTAAATTTATATATATATATATATATATTGAATGAGGCATTGAATACGAACTAAAGAAGCGATAGTCTGTTTCCTGTTAAACGCAATTTTCAGACAGTATATATAGCCTGAATGACTTTACTCAAAGTGAAAAGGATGATTGACAAAATAAACTATATATATATATATATATATATATATATATATATATATATATATATATATATATATATACATAAATTAACGAAGTTTAACAAAGCTTGGTTATAAACAACTGAAAATTTGAAAGGATTTGTTTGAGCATTATTTTTGATTGATATGCATATTTAAGTAGATATTCTGTTTTATCATCAAACTGTATTATATATTTATATCTACCAGCCTGATTATTTATAACCAAGTTTTGTTAATGTTCGTTAATTTCCGTAATGGTTATTACGATGATTTCAAAAATTGTGTTATAGGCTTAATTTGACTTCGTTCAAACTGATCGTCGTTCGACAGGTCTAAGATGCGCCAGATCACATGTTTGCTTCCCCTATGTGGATAGGGGTGGCAGGTTCGAATATAGCCGATTGACACGCATTTTCATAATAAAATTTTATCGTAAACAATCTGGCCGGTAGATATAAATATATCTTACAGTTTGATTATAAAACAGAATATCTACTTAAATACCAGTATCGATCAAAAATAATGTTAAAAAAATCCTTTCATATATATATATATATATATATATATATATATATATATAGACATATTTATAATGATGTTGGAAAATTTAGTAAAAAAAAAAATATTCTTTGTCATATTCAACGAAAGATTTTTGAAAGAAACGTTGCAACACATACACACACACACACACACACACACACATATATATATATATATATATTATTGTATATATATATATATTATATATATATTATTGTATATATATATCCAATATTGTTATTGTATATATATATTGTTATTTTATATATATATATATATATATGTATACACATATATATATATATTGTATATTGTATATATATATATATATATATATATATATATTATTGTATGTATCAAACAATGGCAAAGTTCGAGCGCTTGCTCTTGATATTTCGAAAGCGCTTGGCATTTCATATATTTTCTGTCAGCGAGAAATATTTTGTATACATTCAGTTTAAATTTTGTGCTAGAAATTTGAGTATTAAGTTTGTATTTTAGAAGAACAGAAACGGTGATGAGAGTTAAAGTTTCATAAAAAATAATGTGCACATTTTTAAAAAAATCATATTAAATGAGTGAGGTATCGAGAAATAGTCGGGAAAATTAAATAGATTTTAATTTAATTTATGTGACAATGCATTATGCATCTGCTTGAACCAGTATAATTTTTTCCGTTCTTTTCTTAAATCTTTTCAATCGATAAACTCTACACAATACTGTATGTATCTTCCGCATTGTAATGAAATGGAAGTGTGGGGGAACGATTAAAGGCATTCGTGACTGAAGAAAACAACGCATAACCTAAATATAGATGACGGAGCAAGGTTTAGGTTAGAAAACATCAAGAAAAAAATTAGTAAGAGCTACACAGGACAGAAAAAATTAGAGAGTCATGGTAGCCAACGTCTTGACTGTTGACGGTACATAAAATAAGAATAAATGAGTTAAAATTTTATATTTGTTGATATTTGATTATCTCCAATATTTCGCCTTTTGTCATCAGCTTTTCCGTGGTTCAGGCAATCCCATAATAATCGTCTTAAAATTAGTTCTGACATTCTCGTGTGTGATATATGAAAAACTACCTTTTTCTATTGAGCTAATGTTTATATCGGGTTGGGCAACAGTATTTAATGCACGGACAAATGAAAGATTTATAAATGTTCAAGACTGTCATATTCTGTTATCATAAAAAACACCTTTAAAAATGCTTACTTTCTAGAATATATTTTTCTCATTTCTATATTTAAAATAATGCATGAAAATAAGCTGTCTGTACTTTTAAGATGAGATAGTGTTTATGCTATTTACATTGGTCAGATTATTGTCCTCATCATTATTGCCATGTTTACGAAGTTGCACGCTCCGGCCTTATTCAGGTAGCCATGTAGCTATCTCCTTTTAATTTAATTCTATTAGATATTTGTTCATAACTGTTGTAGCCTGGTATTGAACTCAAAATGTATATAGATGTCGGTTAGTTCCAGTGATTTGACTCAAATAGTTGTGAGTTCGATACTAGGCTACAGCAGTGGTGAACAAATAACTTAGAGAGGAAATAGCTGCATCGCTACACGCATAGAATGAGCATGACATACTCCAGGGATCGTAATAAAGGGTCTGCTTAGAAATTTCATAGCTCTTGAAGAAGGCCAGTGTGCACAACGGCCGAAACGTTGTAAACATGGGAATGAAGATGAGGACAATAATCCGAACAACGTAAATAACGTAATGAAAATAGCCTTTCAGAATTTACTACTGGGTGTCGGATAGACAGATGGACGGAAGGACTGAGTAGATAAACAGTGCGGAAAATATCATCCGGATATATTGAAGTACTGAGTTCAGTCACTACACTGGGTACGCAGAATGATATAAAAAAAGAACACTACTTACACTATTTATATTTTATTGTCATCATCATTGTTGTTGCTATCACAGCATTTCGGTCATTGGGCCCCCCGTCCCTTGATCAAGTGTATATTGATCTGGATATACTAAATTTGAACTGAACCCGTTATTAAATCTATGGATGAATAATTTTCTCTTTCCATAGTCCATGTCTATGGATATCGTCTTATTCTTATTTTTAGTGCTGTTCTGTTAATTTTTGTCCGATTTCACTGCTCGGCACAATGACTGAACGCATAATTCCTATGTCACCATAACGACAATCCTCATCCTAAAAATTTAGACAGAAAAACGAAAACTACCAAAGATTTCTTCTTTTGGGATAACACATGACCTGGCAGACATAGGAATTAGAACATTGTTTAACATTGTCAGAACTGTTGATGGAATAACTATCTTTAAATGACTTATTTCAGCATTTAGAATTTATGGGAGTAGGTCTTGGATATTTTTTTTTAATCATATCACCCCAAGCAAGGCGATAACGCCACTGATGCGCAGGGGGCTACGTAAGGGTAAAAAGAATGGAAAAGAGAAAGCCGGAAACCGCATCCTAAACAGGAAACAAGGGATGAGCCTCTTCACCTTTTCAATAGATGTGGGTGGAGTGTGAACCGGGCGATAGTTTAGTCTATCAACTCCAATTGAGAAAAAAAAATAAAAGAGAGTGAAAAGATTGGAAAAGAGAAAACCGGAAACCGCATCCTAAACAGGAAACAAGGGATGAACCTCTTCACCTGTTCAATAGATGTGGGTGGAGTGTGAACCGGGCGATAGTTTAGTCTATCTACTCCAATTGGAAAAAAAATAAATAAAAGTGAAAAGACTTGAAAAGGGAAAACCGGAAACCGCATCCTAAACAGCAAACAAGGGATGAGCCTCTTCACCTGTTCAATAGATGTGGGTGGAGTGTGAACCGGGATATATCTAATTTTGGATATAATATAATACATGGTAGACCTTGTAAAGATTCGTGATTACCCTCAGTGTTTTCAGTTCTTTTTCATTTCATGAAAACCAAATTTATTTTCGTTTCACAGAAATATCTACATTGTGAGAATAAAATAATTATTTAAATGTCTTTAGGTTAAGTTCCCTACTGCTAACAAAATTACATTCTACCATGAATAATAAAAAAAAATTAAAAGAATCAGTTCAATAAGTTTAATGAATAGCATGCTCTTCTGAATCGAATGTTGTCTCGAGCCATCAGTTAGAAAATATTCCATAAAGGATTTTGAGAAAACAGCATAAAAAATTTTGAGATGAAATTAATGAAAGTAATTAATTTACAAAGGCGGTTCAAATGTGTTGCATACCAGTGTAAGAAATGAACACAAATACTGTTCTGATAGTTTATATTTTTTATTTACTTTATATCTATTCAGTCATGTTACTTTTTATAATACTGAACTTGAGAAAGAATAAGACACATAGTAAAGAGGATTTAAGGAGCGGATCTCTTATCTCAGCAACAAGGCCAATAGTATTTTCATATTATATTCATACAAGCCATATTGTCTTGGATGATCCAGTTAGTAATTTGGATCCATGAGAAAAAATTCAAGTTCTAAAGTTTTTATTTTTTTGCTTGAAAACCCTTTCGTTTGTTATGATGGACCTTGTTTCACTATTGTTTTTGTTTAATTTGGTTTGATTTGGCTGATTTTATTTAACGGTGTATCAACCTCTATGAATTATTTGATACGGAAACTAAATATTTTGAGTGTAGTTTTATGGCTTCAACTACAGATAAAATGTCATTTTGGTAATTTTGCTATAAAATTTTTTGTTGGTAATTCTTCTTTAACAATGTATTGACGGTAATTCTACCAGAAATATGTATCATTAGTCATTTTTTATATATAAAAATGTATTTCTCGTATGTTTACTATTAAAGATATATTTTTATGCTTTCATAGTGTTTGGGAAGTTCACTATTTGCCTATAGCTAGGGCCCTAACAGGTGCTAATAATCACTTTGGTACAACATCACACCATCACGTGTCCAAAGTTTATCATATTTGTTATTTATTTAGTATGGTTTCTTTCTCCCACTAGTCTTCTTACACATTCCTTTTCATTAGCTTGTAACTCTATTTTTCCTTCATCACTAAAAATTACCTTGCCACGTTCATATTAGAAACTTGAATAAGTTCTTGCTGATTTTTCCCGAAAAGTAATCATTTATTTACAAAAATTAGTAAGAAACATTTCATTAAAGTATTGTCCATCGCTAGTCACTAGTTTTACGCATCTTTCTGGCAGCATTTGAATTACTATCCCGTAAAAACAACAAGTCTTTAGAGGCTAACGTCTACTAGACCCATATTTTGGCATCTTCATAAAAATGAAAGTTCTACTCAGTCAGGCAATGGGCCATCGATCGGAGCAAGTGATAATTCGGCGGTGAATACGGAGGGTGTGGTAAGACATTCAATTCCAACGTTTCCAAGTAGGTTTTCACCATTTGGCAACATGTGGCTTAGTGTTGTCATGTTGCAAAATCACTTCGACCTGTCTTTGCTTGTATAGAGGCCGTTTTTCTTCAATGCTCAACTCGAAGGCATCCATTGAAGTCGATAGAGATCTCCCGTGATGGTTTCGATCAGTCTGAGCAGCTCATACTAAACTACACATAGTTTCTTTCAACAAATGCAGAGAAAAAGCTTCGAACCGTGGATATTTGTTTTATAGTCGAAGCTGATACATGGCCGAGATTACCCCACAATCTTCTATGCTTAGGGTTATTGAAATATTTCCATTTTTTATCGATGAGATGCAAAAAATTTTTTTCTGCCTTTGAAGCAGCCATTTACATGTGACAAGATGCCGTTCGACGTCTCTCGGCTTCAAATCGTACGGCAACCAATGTCCTTGCTTTGAATCATTCCTTATGCTTGTAAACGTTTTGAAATTGTTGTGTGATCAAATCTTAATGATTCTTAATGATACCTGACGTAATGCCTCCAATTCTTTAGTCCGCCAGAAAGTTCTTTATCTTCGACATCGAAATCATTATTTTTGAAGCGTCTAAACCAATATTTGCTTGTTGTTTCCAACAGAGCATGATCGCTGTAAGTCTCAACTAGAATTTTGTTCGTTTAAACTGCAGATTTCTATTGAATAAAGCAGTGCAGTAACATTCCCCGCAAATGCAATTTCCTTGGGACGAAATCCGACATGTTTAACACTACGCAAAAACCAATTTGTTTAAACATCGACAAAATGACATGTACTGAATATCTAGCTAGCTTATAGTACTTCTTTATAGATGTTTTACCATCAAAAACTACATAAACTCAGTTACGGGAACTCAAACTGATGGAAAACAACGAGAACTTGTTCCATGTCGTAATAGCAGACCATGTTAGGTTTCTTTTGACCAGCTGAATCTTCTATTCCGATATGGTTTGGTTAAAGGTGGATCCTGCTGCTAGATACTCGTTTAATTTAATTTATTTTTTTTGTTTTTAAATCCACTATATCAACTTGATCAACTGAAACATCACTGTTAAGACTACATTTATTTGTTTGGCTGTTAATTTTGAATTGCCTACCATGACTCACTCAAAGTTTCTTTCATCATTCTCATTTAATTTTTTAGTTTATACTATTCTAGTATCAGTAAAACTATTCTAGTATCAGTAAAACTATATGCTTTTTACACTGTTTCCGAAAATTATCAGCTACTTATCTCTCGATCAGTAGTTTTCCTTTTTAAAGTCACAGCCTTTACTTTTTCGGCAGAAACAAGTCATACTTTTCGTGTAAAAATCAAGGTAATATTCAACTACTGTGATTTACCAAGGCAGCCGAAGACTATGTTATCAAGATGGAAGAATTTCTACTTTGAAAATTTCACATTATCATGATTTTATCATCTCAAATCTTTCATTGGTTCAATAGTTTCGAATTATTTTTTATCAGCTTTAAGGAGCTTAAAGCGATGTATTTTTTGTTAAAAGGCACCTATGAAAATTCAACTTATTTTCCGATCCTCAAGGTCCACAGACACTAATGTTGAAAACACACCGTTAAACAACCTTAACTTCTTAATAAAATGAAGATGCATAATAATTTGATGTAGTTGTCCCAATACTTTTTCAGGTCAGAGATTTTTTTTTCAACCAAGCAACTATTCTCCTTATCGGCTTGGAAATTAATTATTCATATTCAGAAGGACAAACTTCTTTCACAAAATTAAAATTTGACACATCGTTTCCTTCAGTAATAATGTATCTCCCAATTGAAAACCCTGCTTTGTTTACAAAAATACGTTTTCACCTAGTACCTTCACCGAGTGGTATTCTGATACTAATGTTTACCGACCACTGTGAAGAAGTAATAAATCCTATCCCAAATCGGAAGAGTATTGGAAGTTTTATTAGTAAGACTCAATCGAATCGACGAACAGTTGCTAAGCAACGTTCTCCCTCTCTCCTTTCCCTCTTTCTTCAAAATATCTGGCGAATACTCGGATACGCACTTCAAAATTCAAGTGAATTCACATGATCACAGCTATAATTCATGAAGCTGCTTCTGTGAGCGCAAGAGAGAAATCTAAATGAAACTTAAAACAGCGAAAGTGAAAGTAGCGAAAACGAAAGTAGACTTGAGCCTGAAGGTTTCTCATGGTTTATTTGTTTGAAATTTATAATTAGATATTCACCACTGCCGGGGTTCTGTGATTATCATTGATCCACACTGAACAATTGAAATATTACATTCGCCCTGAATAAAGTCAGCACACGTAATTTGATATTCAATTAATTTAATCTGATTCCGACATAATAGATTGTTTATGCAATAGATATTGAAGCACAGACTCAGTGAACAAACCAACGGCAAATAACCCTTGACCAACTATTTGGAAATAATAGCAATGATACTCGTCCACGTCATGCGTGAATTTCTTTAGTTTTTTTCTTCATTTCTCTTAATATCATGCTTCAATAATTGAAAAAAAATTATTAAATTTTACTCATTCTTAGAGTCAACATTTGAAAGTTATCTATCCATCTTCACATAAGCGATTGCTACTACTCTGTGGTAAAATACTTTTAATAGTAAAAGCTACACAATACACTGCTCGAGAGTCACTCAAGTTAGGCTCTTATTGAATGTGTTGTGTTGTATAAATGAATAAAAAAGGTTATTGACACTGAAGATTATGAGACTTCTAAAGAAAAATTACTAATTACGTAAAGATGATTTTAAAATAAGTAACGTAAAGAGGTTAAAATTGTAACACCCACGCAGAGGTTTGTCCAACAATGTAGCAGTTCTTGGGGAACATCACTTAACTACTGGAATAAGGAGAAAATAAAGGTGATTCAACTCCATGGAAATGGCACTAATTGTCCAAGTTTTAAAGATTTGAACTGAAGGGGTTCCATGGAAATTGCAATAAAGTTGCACTTGTGCGGAAGATGCTGTACATGGAAGAATAGGTTTTTACTCCAAAAAGACCTCATAAACACTTTTAAATTCAATCTAAACTAGATACTGATGCTTAAACAATTCCTTTATAGTCCAGTTTTGGCCTATTCTGTCTCTTGTAAATACAATTTACAATGCATGCCGGGAAAAGTCAGGAACAATCACCCCAATATAAATCTCCATAGTCTTCGAAAATTTCCATCATATATTTTCTGACTTCCATAAATGTTATTTATACTGTTTGATTTCTATTATTGTTATTTATACAGTTTGATTTACTAAAATACATTATTTATTCTACATTGTATAATAGCTTATCGAATAGCATTTTAAAATTCTTGTTTGCTTATTTACCACTAACTTTAAGGCTATTTCTTTTCAAATGTCATGTCATATACGTAAAACACTTATTAAAAGCAGATGACTGCCACTAAGACAGAAGAAAACTTGAATTTGAGGTTCCACAATAAATATGTAGCTGCTCTTTGGAATATAACCTACGATAAAGGTATTGATTAATTAAACAAACGCAAGTACCCCATTTAGATGTGCATAAATTCTTTGGGAAGTCATTTGTGGTCTACAGAAAGGATAGTTTCGAAACTTAAAAAAGAAGACAGACGATATGAAGTGTATGGGATAGAAATGCTATGCTTTCTTAGGGCAGGTTTCGATATCAAATGCGACAGGAAATAGAGGAAAAGGGAGTGCACAGTGGTAGAAACGTGTAAAAAACTAATTATGAGAAATTTATTCCGAGTGAACCATTATTTATTATTTATTCCGAATGAAATAGGCCACAATATAGGGCCAAAAGGTAACATTCAATGCAGGTCATCTGGTTAGAATTCATTTTCGTGCTCTATCATTTTTTGTCTGTTTTTAGAATACTGTTATCGAAACGACTTCAATTTCAGATTTTTAAAATGCAGCAGATATATATTGATGTTATCCTAGCTTACATAAGGTTATATACTATGTTTTTGACCCAAAGATCTACTTGAAATGCCAGAAGAGCTTCATTCAAACAGAAAGATTATTTGCGTAATCAGTAAGCTCTACTGAGAACAAACAACATGCTAATCAATAGAACCCACAGTTTTGTGAATTAACAAATATAGAAAGGAATAGGTTCATTTAATCTATACAGGTAATGTAACGGTTATCGTCACGTAAAGTAAAATCAGAAGCCGAGATCCAATTTCGGTTAATTCTTTTATGTTTACTTCACTCTAAACCTATTTAAAAAGACAGATATGTCTTCTAGCTATGGATTATATAGCAGAGTATACTGGGCTTTCTTGGGTAGGAGTCAGAAGAAGAGAACAAAGGCTAAATTAAAACATCATCCTGAAGAGGGATAATCACTGGCAGATTATCCTGCTTAGAATATCAGTGAACATAAAGAACGGACAGAGAAAATATTTTCAACGTACCAAGTAAAAGCTAACACGCCGGATTTCTTTGTCTGATATCAAATAGTGAAATCCATAAACGCAGACAAAATTTCTTGCTAAGTAGATTCTAACTTATAAAGAAATGTTAAGTGAAAGTATGAAACCTCAACGGAGACATTTTTATAGCAAAGATAATGAATCTTGTTGAATGGAAAATAAGCAATTCGATAGGTCGAGTGAAAATGCAACTGAATTCGATAGGTCGAGTGAAAATGCAACTGAATTCGATAGGTCGAGTGAAAATGCAACTGAATTCGTTAGTTTCAAGTGAAACGTCGACAAAAGAAACTACAAAAAGATTTGTTTACACGAAAAGCACATATGAATAAATCATTAAATATTCGGTTAAAAAAATGGAAGTCTTGATAAAATAATACGAGAAACAAGATATTGGAAGGGAGTTGCATATTATACTGTTTTATATAACAATTATCTATATATTTATCGATTTTACAGGGACTATTTTGGCTGGAACAATATTAGAGCAGCTCTCAAACTTAGTGAATTATCGAACAGTCTTGGAGACTTGGAACTTACTAATAGGAACTCCATTGCTGATGCCCTGGAAACATTATTTACTGATCTTGTCTTACCCAAGAGAAGAGTACTATATCACCCACTGAGGAAGGTGGAAACTAGATTTAAAGTAACATTTAGTGTTATTCTACACAAGGCTTGATAAATGTATATAGCTAAATGTAGTCTGGCACATAGTCACGGCACTGGAGTGATTCTCTCCAATAGCAATTGCAACCCTATGAAATTGGTCATTCAGTAATATAGTAGCTTAACAGGATGTTGCACAAAAAGACGCATAAACACACACACTCATACATACATACATATATATATATATATATATATATATATATATATATATATATAACAGATATAAAATATGAAGTTAAATTACAACATATTACAACATAAATTGTGCCGAGAGACATTTAAATTGGTGTACCACGCCTGTGAACGAAGCACCTGTGAGTGTGACTGTCTCAATACGAAGTTCAGCGCTCCTGCCAGCATCTGACACTTCTTGTTATACTCTTTTGTAAATAGGAGTAGATAGGTCCGCCTATCACCCAGTCAACACTCTTCCCTGCTCTTCTTGGGTCCTATATATATATATATATAGGACCCAAGAAGATATATATATACTAGCAGTATAGCCCGGCGTTGCTCGGGTGTAATGAAAGATTTAAAACTAATATATAGATTGGAGCTGAGACTCTTTGGACATTGGTACGAAAGACTAAAAAGCAATAGTTGTATCCATTTAAAGGAACACAGTAGACTGTAAAAAATGAATGGATGTAAGTCATATTTTGATTTCCTGGCATCGATATCAAATAAGTTTTTCCGTCGTAAACTGAATTTTGAAGGCTAAATAAGTCGATTTTAAATTCGCGCATGAGTGTTGCTTGTTTTTGATTTTGTACACTACCATATTATAGTAGGGGTAGTTGGTCACTGTCTGTGAAAAGATTAACTTGACGCAATTCCCTGTGTCAGAAAGTTTCAAATTCCATGAAGTAGTGGCTCGCATTCGCTCCGAAAGCTCTAATAAGAACATTTCAGCGTGTTTGCGTTTCATTACATAGCAATGTGTCATTTTTTGCAGGTTTTTGGGAATGTAAAAGATAACAATATATATTTTATAAATATAAAAGTGAACATTGAATCCTACCATCAGAGGCGACAGAGTGTTTGATGATATGTCTGATGATTGCACCTAGCATGAAACAGTCTCTCGCCTCTGAGTGTTGACTTCAATGTTCCCTTATATATTTACATACGCTCTATCTCTGATATGGAGCACTTTATTCTATAAATACGGTACACCTTAAAAACATATTTCTTCATATATATATATATATATATATATATATATATATATTCACTAAATAACGATATATATATTAAACACAGCAAAATACATTACTTGGAACTCTGTTAGTAGAACGATAAATACTGGTGAGGTATATATACTATGATGCAATCCTCGAACTAAGACTTACACTGATTGTGCGGATGCAGTGTTTGCTATCTCACTCTGTCTCTGCTTATCTTCTCGCTGTCCTTCTGCTGCCACTTCTTGTTAAGGGAAGTATATGTAGTAGTTGGAGGAGTTCAATTCGTTGTATGGGTGATGCCACCAGGACAGAAATTAAGTGAATAAACTAGGCTAAATTTAGTTTCAATCAGCATTGTAAATATCTACAAAACAAAAACTGAAAACTCCTGTCTTGTTCTTAAATAGCCTCGTTTGATGGAAATCTTCCTATGGATGTCATTCACATATAAATGGTCAGCTGTATACAACCTCTCTAAGAGGTATTGTTAAAAATGGTTTGGAGTGTACGGATATGATGACGATCACACGTTTTAACCTTGTGAACTGGCGCCAGAGAACCACAAAAATATAACTGAAACCACGTCACTTGTAAATTTTTAATAGCAACAGCTTAAATGGTCAGAACATGAAAATGAGATATGATAATCTGCGAATTGATTAATGATAATCGGTCCTTTTTTTCTACTTTTGATTCACCAGTTTACGGTAATTATGTATTTTCTTTCTAATCCTTCTTAAAATATGTATTTTGTTACAGTACTAAAACATATTGATTCATTTCCCAAAATGAAATAAGAAATAATGAAATCCACGGCACACAGTAGGAACGTTTTTCTTTCACAAAAATTGATTTCTATAAAAACTTAAAGAATATTAAGGTCTTTTCTAGCGTCAATACGCAATCTAATTTTTAATACTAAGTTAATATGTGGTTAACCGTGTATCACTACTTATCCCGAAGACAATAATAATAATAATAATAATAATAATAATAATAATAATAATAATAATAATAATAATCGCGTATTAAATTTCTTCAGCGAAGACATTGGAATGAAATTTAATTTGAATAAATGTGCTAAAGCTACAGTTTTACGTGGATCAATACAAGAAACATCCTCAATTAGCCTAGACCCTGCTGTAACAATAAAAGAATTGAAACCAGAAGAAGCTTATAAATACCTAGGTGTAAATGAGAGCGAAAACATTCACCATAAAAAAATGAAAGAAATAGTGCGTAAAGAGTACTATAGAAGGCTACGAATGATATTAAAAACTGAATTAAATTCACAGAACAGAGGTATGGTCATTAATAGCCTTGCAATCCCAGTTGTCCAATATAGCTTTAACATCTTAAACTGGACTCTAAACGACATCAGGCGAATAAATGCTAAAACAAGAAAGCTTCTTTCTAAGCATAAGATGCATCATCCAAAGGCTGATGTAGACCGTCTATACATACCCCGTAAAGAAGGTGGAAGAGGTCTTATTCAGCTGGAATTGTCATACAAGACAACAACTATTGGCTTACTAACATACATAGAAACAACAAAGGATTGGATGATACAATTAGTAAGGCAACATGAAGAAAGAAAGAAAAAATATTCAATAATAAAAGAAGGCAGTAAATTCAAACAAGATTTACAGTTAGTAGATTCTGTAGAAAAGCAGAACGGAAGCCAAGAGCCGACTATTGCGGCAAAGAATATGAAAATGAAAGCCAAAGATAAAGCTCTTGAACAGATGAAACAGCGCTGGCAAGACAAACCTCTGCATGGCCAATATCCAG
The DNA here is from genome assembly GCA_037127315.1 of Ascarosepion bandense. NCBI lineage: Eukaryota > Metazoa > Mollusca > Cephalopoda > Sepiida > Sepiidae > Ascarosepion > Ascarosepion bandense. The sequence goes on from JBBBDQ010001669.1 coordinate 2,052,466, forward strand.
TACGTGCCAATAAATCCAATGTTGACAAAGTTAATACTCATCGGATTGTAACATAGCAATCAAGGATTTTGAAAAACTGTCAAAATATAAAGACCTGGAAATTGAAATAGAAAAAATGTGGAAATTGAAAACAAGAGTTGTGCCAGTGATAGTAGGTGCACTTGGAATGATAAAAAATGGAACAAAACAACACATTGAAAGAATCCCTGGAAACCCCAGCTTAAGAGACATACAAAAAATTGTTTTATTAAGTACAGCCCACACACTAAGGAAAACTTTATCTATGTAATGCTGGGGATGATAGGGAAGATAGAAAAACATGAAATGGAGCCATAACAACACGCCACTACCTGCCTTAGGTCTCCCCGCAGACTTGGTTGGTAGTGAGACCAAAGCAGAAATCAAAATATGATGAAAAATGACATAATAATAATAATAATTGGGTAGACTTTTGGACCTGTGCGTCACTCGTGGGAAAAATATGATAAATACAAATAGAAATAAAAAGTTCAGTATGACACTTACAGTGAATAAACAGGGAGCCCGTACTTCAGGAGGGAACCTACCTGAGGTTGGAAAATCTACCATAGGAACAAACTCCTATACAAAGAATGAATTTTCAGGACCTCACAACCAGGATAATCCTAATGATAGCCCTGAAAATTCTCCAGCTAGATATATAACCGTATATTTAAAGAAAGAAAAAATAAAATGGTCTCGTGAAGGGTACAATGTCGTTATGACTTCATTTCGTGAAGCGTTACGCAAACCTCAAAAAACATCACTCGTCAAACATATGATATTTGGCGAGAAAAGTTTGGACAAATAGAAAGTACATTGACAAAAATAAATTGGCCAATGTACGAAGATACATCTTGCAAAATAACCGATTGACAGAGGCTAAAATTATTGAGATAAAAAGAATTGCAACCAGAATAGACGAATCAACAAAATCTGAAAAGAAACCAAAATCAGAAATAAAATGTAGTAACATCAAACAAGCTAGACGTTATAATGTAAAAACCGTGATATATACAAATCACTGTGAAGATAATACTGTAAGTTTAGAAGTGCTGGATAGGTGTGATAGGAGTCAGTTACAACACGACAATAAAACGAGTTCAGAAAACATTGAACAGAATTATTTTGCGAAAAACAAGAACAGTATACAAGGTGCCAAGGAAGAAATCAAGAACTATATAAGTCAAATAAAAAATATTGCAATGGAGGAACGAGAACAGCTCCCAAAATTACAACCAACAAAGCATAACCTTGAAACTATTAAGCTTTACAATGCAGCACTCAAATTAATTTTGAATGAAGAAGACATTCATATAAATCTCGATGAAGCAGTATATGCATCAGCAATAGCAGCAACAAAAAAATTGAACATCAAATTAAAAACAAAGCAGTCTCGCAGACATGACGATCTAACTTGGAAAAGAAAAATAGAAAAAGAAATCGAACAACTTAGAAGTGAACTATCTGTACTCGATGAACTGACAAGAGGAATTAATGTAAGAACAAGAAAAGGCTGAAAAGTCGAAAGAAAATACAACATTAGAAATGAAAACGAAGTTCTATCAACTAAGGAAAAAATAAAGCAAACAATACAACTGAAGGCTCAAAGAATAAGACGCTATGAGAAAAGATCAAGATTCTAAAGTCAAAAGAATATTTTTCAAACTGATGCAAATAAATTTTACAGGGAAATGGGTAAAGAAGAATTGAAGTGACAGCCACCCTAAAACGGAAAAAGTTATACAGTTCTGGGAAAAAATATGGGCTTGCCCTAAAGAACATAACAAAGAAGTAGATTGGATTGTACAAGAGATAGAACGAATTACAAATAAATCAGACCCAACATGAGCTGGAATCCCAGAAGAGGATGTTAAATGTGCACTAAAAAGAGCACGCAAATGGAAGTTTCCAGGTAGAGACAAAATTCCTAAGTTTTGGCATTATTATTTAAATACAGCACATAAAAACTAGCCAAAGAACTTCAAGAAATGGTGAACGATCCCACTAAAATTCCTGCATGGATGACCAAAGGATTACATTTCTTCAACCCAACAATAGTGACACAAACAACCCGAAAAACTACAAACGAATTACATGCCTCACGACGACATACAAACAATTAACATTTATTTTAACAAAACACACATATTTATTCTTGGAAAGAAATGACATGTTACCGCTTAAACAAAAAGGGTGCAAACGTGGCTGTTAGGGATGTAAAGACCAATTGCTTATTAACAGAATGATCCTGGAAAACTGCTACAATGCGAAGAAAAATCTTAGTACTGCTTGGATAGATTATCGTAAGGCATTCGATAGCGTGCCACATTGCTGGATTATTAAGATATGAAATATATACAAGATATCCCTCGTCATCATCAATTTCATCAAACAATGCATATCGATATGGTAAACAACCGTTTACCTTAATCATATAAGTGGAACCTATCAGTCTGGTGTAATAAGCATCAAAAGAGGTATATTTCAAGGTGACTCTTTGTCTCCCTTAGTATTCTGCATATCATTAATAGCACTAACCAATCAACTTAATAAGACAGAATGTGGTTATAAAATAGACCAAAAGAAAATAAGCCATCTATTTTACATGGATGACTTAAAGTTGTATGCTAAGAATAATAACGAGCTAGAAGGTCTTCTGCAAACTGTACAATGCTTCAGCAAAGACATTGGAATGAAATTCAATTTGAATAAATGTGCTAAAGCTACAGTTTTACGTGAATCCCTACAACAAACATCCTCAATTAACTTAGACCCTGCTGTAACAATAAAAGAATTAAAGTTAGAAGATTATAAATACCTAGGTGCAAATGAGAGTGAAAACATTCACCAGAAAGAAATGAAAGAAATAGTGCGTAAAGAGTACTATAGAAGGCTACGACTGATATTAAAAATTAAATTGAGTTCTCAGAACAGAATTATGGCCATTAATAGCCTTGCAATCCCAGTAGTCCAATATAATTTAAACTTCTTAAACTGGACTCTAAACGACATCAGTCGAATGGATTCTAAAACAAAAAAGCTTCTTTCTAAGCATAAGATGCATCATTCAAAGGCTGATGTAGACCGTCTATATACCCCATAAAGAATCTGGAAGAGATCTTAATCAGCTAGAATTGTCATACAAGACAACAATTATTGGCTTACTAACATACATAGAAACAACAAAGGATTGGATGATACAATTAGTCAAAAAACATGAAAATAGAAAGAAAAATATTCAATAACAAAAGAAGGCAGTCAATACATACAAGAATTACAGTTAGTAGATTCTGTAGAAATGCAAACAGAAGCCAAGAACCAACTATTGCGGCAAAAAATATGAAAATGAAAGCCAATGATAAAGCTCTTGAACAGATGAAACAACACTGGCAAGACAAACCTCTGCAAAGCCAATATAAAGAACGTGCCAATAAATCCAATGTTGATAAAGTTAATACTCATCGATGGTTACGTGCATCTGGATTAAAGTCTGAGACTTGCAGCGGAAGACCAAAGTCTTTTCACTAGAAATTTCAGGCAAATATTATACATAATAATGTGGATCCAAAATGCAGGGTCTCTGATAAATACCAAGAAACAATAGACCATCTAATCTCAGGCTGTTCTGTGCTTGCCCCAAATGAATATAAAGTCGTCACAATAGAGTGGGTCAATATGTACATTGGACAATGTGTAAACAGTATGGTAAATCTGTAAAGAAACACTGGTATGAACATCACCCAGCACCGGTTACAGAAATAGAAGATGTCACCATTCTATGGGCTTACACCATCTACACAGACATAAAAATTGAAACAAATATGTTGGACATTATTGTTAAAACCCAGAAAGAAAATACTTGTTTATTAATTGATATGGTTTATCCAGCAGATTGTAACATAGCAACCAAGGAATTCGAAAAACTGTCAAAATATAAAAACTTGTAAATTGAAATAGAAAAAATGTGGAAATTGAAAACAAGTGCACTTGGTATGATAAAAAATGGAACAAAACAACACATTGAACGAATCCCTGGAACTTCCAGCTTAAGAGATATACAAAAAATTGTTTTATTAAGTAGAGCTAACACAATAAAGAGAAGTTTGTATATGTAACACTTGGAATGATAGTGGAGATAGTAAAAAAAATGAAATGGCGCCATAACAATACGCCACGACCTGCCTTATGTCTTCCCGCAGATTTAGTTGGTAGTGCGATCATAGCAGAAATCGAAATATGATGAAAAATGACATAGTAATAATAAGAAACGATAATTATGAAAATATATTCAATTGTAAACTTTTCGTCGACATTCGTGATGACATGAATATAAGAAAATATTTGATGTTGTTTTCTGGCGAAAAGGACAGATAGAAAAGAGGCATGAGTTCGTCAATTCTTTACTACAAAGTGAATAACAAGAACCTTATATTTCTGAAACTACTTTTCAACCCTTTACATTAGGATATAATAGAAAGAATATAATAGGTTTCTTAATATACTCAATATGCCGATTTATGTTCCGCAAATATTTAATTCATTTTCTCAGGCATTCCAAAAAAATACGGACTTTTATGAGCTGGTCACTAAACAAGGATCAATCCAATAATCTATAGTCTTTGGACGTAATGGGATTTTTTATATTGATTTTTACTCTTTACAATGCCGAAGAGCCCCTCGAGGGAGGTGGTTACAGAATAAGAGATATAATTTAAGGGATATTGGGAGACGATAACAAATGACTATGGACTTGAACAGGTCTAGATTTTAATGTTCGGGGAAGTATTCTATTAGGAGTTGTTTAAAAAAACTGCTGTTTGTTGAAAGAAGCGGCTTGAGTGTAATCAATGGAATACGAAGAGGATGATGGTGATCCACTACAATGGTCGTGGCATGGTGGATCAACCGTTAAGGTTAGAACTTGTGGAATTAAGAAATGTAGTCCGTTGGAACAATTCTCATGGAAATAGGTATATAGCATCAATAAATATCCAACTTTTCATCTGTAATAAATGGTTTTCAGTGGAAATAATTAATCACACACAGGAATGCGGGGAAGATTTTCTACTCCACTGAAACTAGAAAGTTAAGACTGGGCCATTCTTACACATTTTATATATTAAAAATAGTCATTTATTTTTTACGTTTTGTTTATTTAATTTGCTTAATAAGTACATATATAGATAATAATCGACCTTGGAAATTTCTTGCAGCAAACAATTCATAATGACAAGGAAATAATAATACCACTTTTTCTGTTAATAGAACCTGGCATCCGTGGAGCATTTGTCAATGCAAAAATAATCACGTTCTTCATGACAAAGAAAATAAAGTATTTCTTAAAATGGAGAACTTTACATTAAAAGATCAATCTGTCTATTGTGAAAATCCCTGCTATTGTTCAGTTTACGAAGAAGATTACGAATTGAGATAAGCCCAAAATAATCACATTCACTAAATCTTTTCACATTTTGTTGGAGATATCACAAAACGGCCTTTGTTAAGCACTGACTTGATACCGAGATCATTGCCCTGTAAAGCAGAATTAGTTTATTCAAAAGAATTCTTAAGAGATAATGTTTCTTGAAGAAACGAAAGTTTAATTTCTGAGTTTAGTAAAGTGTTATACAACAGATTTGGAATTTCTGAAAAATGGTCAAAAGCTCTTCTCTGACTACTAAGAAAATATAAAAAAATTATTCGTGACTGAACTATTAGTTGCCAAAATAAGTCGCAGTGCGTGATTAAAAATGAGGAAAAATACTCCCACACTGTGTTGAATGATTTTTCAGGCCTCCATGACACGTTCATGAAGCGTCTCAGTATTATTAATGTCTGCAGCATATACAAGTTATTTTAGATGGTCCCACAGTTAAAACGCAAATGATTTGGGTTGAGGGAACGTGCAGGCCAAGAAACCGGTGCTCTCCTACCTTTCATGGCAGTCTTTCATAGTAAATATAAGCCAGTGTATTGGGAATAATTTGACTAAAATGTACTGCAGACACATCATGCATAAACCACATGCGTCTTCGTATCAGCAATAGTTTATTCTCTAGGACTTTTTTCCAGTGTGTTTGAAATAAAGACCTTGTGGATAGATCCTTTACGACGTATTGGGAGAACATATGGACCTGCAATTCCAGCGCACATATCAGCTGCTGTCTAGCCAGTATTGTACATTAGGATTCAGACCCGTTCACAAATATTGCTTGTATAAATGTGCTATTCTGTCTCTTCTTGTTATTTGCCTCATCCATAGACATTCCTGAAGTGGCAAAGAGTTAGCATTTGGGCAATAAAGCATCTGCAAAGATTCTCCCGTGATGGGTGATCATGCACACGCTATAAATAATACGGATAGTGGAGCTGGTCTTGAAGTACCTTTATACAGTACTACGGTATGACATGTTCTTCTTGGTCAGGCTACGAGAGGGTCCCAGTCTTGCTCAATCCGTAGTTTGTGATGCCACGGATCATGTCTCATCAACGTGAGGATAAACAACAACAAAGTTGGATGACTTTTTTTTAGATTTTAAAATGCAATTAGATACAGCTTTGCAGCTTCGCGTTCATTACCATCCGCGCGGCTGTATGTATAAAATCATATCTGCCTGCTCACAATATGAATATCTTGCCATTGTTAAATGAAACTCATCTCAGTTGAAGCACTAATACACCCGTTAAAACGTGAAAACAGAATAACGGCTAACACACAGGAATGACCAGTGTAACCTAGTCTACATAAATACAGTGCTATCTTACTGAACATTGTTTAAACTTAATAACTTAAAAACGAAGGATTGGCAGTTTTTGTTGGAGATACCTAAAGAAAATGTATTTGTAATTGTTGTAAACGTGTTATATAATATCTTGCTCTGTATAAAATTTGGCCAAATTTTGTATTCTCTTTTTGTTGAAAAATTTGAAAAAAAATCCAGAAAATGCAGCTGGTGAAGAGAGATTCTGTTTTAACGACTGAGTTCCAAAACGTGAGCACTCGAGGTGTCACGGAGTACAACGAAATAACACGGTGTCACGGAGTACAACGAAATAACGGGCGGGTTGTCTATTTAAGTCAATCAGTTTGGCTGAGAGTCAGTTTAGTTCAACAGTCTGGAGTCAGTAATTGAACTGAAAACGCAGGACAAGCGCAGCCTTTAGTTGCTGCCTCAATGCGTGCGTGCTAACTTCCTCAACAATGCCACCGAAAAACAACGAATAAAAATAACACACACACACACACACACACACACACACACACACATATATATATATATATATATAAAGAGAATAAGAAAAGAACAAGTAGGAAAACAGTGTCTTTAATCTAACATGTTTCTATTTAACAAGCTTCTTCAGCTATTCTAAAAACGAGTGATTTAAAAATCTTTTTTAAAAATCCAAGAAGCAACATGTTGACTGAGGTAAGAGTTTATTGATCAGATTCGTGTCACGTGTGATAAAGCCATGGATGAAAATTAAATGTAGTAGAAAAAACTTGTGTATATTTAAGTGTTTGTGTGCTATGTATAATAAAAAAATATTATATATTTATTATTTTTGTAAGCAAAATTGATGCGTGTCAAGAGTATTTAAACTATAGACAAATTAATTGTTTTTGTATGTCGGTAACGTCAGTATGTGTGAATGACTAACGAAATACATTTCCGTTCAAAATATGTAGCATGTATTGTATACACGGCTCAAACAATGAAACGATTTTAAAAAATGTGAGTATCATGTATAAATGTATGTGTATGAGAGACATCGTGTGTGAATGATTGCGTTTATGAGTCGGTAAAGTTAATATGTGAAATAAGGAATGCATGTGTTAAGCGATGGAACGATTTTATATTCTAAATAACCCGAGAGAACCATGAATGTATGTATGTCTGTAAGATATGTCCGAATTATATATATATATAGCCACTCGACCAGCAGTCGAGAGCGAGGGAAAATTTACTCGCCCCAAAATCATTTTACTCCAGCGACTCCATTTTCCTAATAGTCGTCTTACTTAAATATAGCGTGAATCGCTGACGGAAAACCTTATATGAAATTTTAATTAAAATTTCTTAAGAGAGGATTTAAAAATTCAAAAACATAATAACACTAAAATTTGATCTTTCCTCCTTAGAATAACATAAACATTTTGATTATAAACCTTTGTTTTTATTAATATTATGATATGCTGTTTTTTTTTGTTTTTTTTTTGTTTTTTGCAATTGAGTGGATGTACCTAAATTCGTAGTTTCTTTCTTTTGTTTGACTACAACCATCATCTCATAGGTAATGAAAAACAACAAATCGAATTTTCTAAACGATTTTCTATATAAAATCTACTTGTATAATTTGTTTTTCGGTGCATGGTTGAAAGAAGTATGCGTATTTTTTTCTTTCTTTCAAATGTTTGATTTACTTTTCGTAAGCGGGGAGGAAATATAGATGTTGAGTTAAAGATGATATATTTCAAATGAGTTTCTAAAAATCTGTGAGCGTTTTTAATCTGGGCAACAGAGACATTTTGGCACCACTCTAGAAGCGTTAATTAAACGAATGTTTACACTGACCAGCACGATAAAAGCGAGACAGGAGCTTGTCAATCTAAATTCCATTTGCCAGATCTTGATTTTGTTTAACCACACATTTTGACGTAAATCAGGCGCCATGCATAAGGCTAAATAGTTCAATAATGTCATTGTAGGTCATTGCGTGATTTTTAATCGACCGCGGGCGATAAAAGCAATAACCTTTAATCGCCTAATTAAGTTTTTAATCGACTGAGTCGATCGGGCGAGTGAAATCTCAAAGGTTATATATATCTATATGGTGTTGCAGTTTTTCGTTTTGCTGTGTGAAAAAAACAAGTCACTTTATGTTCCATTTATATTTCATCATATTTCGTCATTTTTCCTGAAAAGATAATCAACATTTCGTTTGAGCTTATTCTCACGGGATAGTTACCAAGTTTATATTCCCGTCATTATGAGTGAACAATAGACCATAAAGAATTATTTGCAGTTTATTTTCGTCTAGGAAGACGCAGTTTATACTTGTCAATGCTGATTCAAGTATATATACCCAAAAGCAGTATATAACATGCGTAGTTATGTATAAAATTAATTTACTAGTGACTTTGTTTGCAAGTGATATGCTAATTTTAGAAGTACAAATTTAGGCGAATGCCAAAGACAAAATACGCATATCATTTTCCAGCATGCAAAAAATGAGGTCTTGTCCCCGCAATAAGTTTAGTAAATTAATTAGCACGCTAACCTAGGAAAGCATTAGCTGATATTGAGAGATTGCGACTATCAGTCAGTTAAGTGCTATATGTGATACACGCTTGGGCGACCATGTCTCAAAAGAGAAATGACTGACTTGGCAGAAGATTATCCCGTTGTAGGTTGCTATTGTTTTCTGCGGTAGACTGTTTGCCAGCCAAGTATATAGAACCCAATCTGTTCTATTATTTAACCCATAACTGGAGAGAAGAGATGGATTAATACTTTGCCGAAGAGCATTTGTGCGTAAGTGGATGAAAGGAACTCAACTGGAATTCTAACTCGGCTCACCAAGTTGTCGTTCTGAGTCGATATCTACTGCACCACATGACACATCTTGCGACTGTATGATGTTGAAACACCGGTTCTCGCCCGACAACCGAAGTTAAGCAATGTTCTGCTTGGTCATTACCTAGATGGATGATCATTTTAGAATACCAGCTAACGTAAGCGTCGACAAGCACGCATTGCTCCATCGCGGTCAATTTTCCTCTACAAAAATGGTAAATATTGAAAGAATATGGTCAACAGACGATTTTCAAAGGATAATTCGAAATAAAATTTTTGAACGTCACCTATAGAAAAGAAGTCACACTATGGATAGCTTACTTTTCGACAGAACGGTTTGTAAGTCAAGTGTTTTTTGCTATAAGGGGGCATATCAGTTTGAACTTGTGTCAGTCTAAGATCAGTTTAGGCAATAAGAATTTAACGACAGAAATATAATGTACGTATAGTGATTCCTTTTCTTTCGATTTTCATAATAAGAATGGAAATAATATTGTAAAAAATATTTCATTTTACTGTACGAATTCCCTCAGACACCCCCCCCCAAAAAAACAAACATAACGCATGAAAATCCGAGTCGTAGATGTAGAATTATATATATATATATATAGTATACCAAGTGAGCCAACAAACCTACCAAGGTTTCACCTAAGCGGACCGTCAAGGAAACCTGGCTAACTAGGAAAGAACCAAAAGACAAGATAAAGGAAACTCAGTAACCCACGTGGCCAAAAAGGAAGATATTAAACACAAATAGGGTAAAATTCTTATTAAGAGAACGAATTTTGTGTAAAGTATAATAATTAAAAAGGTTAATATTTGCGAAGATGAAAGCATAAAACAACCAACGACACCTAAAGAAAATAAGCAAATAGGCAAACCCACCAGACATACCTAATCCAAAAGCCAAGGCTTTTTATTCTGCTCTACCTAAGTATTCAACGCTTTATTGTTAGTTGATTACTCGTCTCCATTTTTTTCTTTGGGCTACGTTCTGACTCGGTCCGAAGCCTTTTGATTGGGGTTCATGTGCTTAGCTCTTTCTTTTTTATAACCATTTTTCCTTTCACGTAAATGTTACTTGTTCAGCACTGCTGCTGTAACCTGGTATTAAACTCGCAACTCTTTGGGTCAAGTCATATTAGTTAACCAACGTCTATTTCCACGAGACCATGTTACATTAAGGAAAAGAACAATTGAATTCTTGGGATAAAGATGAGAAAAATAGTCCGAATAATTAAAATTTAAACTTAAAATAAAACTAATAAATAAAAGATATAAAAATACTAAAATATAAGAAGAAGAAATCAAAGGGGCGTAATTCACAAAACGTAAAAATTCAAATATTCAAATATTACATGGAGACAAAAAATTAAAATTTTAAAATTTGAATAAAAATAAAATTAAATGAAGTAAAAAAATTGCAATTAAAACGTAAAGATTAAAAAGTAAAATTTTAAATTAAAATTAAAAATTAAACAGTGTAGGAAGCAAAAATAAAAGGTGTTTAATTCATAATTGCGGAGAAAGGAAGAAAAAAGAAAGAAAAAAAGAAATAATAAAATGAGAAGTAATGAAGAAGAAGGAAAGAAAGAGGCAAATCTATAGAGGGATCTATATCAATCTGGATCTAATAATTTAAGTATTTTTTCTATGAGAGCATGAGGTCATTTAATCATAATATTTTCTTGTTATTTTTAACTTCCAAAAACGTATGGATATAGCAGTATATTTGCTGTATTTACTGTTGTTTAAAGACAACATGTAGTTACACTATTTACATTATTCGTGCTATTGTCCTCATCGTCGTTGCCATTTGTACGTTTCATCCGTGGTACGCTCCGGCCTTCTTCAGGTGCTAAGAATTTCGAACCGAAACCTTTATTACAACCACAAGAGTATATTCTTCTCATTCCATGTGCGAAACCACTTTTGGTAGTCATGAGTTATCTCCCTCTAAACGGACTGTCTAAGTTATTTGTTCAGCACTACTGTAGACTATTATTGAACTCTCAACTCCTTGGGTCAACTAACCAACGTCTATATCCCCTGGTCCATGTCCTTACGTTTACGTGATTTCTGTTTATTTCTGCCTTCCTTTTTTTTAACGGAGTATTCCAAACAAGTTTATTTTTTCTAAAGCATTAATATAATTAATTTTAGAATTGTCAAAAATTACCTTATTACTAGTTTTGGTTCTTAAACGAAATTGGATATATTTGTGTAGGCTGTTGGTGAATCTCTGGGGGTGATTTGATTCCCTGTTGATGTATGTATGATCATTTGAGACCTTAGTGTAACTTTTGTACACACCATTGTTCAGGTCGAAGGAAACATCTAAAAATGTTCCTACTTTTGCGTTAGTTATCGTGGTCTTTGAAAAATTTTATTACATCCTTTCTGAGTTTATCCGTTTTTTATGGATTAATTTGGCGGATGATTATGAATCTTTCATATATATATAACCATTAGTTTTTCGTAAATAGTAATTCCTAAGCGAAATTGTTTATGAAAACAAGAAAAAGCCGACAGTTAAAAAGCAAGAAAAATAGACAACGTTCGACACAATGAATTGAAGATGTTAGATAAAAGCAGGTACATAAATGTAACACTTTTTTACTGCGACGAATGACAGAAAATATGGCACAGATATTCAAAGTCACATTGTATGAACAAAAATGGTTTCCAGATAAAAACACAATACTGAGATAGTTCTGGGTATGATGATAAATTACATCCGGAAGGTTTTGAAGAATGTGTAACAATCTCTTATTTGCTGTTGTTCCCGGGTCTACCCAAACCCAGGATAGTGGCACATGTTAGGACCCCAACTATGGTCAAACGGTTAACCCCAAAATTGGCATCAAAATTTAAAAATAAAATTGTAGTAACATATCAGCAATATATTTTCATGATATTTGGATATTTGAGGATTTTAGGCCTAATTTTAGTTGCTCACGTTCAAATACGTTAGGACATGTCAAATTTATTGATAGATAATTGGAGTAGATAGACTAAACTATCGCCCGGTTCACACTCCACCCACATCTATTGAACAGGTGAAGAGGCTCATCCCTTGTTTCCTGTTTAGGATGTGGTTTCCGGCTTTCTCTTTTCCATTCTTTTTACCCTTACGTAGCCCCCTGCGCATCAGTGGCGTTACCGCCTTGCTTGGGGTGATATGATTAAAAAAAAAGAAAAAAAAAGAAGATATGAAATGTTTACATTTCCTACTGGAGCAGTCTTCAGACTTTCTTTTGAGAAATTTTGAAACTATTTAATTTGTGTCAGGTGCATTTTAGTCACATGATTTTTTTTATTACCGTAAAGGCAAAAATGCTTAGCAAGCAACAAAAAAGATATGTACTTTATACGGTGAAAGTGTTTTAATTAACAGAACTTTACGGAAGTGATTTGCTAAGTTTGGCGATGATGACTATAACCTTAATGTTGATGAACTCTCAGGCAGATTCCCGCACCCACTATTGATGACAACCAAATTAAGGCATAGATTAAGGTTAACCTGCATTACTCCAGAATATTTTTCCATGAAATTTGTTGTATACGATCTATTTCAGATCACCCGCCACAATTTGCTTAAAAACGATGGTATTTTAATTGCGTTCAGCTGGATAACTACATGACACTTGGAAACGTCGTAAACATGGCGGTAATGATGAGGACAACAGTCTGAACAGTGTAAATAATGTAAATAGTACCTCATTTCAGAAATGTACTCAAATACAAAACGCTCATTATTAAATTTTATACTCGTCAAATGACTAGTAGAAAATTATCTGGGGGTACTTCTACTCATGAAAAAAAAAACGAAAAATTTCAAAAGATTTCTTTACATGCTGATTCTTTTCGTTAAACAGACATGTTTATATTTGAGACAATTGTTTTCATTTAAATGACATAGAAATCTTTTCTATACTGTAGGTTTAATGTTTATAAACCGCCACCAATAAAGCGAGTTATAATTTACAAGTTTACATTTAATTAGCACTGAATACCTTGGAATATAACAAACAAAGCCTACATAATCCCCTATCGTTAGATATCTTATTGAAATTAAAAAATCACTAGCATGTCACCGATAAAACTTAGACTATCTCATTTTCTAACTTCTCGCCAAAGCTGTCAAAACTGCGACAATGTCTTAGACAAATTATCAATGTTGAGAAACGTCTGGCAATGATCATAAATGCATCTGGGGGAAGTAAAAGAATAAAAATATTTTCGCATATTCCAATTATATGACAAATTAGATTAGATTATATAAGGAAATGAACTCATCTAATGTGCATTCGTCCGAGAAACACAAACCTGAATCCCTGGTGCCATGGATTGAGGTGCAATTAGTGAAAAACAATAACTAATCGAACCATGTAAGTTCAGAATGTTGTGTAAAGTTCTATTACCATGCATGCAATAGGAAGGTGACGTTTTGTTCCAGCACGATATTATCTAAACTTAAAATCTGGCGTTTGATAAATTTAATGGCCGGCACGAATATACATGTATAGGGAAAGGTGAAATAATGTTGAAGTCATTTAACTGCTTCACAAATCGCATCAACAAGTCTAACAGACATGGGATATTCTATGTCAGAGGACTTATCAGGTTTTCTATGATAGTATGCATGACAGCCAAGAAGTATTTTTAACGCTGAAATGGGATAAACAGATTATTAATATGAAGTTTATTTTTACAATAATGTTTATCTCATACAAAGCCCAAGATCCATTCGTGGTAGTGAGGTAAAATGTAAGCGGCACGATTTATGGGAACATGTGGGGAAGATAACGTTTAATCGTAGGCATTTGTTTTAATAATTTCACCCCAAAAAAGAGAGTTTTACTTCCACTGTTGCGCAGGGGGTTACTCAAGAGGAAAGTGATGAGAAAGAATGGTAGGTTATCGGGGGTGTCAGGAAGAGAGTAATAGAAGGATGAGATGGAGGTGGAGAGAAAGGATGCGAGTTAAGAAGATAGGAGATGACTATCTACCTTACATTTAAATTCTTGGAGATTGTAGCTGTTGGGGAAGCAAGTATACGGAAGGTAATTCCACAGGCGAGTAGTGCGACAAAAGAAGCTTTAGAGTAGAAATTGTGGTTACATTTTATCGGTTTCACTGTAAAAGGGTGGGACCTAGTCGCTAGTCTAGTGGCTTGAGTAAATACAAAATGCATAAAGGTCTTAAGTGAGTTAAGTTCATTGGATCAAAGCCGTGAAAGTATTTGTAGACACAGGGAAACCACTCCACGCCGAGCTGCCATGTCGTTATCACATTACAAATTCTCCGTTGGATTTTGTAAAGAACCCCGAGGAGAATAGCAGGGGCACCCAACCAGATGTGGCAGCAGTATTCAATACAGGGGCGGATAGATGGATTCAGGCGGGAAAAACTTTTTGGCCCTGCAGAATGAAATGACCTTCTTAGCTATGGATTCTATATAGACATTCCTCTTGAGTTCTACTGAGAAATTTTTGCCAACTAGGCGCAGTGTTTTGTTCTCAGGGAGGTTAGCCTGTTTCGTGCTAATTGGGAAGGGGTAAGAGCAAATGTCTATGATAGTTAACAGATAGCAGCATTGTTTAGGAAGCATTAAAATTTACGAGCCATTTCTTACCCTAGTCCACCATAGATTGGAGGTCCTTTTCAAGCTCGGCAGCGAGGTTCGCTTTGTCAGCCTCAGCAGATTTTTGATCGAAGCGAGAGTAAACAATGGTATCTTCAGCGTATATGCCTACTTGGAACTGATTACATCTTGGAGATTTGAACAGATTATGATTGAAGTGATTGGGGAAACATCACCTTTGGTGTTGCTTCCCCAAATCAGAGGTATATTTGAATAAGCTGGTTAAACAGAAGCTATATCTCAGCGATGGAATACAAACGGAATGAGGGTGGTTCGCTAAAAATTAACGTGGCATGGATGGTCTTAGCCTAAAATTTCGAACTGGTAGACCTACGGGATATTGTTACATCTGAATAATTTCCATGGGAATAGCAATTGAGTAGCGAGAATTTTGCATCATTTCATCTGTGGGAAATAGGTTACTGGGTGAGAGATAATTCTTCATCTACAATGTCACGGAGACGCTTTTAAACTCTATCGAAACTAGAAAGTCAAGACTCGGTAGCTCATGTCTGTATATGGCAACATTACTCTATTTCGTAACTGTTGTGGATCTCGTAAAGTTAGAAGATATTGTTGTACTATATCTTCACGATACCGGGTTGGCCGATGGTTTCGTGATTACCACATGTTCCAGACTGAATGTTCTCTGATCCCTTCCGCGCCCACGTTGTTTCTTAAGATCTGCGAAAGTGGGGATGGATACAATTCAGTCGATGGAGTGTTGAATTTGGCGTCGAAGAATAGTTGCCACACCATCAAAGAAATGAAGAAAAGCGTTTGTTACAAACAGTAACAAACATTTATTTACACTGGTATACAATAATTTCTTATCAAGTTAAAACAAACACCGCGAAGTGAGGGGTGAATGTAGTTGACTGGCGGAAAAAGTTTCTTTAACTCGAAGAAATCTTAACTGCAATTAGGCAGTTTCATTGATGGAGCATGCAGTGGCAACGGATTCGGTTCTGGGCAGCGAAGAATGACCGACGCAATTTTTTTGCTCTGGCAGTTCTCTATTTATGGTCCCGAATCCCGAATAATTAGCTCCTGATTGGTCAGCCAATAGGGATCACCACCGGCCAATGGCTATCGTCGTAACAACACCCCTGGGTTGCATCCGATTGGTTTAGATAATCAGCCAATTAGTCGCAGTCATCGGGGTGGGCTAACAAGAAACAGGCGCTGTGGTTGGTTGATCAATGATTTATTACCTTGTGCCATACGTGCACTCAATCCCCGGGTGAAGCAACCCACCTGTTTGCCACGCTCAAAATATGTTTATAGTTTGAAATTGAAGTAATTTTTGACATGCCATTACACCTGCAGAGTGTTTTGTTTTAGTGACAGTTTATAGGTCAGCCTTCCGCTTGGGTCTAGATATCTTTATACTCAATGACCGCGGTTTACTGCACCTGGTTCTTAAAAATGTTGGATATCCAGAATGAACTTATTTTCATAATGGTTTAATAAAATAATTATTATAATGATTTAATTAATTATTATTTAATTAATTTTCATTTAATTAATTTTCATTTAATTAATTTCGCCAGTCAACTTTTTGACACTTAAATGAAAGTGTCATAATATCAGAAACAGTTACTTATTGTAGCGATACAAAGAGCCGACCATTTACGCAGAATCTTTAGCGATATCTACTATATAGGAATTCACTTGATTGAAGGTCAAAAAATTCAAGGTCAGCTCGGTGATGATAAATTACAAAAGAATGAAGTGGGTTCGTTATAATGCACGTGGTATGATGAGTATAAGCTATCACAGTTAAAACAGGTTGATCTAAGGAAGGTAATCATGGAAATAGCGATACGGTAGTGAGAGTCTTGTGACGTTTTGTCTGTGGGAAACAGGTCGGTAAGGGAAAATAATTCATCGTTTGAAAAACAGCTGAGACTCTTGGATTCTATCAAGAATGGAAAGCGAAAACTGAACTACCTTGAAGTCTGTGTTGAGCCTAAATCCTAATAAGCACACTAAGAACGGCGTTTCACTGATAGAAAACAAGTTTTTCACAAAGCCAAAAAAAACAAACTCATAGTTCAGTAATAATGGTATGTCACTAGATTTGCCTTCCAGTTGATACATCACTTATTCTGGTAAATGTTGCCTCTTTTGTTCTGTATGCATAAATTTTAACGGTAGTCCAGCTAGACCTTTAAATAAAGTTATTTTTATATATATTTATTGGTTGCAATTTTTATTTTGTCTCAGTATATCTATATATCAACGAATTTTCTTTGTATAGCAGAAATATATTGATTTTCCTCTAGTGCTAGTCTTTAGATTTAAAGATATTAAGTTACGGAAACGAAGTTTTTAAAAGTCTTCGAGCAAATACCTCCCCATTGACCCAGTGACATTGTCTGAAATAACTAAACTTAATTAAATATCGAGTGTTCTCGTCATCATGATTTAAGCAGAGAATTGCGCGTGTATAGAATAATTTTTAATAAATTTTAAATGAGTCTGGACTGAATAATTTTGCAACTTGATCAAAGCTTAGAATATTTTCAATGTAAAATAAAGAGAGAATATTAAAGATTCACATCAAGCAAGATCGTGCCCTCTCCCGCCAGTAATCTCGCCCAGTATCAACGTGTACATATATGACAAAGAAGAAAGCTGAGTAAAAGTGAGAATATTTTGTGTACAAATATAGGTCTCTACGTCTGCGATGTACACGGTGAGGAAAGTTTAATTTTATTTTTATAACACGAAGTTTCGCATGCTAGGCCATTGAGACAAGTGCCACCAAGAAAGATTAAGTAGTATTATAGAATTTGCGTTTGTAAATCGGATAATAATATTTTAAAGGACCAAAAAATTAATTTCAAGAGGACAGAATATATTGTTGTTAGCAAAAGGGACAGCACAACAAACAAATTGGAGATACCAAAATACAACAAGCTAAAAAATTTGAATGTTTTTTTTTAATCGTATCACCCCAAGCAAGGCGGTGACGCCACTGATGCGCAGGGGGCTACGTAATAGTGAAAAGATTGGAAAAGAGAAAGCTGGAAACCACATCCTAAAAAGAGAACAAGGGATGAGACTCTTAATCTGTTTAATAGACGTGGGTGGAGTGTGAACGGGGCGATAGATAGATCTATCTACTAACAGAAAACACATTCCAATAGCTTATGCTTTTCAAAAGCGAAGAAAAGTATTAAAAAACAAAAACAAATCATTTAAAACAAAGAAGATAATACGAAACGGTTATGTGATATCTTTGGTCCTACATAGAAGTGAATGCTGGACAGTCTCTTCCCACACAAAAGAAAGTATTGAGACAACAAAAATGCTGTTCTCCAGATTAAACTTAAGAATACCATGGACCGATCCATTGAACAATGACTAAGTTTTAGATTTTTGTTGCTGGCCACTGGTATTCAAGGAAACCCGTCTACTCAGCGGCTAGCAAATCCCCAATACAGAAACCTGTTCAGGTTCATTTGTGTTTGTTCAACACCCAGAGAACCCACCTGTGGTTTATACGGCAACTATGCTGAGCGGAGCTTAGTTACAGTTCTGGGAGAAAGCACGTTATCTCGCATGAACAACAGTTTGAACAAAGCCAGGACGCTCAAATCCTCGGTCATGATGACTTGTGATTTCGAGCTAGCTAAAGCAGCGACGGCTCCTCAAAGCGAGCCATCTACACAATTTCGCTGAAATACCGTGGTATGTTTTTTTACGCACTTTCCAAAGGATTGCCTCCTCCGGACGGATAACATCAAGAAGTCACCTTCCTGACAACTCGATTATGGTGAGATTCGAACCCAGGATTTATGGTCAGAAACTTTCTAACCTCTAGACCACGCGCTCATAAATCTTTTTATAAATCAAAAAGATACATACATCGATCAGAGCATGACAAGGTCAGAGAAAGCAGAGAATAAAGTTCGTGTCGAGCTTGCGTAAAGGTTCATCGGAGCAGGAATTAGAAGATAAAGAAAAAACGCAAACTTTACTAAGGATTACACAAGACAGTAGACCGTAGAGGCAAGAGAGACAGAAGAAAACAGCGAATGATTTACCAAACGAACTTCTGTAAATGGTCACCAAAACCGAATTTAGGAGAGATGGCAAAACGACAAAATTTACAAAGATCCTCAAAGGACAGGATATTGTAGCCCATGATCAACAACGCCCTGAAGAAACATAGAACATAGAAGAAGAATTTGCTATTATTTCAGAATTATATATCGGAAAAAATTTCGATCCGGCCTGTGTACCACACAGCAAAATTACAAAGAACATAAAGAATTCTCGTAATTGGTTGAAATCTGAAAGAAGAAAGCAATATTGTTTTCTTGTAAGACGCATATTTTTAAAACAAAAATGCATTCTTCGTCAAATGCATTGATAACATATACCGGATACCAACAATTATAGATATCTCGGTATAGAGTATTTTAAAATGCTTATGGAGAGCATAGATTTGTCAGCGGCACATTAGATAAAAAGGACACTCGAGGTGATACAAAGAAATCATTTAGTTAAAAAATAAGAAAAAAATATCTTAGAAATATAAAGCTTAGTGGGGGTGGGAGCAAGGGAAAATAAATGACCATGAACTAAAGATAAAAAGAAGCGAGAATGTAGAGAAAATTACATGTAAATGGAATTGATTTTTCGGGACTTTAAAAAAAATGACACCATCCTAAACAATTCATAGGAACAACGTCTGTAACTAGAGAGGGAATTTTGGAGATATTGAGTAAAAATACATAAAGATATGAGAATCAGTTATGTAATCAAACGAAGAATGTTGCTGAGAAAGAGTGCAATGAGAGGTATAAGTGTGAAGTCAGTCAGTCAGTCAGTCAGTCAGTTAATTGCCATTGGGAGATCATGCCTCGAAAGAGACATGGCTGACAAGGTATGAATTTTTCCTGAAGTAGTTTGCCATTTCTTTCTGCCAACCAAAGCTATAGAACTTTATATGTCTTGCTATTCAACCCACAGCTGGAGGAAGGAATGATAGATTAATACAGTTTTAAAGTGTATTTCCGCTTAAGGGAATGAAACGTATTCAACTGGAATTTTTACCTGAGTCTCCGATTTCTCATTCCGAATCGACATTCATTACACCACAACACACATCTCACAGTAGTTAGTTTGACTAAGCAATCCGAATGAATATGTACAAACCAGAAACCGTCTAACTTGGAAATTCAAAAGGATCACCTAATCCAGGAGAAGATATATTTTCTAAAAGAGCATGCAATACGAAGTCTAAAAGCGATTTAAGGTAGAGGGTTAATTTTAAAGTTCTTGTATGAACGTAAAAGGAGAAAACTCAGATTATGATTATGTGTAACATTGATATCGGTTTGTCCTAACCTTGGAGAGATTAAGGTTGTACTGATCAAGGAAGGATCCACTCGGAAGTTTGTTCCACAAAGCAGACATTCTCAGGAATAGGCTGCAAGATTTGAACTACTTTTTTACCAATAAAATACGAAATGTTTTTAAAACTTTTAATGAGTATATCAGAAGTGACGTTATGTATATTGCATGGACTGGCGAAACTAAGGAATATAGCTCGTCTGAACATTTGCATGGAAAGAACGATAGCGTAGGTCACATCATTGTAAACAAGAGAATCTCTCAGACAGTTAAACCTGATCTTGTTCAAACTACAAATTGAACTTCGAAGAGAGTATAAAAATATAAAATATATGGACCTGCCAGTGCATGGATAATGTTAAAATATGAGGCTGGCAGTTTTAATCTTGAATATCGAAAGCCTTGTCATCCTTGAAGATACGAGCATTTGTAAATGTAAAAAAAAAAACTGAAGCAATAACATTAATAACATCAACAAAAGAATGATGTAGTATTGAGAATATTTGTGAGGAGCTGATTTCTAACAAAAGATTTCGAGGGCAACGATTACAAACATGAGAATAATGCATAATATATATAAATAAGTAGAGAAATAGAAATGATTCAGTTAGAAAACTCAATTCCTTGAAAACATCATAAAGAAACGAAAACTAGATAAAAAAAAAAGATATATACTCATTAAAATAAAAGTAATACTTCTTTTTCTATGTGACTTGTCTCTTAAGGACGTAGGCGATCATGGTTCTCTACGTCTCCTTATCACTTGTGGCTCTTAGTATGTTTGCTCCTGTTACACCTCGCAACACCCGTTCTGTCATCCACCTGATCAGGCCCTGCAAATATGTTATCCGATGTCTTCCTCTGCCTCTTTTTCCTTCTATCTGACCTGTCAGTATCAGGTTCTCCAAGTTCTCCTTCCTCATTGTCTGTCTCAAGGTCTTCAGTTGTCTCTTCCTGATGCTCACTATTAATTTCCTTTTCGGTGCCATTATTTCCAACACCTCACCATTGCTGGCATGCTCAGTCCACGATATCCGCAGCATCCTTTTGTAGAACAACATTTCTGCTGCTTCAAGTTTTCTCCTCATTTTCGATGATATTGTCCAGCATTCACTGCCGTATTGAAGAACTGACATCACATAGCAATCCAATACTTTTTTCTTTGTTTCTAGTGAAACGTTCCGTGTGTGCTAGTACGTTATTCAGCTTCTGGAACGCGTCCTTTGACGTACCAATTCGCCTTTGGTTCTCTGTGTCGCACTTTCCATCTCCTGTTAGAACACTTTCTAGGTGTTTAACTGTGCCTAAAACAGTTTTATAAATAATGTTATTAGGTTTCAAATGAAATGAATAAAAGATAGATCTACCGAAGAGTGTAACCATTCACTTGATCAATAAAGGAATCACGTCTGTTTAAACAATGAATGAGTATGATAAACAACAGTAAAATGACTAAAAACAATAAGAATTTAAACAGGCAATTCTGACCTTATGATCTAAAAACTTCAATGAGGAGATGTTGAAGTCTTTAGTAGATGCACGCCAATTCATAAGAGAAACGCCATGACTAGCGACCTCTAAACCAGGTTTTACATAAGCAGATTGGAAAGGTGTTCACAGAGCGGATTTAGATTCTCTCTTCAACTGACACCTGCGCACCAAGTTTCGTATATTCCTGCTCACTATCAATATCGAAATATCCTCGATTATTCGGATTATTCTCGGATATTCAAATCGTTTTTTCATACCAATAAAACTCGGAGAATACAACGGTTATATCTGTAAGAATACTTATAAACAAGTCTAACTCTAAAAATATAAAGCCCTGTTTTTCTTTTATAGTACAAAACAGGTGAAATCCATTTTAAGCAATTCGTACAATGGAATTTTTGCGAATATGTATTGCTAACCAATTCGAATGTGTCAATAAACAAAGCTTCACTTAACATCGAGAATGTGCGTGACAGCATTGAGTGAATTAAACCCCAAGTACACAATCTTTAGCCAAAACATTTTCATTCACATTAATCAAACTCACTGTGGTAAAATATTTGGAAATAATATTTTTATGACAATGAGAATGTCGTGTGAAGTTGTAGCTATTTTTATCACGATGAGATTGTCGTGTAGCTAATTTTATCGCAAAGAAAATATCGCGTTAACATCTAGCTGTTTATTATCAGTGAGAATATCATGTGAACATGTAGCTATTTTTATCACAATGAGGGTTGTCATGTGAATTTCGTGCAACCATGTAGCTATTTTCATCACAATGAGAATATTGTGTGAACATGTAGTTCTTTTTATCACAATGAGAAATCAATGTGAATGTACAAACATGAAGCTGTTTTTCTTACAATGGAAAGGTCGTGGGAATGTTGAGCAAACATGTAGCTATTTTTATCGCTATGAGAATGTCGTGTAAATATATAGCCATTTTTATCACAATAAAAATGTTGCGTGAATATCGCATGAATACGTAGTTATTTTCGATCACAAAGATTAACAGTTTTTGGATGTGCGTATAGAGAAGCGGTTATGCTGACGAGAATAGATTATTAGATGTGCTGAGATCAAATCTCAAACAAAGCTGTAGCATTCGCTTTCTGAGAAATGTCCCTGGAAAAGATATAAATGTATTTTTCTCCTCACACAAACACGAGATAAAGTAGTATGTCAGGTGAGATTGGATATTTTACTGTTGGTTGACAACGAATCGATGAGAAAAATTACTCTAATTTTAAAACCGGCTGGTATGAGAAAGGCAAAATTACCTAGTATATATATATATATATATATATATATATATATATATATATATATATATATATTCAGGGTTAATCAAAAATACCTTTACAGATTTTTGGGACAGGTTCCTCACATCAATACAAAAGCAGAGTCCATATAAATATATTGAGTCAAAGAGACTTTAGAAAGAACAGGAAATAAGAAACAGAGGTTAAACCTGAAC
Source organism: Ascarosepion bandense (assembly GCA_037127315.1). Lineage (NCBI taxonomy): Eukaryota > Metazoa > Mollusca > Cephalopoda > Sepiida > Sepiidae > Ascarosepion > Ascarosepion bandense. Next base: position 2,076,050 of record JBBBDQ010001669.1, read on the forward strand.
TCTTGTTCAATACATAGGACAGGAGTTTGAACAGGGCAATAAGCGAACTTATCCACTCCTAGTAATTAACAATATTGTTTTAGTGTAAGCAAGGAAAGTCTAATTTTAGGTCTGACCAATCACCTTCCTCACTATCATATGTGCAAACTCAAATATGAACATCCTACCATTTTGAAACGGAACAATTCTTAGTTAGTTCACTACTACGCACGTTAATTGTTGAAAACAGACTGGATACAAATGTAACTTTGTATACATGACAATACAGCGAAACCTTTTTTTACTTAATTGCTAAAAAACGAAGGAATTGTGGACATATGTTGATATGAAATTTGGTCTGTATTTGTAAAATATTTTGATACACTCTGGAAATAATGTCAACACCCAAATAGAGTTGTCAGGCTGTATAATCCACAGAGAAATGTACATTGTTAACATACATTACGTACCTAATACTTTCAAAGTAAAATAAAAACAATAATTTCATAGCGATGAACAATAATGAATAGTGAATCACTTAAATGTATTGAGAATTCTTTTTGACAAATACGTTATTTCCTAGTAAGTATAAATGGTTGATTGATTGCAAACTCAAGGAGATTTACGGAATATTATCTCAAGGAGTTCTTACTACCTCCAGCTTACATCAATTTACTTTGGTATATCGATCTACTTTCCAGGAACCACAAGGCAATCAGTTATTGATTACAAAGTACTAGTAGTGTAAGACAAGGTTTTTTCAGACTAGAGGTAACAAGTTCTAATATATATGACCGTTTGATAGAACTAAATTTACCTCATAGAATATCAGTATATTGGAAAACCTGTCTTTGCATCCGAAGAAACATATGTCATTGTAATTCTTTAGAACAGAGATTTCTTTTACAAAAATTTAGCACCTACACACCTAAAAGTAAATGAAAATATCCCGGCATAATTAGCAACATTCTTAAAGTTAAATTTTATAAAATAAGACAATATATTTTTAAAAATAATCACACACATATATGACCTAGTTTTATTTCAATGTTTCTATTCAACAATTTTGCAGCTTATTTCGTGTGAAATATGTGGTAGTGTTTTTTTCGTGATTTCTTCAATTTTTTTTTCCCGATAAACAGACCCTCATTTCTTCTTCAGTTGAGCGTAGCATTTCTCAGTTCTTAGTGTTAATGTTATTTAGGGTTGAGGGGGCCTAATTCATAAAAATTAGAAAATAGCAGTAAAACTGATAAAGTTCTTTAGTCGATTATTTGAAAAAAGTTTAATACTTATTCATTTATTCAAATACTAATGCTGTACCATTAAAATTTGTACACGTACAATTATGTATGTATGTATATTTTCCTCGTTTCCCTACTGAGATGTAGATGTGACACATGGTCGAGATTATTGTGGTTTCGTACGCACGGGCTAGGGAAAAATTGCTCAATTACCCGCAATGTTGGTTGTGCAGGCCTCAGTGGTGAACACCAGTGCACCACTCTGGTGTAATGCACTGCTTCAGCCTCATAACACTAGTTCTCGGAACCGGGCACCTCTCAGTATAATTTTTCTCAGAAGCAGATTGGTCCTCGGATAGAGATACAATGGAGCCGCCTGAGGACAAAGACAAAATTGAGAGATGATGAACCCCACCAGGAAAAGATGAGACGTAAGTATATACACATCCATGTATGCAAAAGTATACTCAGTTATAATCTAAGGAAAGTAACATAAAAAATAAAAAAGTCAACAAGAAAAACTATTTTCTGCCTACGTAGGCAATATATATATATATATATATATATATATATGTGTGTGTGTGTGTGTGTGTGTGTGTGTGTGTGTGTGTGTGGTTTTCCTCTTGTCTTCTTTAGCCATATATATGTATGTCGTGATAATATTTATACTTACGTGTATCGCGCGAACCAGAAAGGTGCCGCGACATGGCGACTAGGAATCACTGCCTTTGATTAAAAATTGTCAAATAATATTACTTTGTTACTCATATTTCTTTCTTATTAATGAAAGCTAATTTTTAAGGTATTATAGCTTTATTTTCCGATAGAAATTAGCGAGGATCAAATCTAAGGAATTAGCCTCTCACGATACTTGAATTATATATATATACTCTCTTCTTGAGAGTTTTTCATTTCGAAAAGTTTTGCAGCTGATTAGATCATGATGCCTACCAATAGCAGTCATGTTGTTTACTGACAATCGTGCAAGGACAATTTATAAGTTGCAATGAAAAAAAAAAAAGAAAATACGATAAAATGGATGAAAATCCATTGTTGAAAATTACAGAAAATCATACATGAAATTAGAAAAATATTGCAATTGATATTGTGAGTGCATAAAGATATATTGATATCTCAGGACAATAACAAATAATGTGATATGATATTTTGATTAGATTTCGTGAACAAATTATTAAATTACCTACTACTTTAATTTTAACTCTTCACGATAGAGGGTGGGATTTCATGTCTCATTGGAGCTTATTTTTTCTATTTCTTATATACACATTTTACAAACGATCGTTTAAGATAAAAAGTCATGCCGATAATTTTTTTTTCCTATAAGAAAACATTTGGCGTTCATTAACCGACTAGTAAGTGTTAGTGTCAGTTGAAATATTTAAAAAAATTTTCTTTTAAAACATTTTTAAGGGAAAATAATTCTATCAAGTTAACTGCAATAGCTCCTTAAAAGGAATATTAATGCAGCTTTTATTCCTAACCATTTGTTTAAAGTAGTATAGAAAGACAACACGATTTTTCATTATTTTCTTCTAGATACGTGTGCTATTCACGTTAGTTGCTTTTGTTGTTGAAAATCCTCAAATTGTCTGGTTTCTGTTATTCGGTAAAGTCCTTTGTTTGTGATTATGCAGTGCCAGTTGATTTGATCTGATGAAGCGTAGTCTTTTTCAAGATCTAGAGGGTACATTCACTTGAAGGCATTTTTAAAACAGGCCTGAGAAAACGGTTGTATATAGATGACAGTGAAGGCATTTGTGAACAGTTGGATGAAATACATGATATCTATATGACATCGTTGATCTGATAAGTCTATTTAAATTGTGACTTAGGTTCTCAAGAGGTCAATGTTTTACTTTTGTGTCATGTAATTAAAATAAAATGTATACCAGATAAAAGTTGATACGAAACTAGGAAAAATGCATAAATATAATTTACGAATCATGGTCTTTTGTCTGAATCAGAGTCAAAAATTATCTTTAATTTGTTCTACCTATCAGATATTAACCAAGAATTTGAAAATAATTAAATTTTGAAAATTATTTCTTGTTCCATAATCAGCTAATTTTTGCTTATGCTCCTGTTTTGTTAACCATGTTCTTGTGCCAAGCTTATTCTGTATTTGTAAATTTTACAGAACAGATTTATGTTCGTCTTAATAAATGATAAATTTAGCTTGAAGTGTTCAATACTAAGACTAGCACTGACACACACGCAGAAACGCACACACACACAAACACAAACACACATACACAAACGCACACACACACACACACACAAACCCACACAAAGAAGAGCATTTTAAAGTACTGTAATGGTTAGCTAATTTGTTTTGCTAAAACAATGTCGATTTAATAGTGATTTCGAACCACACTAGGTGCTCCATGCTTTCGATTTTTTATCCGTCTAAGCTACGCTACTTTTAAAAAATCACCACACACACACACACACACACACACACACACACACACACACACACACACACACACACATATTTTACTTTCTGTTTCTCTGATTCTTTTAAACTGAGGTAACAACCAGTCTTGTTTTTGTGTGTCTTCTATCACAATATATGTTGTGGCCTGTTAGGCCAGGAAGAAAGACACGGAAAGAAGAATGTAAGTTCAACCAGTGTATTAGAATAACAGAACATATACACAAATTAAGTATTCAGCAAATAGAAATGTATGTCTGTACTGTATAGTTATGCAGCGTCTCGACTGTCTCTCAGCTACGTTGCCGGAAGTCAGGCAGGTTAGTATTTATTGAGTTCATTCGCTGTAGATAGGGCACCATAACGATATGACAACGCAATCGTATAATATATTTCTTCTTTCTGTACTTACTATTTAATCTTTAGGATTTTTCAACTTTCAAATTCAATTGTTTTGCTTTCCCATCATACTCAGGACACGAGAATTCGTTTTGTTTCTTACTACTTTAAAAGAAATACGATTCATGAAGCGGAAACCGGTATCCTGTTTAATAACAAGGTAATAAGTTGTTCGGTAATGTGCTCGGATCAAGATAAAAAAAAAGGTTTTAAAAATCCCTAAACTCTTAAATGCGGTAGAAAGTGAAAGAGAAGAAAAAAGAAATCGTAGTTTTGGATAACTGAACAAGAACAGCAAAGGAAAGAGTCTGGAAATATTTTGATTAGCTCAATAATTGTAGCTTGGATGAGAAACGTAGACACAGAAAGTATCTATCTATCTATCTATCTATCTATCTATCTATCTATCTATCTATCTATCTATCTATCTATCTATCTTTATAAAACAGACACAAAGAAACTACAAAATTAATTAAACTATAAATTAATAAGCTAAAATGGATGTCTTCCTAGGATCTTTCACACTTTCTCTCATCACATATACGTCGTCTGTTGCGTTGATTTTCTCTTCCGAACGCATTCTGTTTTACGTATTGGGTTGATCGATTTAGTTTGTTTATTCGCCTTGAGGACACTAGTAACAGTTGAAAGGCTGACATCAACAATATCCGCGATCTCTTTCTAAGGCTTGCCAGTATGTTTGTACAATTTACAATTTTCGTACGCTTCCTTGGAGCATCATCCATCGTAGACAGTGACCGTAGGACAAATAATCGACAATCGAGACAATAGTGTCGGAACTAAAAATATCACACAATCATTGATGACGCATTATTTTTCAAAGAAATTTCATCATGCATCCCGAAAATAGATTCATATTGCTGCACACGACTCCAAATGACCTAATCTGATGAAAAAGTAGAAATCGATTACACCCGGTCACTCTAGTGACTCTAAAACTGACCTTAAATTGAAAGAAAAGAAACTAAAGCAGATGTTTCAATTAATTAGCTCTGAGATCTATCTATCTATCTATCTAAAGTGTATACTATCTAAAGTGTACAACCAGGGAAATCTGTTTCATTCAAAATCAAATCTACTTGTCATTGTTATAAATCATAAATTGAAAGATTTGTTTAAAAAAACGAAATACGAATGTCTGTATTTAGCAACATATATCATGTATGAATGTGCGTAAATATAAATATATATAAGTACATCTGAACGCATAGAATAAATTTCAACATAAATTGTAAATATATATAGTCATATATATATATACATGTGTGTTTATAATTTATATAGATATAACTATTACATATCGCTATATAACTAATAGAATTATATAAGTTTTCATCCATACATACCTATATGCACATATATGTAATCACTTTTTTCACCCCACTCATATATATATATATATATATATATATATATATATATATATATACATACACACACGTCTGCAAACGCTCGTTATATGTCAATGTACGTTTATATAAGTATCTTTTATGGACCGATTTTGTCCTTTGGAAATATTTTTTTATCCTAAAATGGCATTTTAAAGCAAAGAAACATTCAACTCAATGGAAAGCAATTTGAAGAATGAATGCTTTTTCCCTCGAATATTGCTAACGATGCCCAGAAGAACTCTGTGGGACAAAAGAATTCTTTAGTAGATTTCATTTAAAGAGTATTCATAAAGTAAAAGCAAGTAGTGCTCCGTATGTAGTATGGGCCTCTGCTGTTGCCTTTTATATTCGAACGAGTAATTATATTTTATGTTGAAATGAATAGAGCACCATCCAAGTGGCGATTTTCATGCTAACCAAAGAATCCATATTTTTAAATCAGTATCTGTTGAAATCTGGTAGAAAAAAATTCATAAAATCTAAACCGTAGCGAATAACAAGATTTGATACTGGGAGCATTTCCGCCAAATACCATTTATTCATATTCTGTCGTTTTCTCAAATACTTTCTTGAATTTAAATTGAATATTATGCTGTACGGTTTTAGCGGAAAATAATTTTTTTATTCGAATAAAGTCTTCCATTGGTCATGATTTATAAATGATATTTCTTTTGTTTACCACGATGAGGGTAAGATCTGAAAATGTCAACTCACGCCGTGTCACCTTTCTTTATGCATTCAACATATTGAAAATATTATCAAACTGAGTTTGTGTTAAAACACTTAGGACATTTTACAGTCGGAGTTCAATACGTATAGTTTCTTCTATACATTATGGTGTAATTTTATAGTGACAATATTGATTAGCGATCTATCAATCAGAATTTGTATAAGTTTTGTTACATAGCTTATTAGCATGGTTTTCCGATGTTCGATCTGTTTAATTTGTTTAAAATTTATCTGTGAGTGTACAATATCCTGTATGATATATTGATATTGTTTAACATCTCCTTTTCATTGAGTCGAGAATTTCATCCGTCATTCATTCCTTTTCTCTTTCACTATTTTATTTTGGTATGATCTCGTTTGCTGATGTTACTTAAGCTTTCCCTAATATGTATTACTTTGAAATTCAGTTCTCATTTAGTTCATTGTATCAGCATCTAAGGCTGTCAGTGTACATCACTTTAAGTTTCCGGTCATTCAAGTATCTGCTATACTGCAGTCCGGGTGCTGGCTTAGCCAACTTGAACTTCTGTAGCTTCCACGTAACGTTAGTTATCACTGGAAAGTGGTCACTCCTTCCGTAGTCTGAACTTGGTTATTTTTTACAGTGTAGAACTGCATTTTTGAATCTCTTATTGATCGTTATATAGTCGATTTAGTGCTTTGATTCTCCCGGTGTTTGAGCTTCGATAAGCATCTTAGGTCATCTTGAAAAAACTTCTGCTCTGCTACTTGGTCTTCCGTCAGCGTTTTCTCCACGTTTATCATTTGTTCCTAATTCGAATTTTCTAACTATTTTACCATCTGGCTCCTCTGCTAGTTTGGCATTCAAGTCACTCATAACGATTGTGATTTTCTGCGATTTTTAATCTTGGCGTTGTTTAGGTTTCAGTTAAGTTTCAGTTTATTCTCCCGTACTCTGGAGAATCACGATGGATTCATTAAAAAGCTTCCTTTTCAATTTAACTATAAGAATTTTATCAGCTAGTCGATAATATCCTACAACACGACAAGAGAGTATCCACTTCCATATTCTAATTGGAAAGGATTCGCATTTTAATTCGTTCAAAATTATTGTATGTTATTCCTACAAGTGTTATATTTAGTAGTGTTACGGGTTGCATAACACAAAACACGAAGGACCGTATAAGCTCCAAAAAGGGCAGGAAATACGAAATTATTTTATAAACTAAAACAGAATTTATTTACATATGTTACAAATAAGGTTTACAATATAACTGGGTAGAGATTTAAAACTGCATAAGTTCTGGTAAGTACAATTTAAACGTGATGACCCTAACAAGTAGAAGTCAGTATTAGATAAAGATGTAGGAGAGGGTCAAAATCTGATTCAGTTACTGGGTTGAGGCTAGAGATTAGCTATACGGACACTAAAAAATATGTTTTTACTGCTAATAATAAGAAAAAGAATTCTAAATTACTACTATAGTTTTGTCAACAAAATCAATATAAAAAAGCAGCAGTATTTACCGATGATCATTTTTGTGCAGGGTCTTTTGTGTAATATATTTTTTCAGTCGAACATTTGTTTTTAATCTAGACGAGCCGGAGTTGACTTCGTTTTGCACGCTGCTGTGGGCTCCGGCAACAACATCTGAAAACGAATGACTAATCTATTTGGACTCCTATTTCTATATTTGTTTTTAGACTCTCTAGAAACCTGTAGACTTTTCTAGAGACTTCTAGAAATTTCCACAGAAGACTTCTTCTCTATTATTACTAAATCTAAAGTGAATGGAAACCTTTTGGATGCTAAAAAGGGACCTAATAGCTATAGATTTAATTCATAAATTTAATTCATTGTTTACATCTTGTATGTATTAGTATATTGTGTAAAAGATTAAGGAAATGTGGTCTTGTAACACTTTCGCCTCAAAAGATTAAAAGTTTTGACATTCATAATAGAAAACTTTTGTAAAATCTCAAACTCATTACAAAGTTACAAAGGTACATTTTTTCTTTTATCAAAACACATTCTCAAAAGGAAAAAATATTTGCTAATACTTGATTTACCTCAATACCTGGGAAATTCATACTCTAGAAAGAGGGTCAGCAATTGTTTTTCCCTTTGCTATTAATGATTTACAACCATACTATATTCTTGGTGAAGAAGACTTCACCTTATAAGTATTTGATTTTTGTTTGTCATCTTCTGAAGGAAAGTCAATGGGTTGGGGTCTGTATAAACCCAAAAGGGTATATGGTAACACTGAGGTAAAAACAAAAATGTCGTATCAAACATTCCTTTGCTATATTAAAATATATTATCTGGCAGTTGTTCAATTTCTTAGAAAAATAGCAAATGGCTTTATCAATGCCTTTACTATCATACCACCCATCTCCGCATCACTGGCATTAATTTGCAGATTGAATTGCTTGAAAAATTTGGAGCTGACAGAGTCAGGCCACTAGTGAGAATGGACCTGATTCTGTTGAAATCTTCGTTACAGTCTTTACTCTATGTATATTTTACATTTTTCTAAGGAAGTTGGAATGTGAGTGTCCTTTTGATGAAAAATCTTTACTAAATTTACTGTAGAAACCGGTAATCTCAAAGAATCTTATCAATTGCTTTCTGTTAGTGGGAATTGGATATCTCAAGATAGCCTCCACTTTATCAGTGATAGGTTTAACTTGGCTTTGTCCAAATGTATGGCCTAGATAGTCTACTTTTGCATGACATAATTCAATTTTGTTAAGTTTTACAGATAGGTTTGCTTTTCGAAGCTAACAGAAAAAATGTTTGATGATGTGTAAAAGTTCTTTCTATTTTGTGAGGTTTACATTGATGATTACATCATCAATGTAAACCTCACATCCCTAAATATTGTGTAAAAGAGAACACGTTATCCTTTGCAACGTTGTTGGGGCATATTTATTCTAAAATGCATGATTTGTATTAGTATAATCCGTCTGGAGTCATAAACGCTGAAATTTCTTTGGCGTTCTCATCTAAGGGCAGTTGCCAGTATCCCTTCATCAAATCGAATTTTCTAACATATGTGGCTTTGTCAATGTTGTCAAAACAATCATCGATTTTGGTTATTAGAAATAAGTCAATTTTGGTTACAAAAAAGTCTGTTATGTATCATTTATTCTTGTGCCGAAAACCAGGTGACTCTTACAGAAAAAAATGATGAACTTCACTCACTGTTGCTTGGTTAAATGTTGTTATATCTTGATTGGATTCAAATTGTTGTTTGATGGATTTTACATCCCCCGCTAAAACACTTGTTGAGCAGTGGTTGTCATACATCGGGAAAAATATTTTTGAAATCATTGACCAAACTAAGAATTTCTTTTCTTTTATCATAAGATAAATGTTCAAACTTTACATTCAAATTAGAAAGGTTTTCCAAATTTTTTCAGTGAAGATTATGTTCAATATCTTTTTTTCACTAGATCTGTCCTTGCTATTATCTAAGCAATCAAATAATTTATTTGTATATGAATGTAATTTAGGGTTGAAACTGGTTTTACATTAGTCTTATTTTCTCATTCAATGTAACGTAGCATATTTTGTGGCATATATTGAGAATTACATAATTTAAATCATTTATCTTCGTAAAAAAACAAAGTAGTTTTTTTGTAAATGGTAACTAAAAATTGATAGAAACATCAAAACTCTTTCGCCTTGTTTAAAAAAATGCAATTTTTAATACTCTTATATTTACCTTTCATTTTGGTTTGGGATTTATTAAATTTTGGGAGGCAATTTTAAAAGTACCATGTAATTTTTCTTTGAAATTGGATAACAGTCTAACCGACTCATTTCATTTATCTCAGTCAGTTTCTTTTAAAAACTTCTAGGGATCCGTAACAATATTATCCGAACACAAATTCAAATAGAGTGAAACCGAGAGAAACCCTGGACAGCTTCTCCAGCACAAACAAAACAAAATGAACACCCTCATCCTAATCTTTCTGATACTGATACCAAAATTTACTGAGCTTAGATTTCACTGTTTGATGGAAACGTTCAAGCGCTCCCTGTGATTCTGGGGGGATAGACACTGGACTTGCACTGTTCTATTTCTAACTCATTCATTGCTTGCTGGAATAGTTCAGACAAAATTTTTGCGTTGATCTGATTAAATAGCTTAAGGATACCAACCAAAGAGAAACACCTAGTAAAAGCCTTAACAATTGTTTTAGCCTTAATATTTCTAAGAGCAAAAGCTTCTGGAAAGTGAGTAGATGTACACATAATGGGGAGCAGACATTGGTTTCTTTTTTCTACTTTTGGAAGAGGATCGAAGCAGTCTATTAGAACTCTACTGAAACGTTCTTCAGATAATGGAATGGGTTTTAGGGGGCGGAGGGAAATATTTGGTTGAGTTTTCCAACTATCTGGCTGATATGGCTAGAGTTACAGAATTGGAAAACATCTTCCTTTAATGTAGGCCAGTAAAATTTATTTAAGATTTTTATAAGTCTTTTTGATACCTGAATGTCCTGCCATGGGAGTATCATGAGCTATGTTCAAAATATATTGTCGATATTTTCCTGGGACTACTGCCTGGTTAATAATCCTCCAGTCCTCTGTAGAGCTTGCATCCAACAGACATAATTTTCTTCTTAGGATGCCATCTCTAATACAAAAACATCCCCTAACTTTTGTAGTTTTCTCACTTGGAAGTGTACTATTAGCGAGTAAAATAAGTTCTGGCTCTTTTTCTTGTTCAGTAACAAGCTGATCTCGGTTGAGATTGTCATTCTTTTTGTCTGATGATTTGCTAGATTTTTTTTTAGGAAATGTAATTTAAATTTTTGGTAGTATTATTTATTGGTTCCCTGTCAGCCTGATAAATGTTTCGTTTAATTTCAGTAGCTAGTCTTAATGTGATATATTTTGTTTTGTATCCAAATCTATATGTTTCTTTGCGTTTGCTCTCGTAACGGCATAAGCAAGATATAAGTCCTGGTCTTCCACCTCGCTTTCAGCATCTATATATATTTTGTTAGAGACAATGGTAGCCACTAATATCCTGCCATGAACTAAGTCCTTGCTAAGTAGTAAGGAGACATCCTTGATAGACAGGAAAGTTTGAACGCAACATCTCAGTGGATCATTAACCATTTCCAATTTTAATTGAATTTTATGGAGGGAAATCTGAATAACACTTAGTTCAACACCCTTTAACAAAACTGAGTTACCAGTGAAGGCCATATCCGGTAATGCTAGCACATCCTCTAACAACAAAGATTTAGAAGCGCCAGTATGACGTACAGTTTTGACAGGATCACCATTTTCAGAGTCACTGATAAAAACCGATCCCTAAAATAAATAGGCTTAAGGTTTTCCACACAGGAAGTACTTGTTTTAGAAACCCTATTATTACGAGATGTTGAGTAGATCTGAGGAAAGAGGTTTTTATCCCGATGCTTGGCAGAAAAGACATGGGAATGAAAGAAGCCACCTTCTGCACGTTTTGTTTTAAGGATCCGGCAGTCGGAAATAATGTGGTTACTTTTCTTGCAGTAAAGCACATGAAATATTAGATTCTTTCTAAACAGAATTTTCAAAACGATCGTTTCTTTTTTGTTCGGACTTAAATCTTTACAGTGCATACCGTAAAGATTATGCCTGGATTGTTTTAGAGTGATTGGATGAAGCACTGACTGTCTGCTGCTACATTATTATCTGGACAGTTAAAAAACTCTTTTTATGAGTTAAGGTGTAAGAATCAGAGAGTACTGCGGTTTCATTAATTGTTTGGACATCTTTATAATCAAGATGTGTCTGTAAATCACATGTAGCGCATTTTTTAAATTTTTCTATAAGAATTAACTGACGTAATTTTTAAAAACCATTGTTAACTTTCTCCGCCTTAGCCCATTGATAAAAGAGATCCTTTCATTCCCTAGCGAATTTGACTCATGTCTGTCGTTCGCATTTTTTTTTTACATTTTCTAAACTTTTGCCTATAAATCTCCCGTACTAATTCGTATGATTTTAGAATTGCGTTTTCTTATTTTTCTTATAAACTGCTGCATCATCGATACTAAGGGCCGAATAGACCCCAGCCGCTCTGCCTACTACAATGCTTTGTAGTAGAGTTGGACAGATTTCGAGGGGCCAAACTAGGTCTTCCGCCACACAAATAGGGAAAATACTTATCGACTGTCTTCTCTAAAAATCTGAGAACAAGCCTGATATTTTTCTGCATCAAATCTAACAGTAAACAGAGAAAGTGAATTTTCAGAATTTTTACTTATATTTTCTTATTCAATTTTTAATTTTTCCATCTCTATTTCTTTTTCAATTTTATATTTTCAGTCTCTAATTTTCTTTATTTCTAGTTGTAAATGTAACTCCCTATGATCTTTTTTTCCTTATATTCGTCCGAATCTAAAAGTTCTTCGTCCACTAATTTCTTAGCTACAATACTTTTTAATTCTGCGTTTTTCATTGTTAAATTTGTAGGTAAATTAAAGTGAATAGCAATTTGTAATAATTCGGATTTTGTAAATATTCAAATGCTTCTACCAGATCAGCCAAATTTGGAAACTCATACACAGAAAAATGCATTATATATATATATATATATATATATATATATATATATATATATATATATAAGCGGAACACAAATTTAAGAAAGAGAAAAAGAAACAAAAACAGCAAAACTAATGAAACTTGCTTATGTAACGCTAAGATAAAAAGAAAGAAAAAAATTGTTGAACTGTCTATTGAAAAAAAAGAACTGTTTAAAATATTTTAATGTTAAAAAAGTATACTTAAATTAAGGGAATGATGTTTAAAAATGTTTTTTTCTAACAAATTAACGCATTTAGGATTTTTGTCTAGTTTAAAGTTGACGAGCCCCCATTTATGTTACAGGTTACATGCCACAAAACACGAAGAAACGTATTAGCTCGAAAAAACGCAGGGAAAAGGAAATTACATTTACAAACATAAACAGAATATTTTTACATATATTACAAATAAGGTTTACAATAAACTGGGTAGAGGTTAAAAATAGAATAGGTTCTGTTAAGTACAATTTAAAAGTGATTGCTCCAACAAGTAGCAGTCAATATTAGATAAAGAAAATAGGTGAGGATCAGAATCAGCTTTAGTTACGGGTGTGAATCGTGAGATTAGATATACGTTGTCGGACTGAAAATGAATTGTTTACTCTTAATAATAGGAAGAAAAATAATTCTAAACTACTATTATAGTTTAGTCAACAAAATCAATATATTGAAGAAGCAGTATCTACCGATGATCATTTTTGTTCAGGGACTTTTATGTAATAGATTCTTTCGGGCGAACATTTGTTCTGAATCTAGACAAGCCAGAGCTGACCTCAATTTGAACGCTGCTGTGGCTTTGGGCAATAACAACTGAAAACAACTGACTAATCTATTTGGACTCCCTTATATATATATATATATATATATATATATATATATATATATATATATTTGTGTGTGTGTGTGTGTGTGTGTGTGTGTGTGTGTTTCATTAAACGCTCTAGCAAACTGTAGAAGTTTCTAGAGATATATATACATTTCCACACAAGGCTTTTTCACTATTATTACTAAACTTAAAGGTTTTGGTTAATGAGAAATACTTTGGATGACAAAACGTGCTCTGACAGCTGTAGAATTAATTCATAGATTTAATTCATCGTTTAGATTTTGTTTGAGTTTGTGTTTGTTTAAAGGTATATCAGCTTCTGTAGGTTATCTAATGCCAAAAATGTATGGTTTTAAGGTATTTTTTTCAATGTTTAGTTATAGTGAATAGGTTGATTTAGTCAGATTTTGATGAATATTTTTATTATGTAGTTATTTTGTTAAAAACTGATAATATCTTCCAGTTTTGTATTCAAAAATGTATTGCTGGTAATATTTTTTTATCCTTCAAAAATATGTTATGGAACTAAATTTTTTTATTCAAAATTTATTGTTAGTAATATTTTTCCTCCAAAATGTATTTTTCTCTATAAAATTCTATTCTTATGTATATATTTCTATAAAAGTCTATTTTTATACATTCATAGTGTTTTGTCCCCAGTAATGGTGTGAGTTATGGTAACAAAAATACCGCAAAAGTATGTGGCTAAAAATTACTGAACAATTTTAAATCACATCCCTGAAGATGATCTCAAAAAAGATTGAAAGTACTTGGGTACATTGAAAAATGTATGATAATAACATCTGTCAACGTTCCATCTAATTTCTGACATCTTTCAATTATAATACGCTAATGATTATCCGTGAGTATGAACGGAGTTAAAAATAACCAGACACAATGTTTGCAATTTATTTAATCTGACATGTCTAAAACATGTGCTGCCTAGATACACAAATATATATATATATATATATATATATATATATATATATATATATATATAAGTATATATATTGAAATGCATAGTGTTGTATGGCATAATATGAAATATTATAGGAAATTACTGCATATTTCTCCGTCTCGGCTAATAAAAAGTAGCTTATCAAAAGTACAAACATCGCTATAACTTTTTTCACCCAGTTTTTGTCGGGTCAAGAACTTGTCATCACAACAGGGCATAAAAATTAATGAAATATTACTAAGTAAATATGTAATTGATTTTAAATTCCTGAAGTTAATTTACTTTATAAAAAATTGTGTTAACTGTGATGCAAACTACTTTTATTGCAGTCTGTTCTTTAATTTCTCAATATCATAAGATAGTGATTGTGCTCGTAACCTGTATAAAGAAAAAACATGAAAACAAGATTATATTTATAACCATAGCTTTTAATGTATATGCAATTCATACTGGCAGTTTTAAAAACCTCTTCAATAATACTGTTGCGAAAACATCATTCTTGAATGGAAATCTAAATCTTTAATTCTGATCTGAAAATTCTTTTATTTTGAGAAAATATAACACACATATTTCTCCCACTCTCTCTCTCTCTCTCTCTCTCTCTCTCTCTCTCTCTCTATATATATATATATATATATATATATATATATATATAAATTATGCGAGTATATTTATAACATTTCTTGCCAAACAACAGACTAAATTCTATTGGAAATTCTGTAATATTCAAAGTTCGGGCTTTTACTTGTAACCTTAAGTAAATATATTATTCTTCTGAATAATCTAGAAAAGAAAACAAATATGTTTTAAAAGTGAATTCATCAATGTTCCTTACGCTTCCAAAATAAGCCAACGAATAAAAAATGCTTAACAATTTTCTAGGACAAAGAAACCAACAAGTTTTATTTGTTTTGTGCGGATTTTCTATTTTTGGTATTATTTTTCGATTTTGAATTCCTACTCGGTAATCCTTGGCGTATTTTCCTTTTATGAAAATGTTGAACACAAGCAAAAAGAATGCGCAGATTTTCCAAAGCGATAGGCTGACTTTAGAGGGTTACGAACGAAAACAACATTTTATCCATGTTTCAAAACGAAAATAGCATCTGTTCCATACTCTTTTCTCTCGAAGAAAGATTTCTTAACAATCACACTGCTAAGCATTCTTTACACACTAGCAAATAAGCAATATGTTTATAAAGTATTAAATGAACACCGAAAACCAGGTATGTTCAATGGAAAATATGTTTAACTTATTTTTTTTAAGACAAAGTTCACCTTGTGCAGTACGATTTCTACGTTTCTCTCGAAAACCATTTAGATTAATAACGTGTCCCAACTATTTTGACTGACTAAATAACGCTTGCCTCATCATCATCATCACCATCATCCTTGCTGTGCATGGTTGTACAGTGTCTGCGCATTTGTTGACCTGATCATCTTCATTCATATACCTCTGTTGTTGATGTTTTTTGTTTGGTGACAACTTCCAACGTTTGTGATACTTTTGAAATTTTTCATTTCTGGGAATCTCTTTACTGGTAATCGAGCCAGTATATTTGAATTGGCTCATTACTTTAAATCTCTGACCAACAACTTTTGCCGTGGTTGAGTGCCCTTTCTCAATGTTCGTCATGAACTTTCTTTAGCTCAGATAATATTAAACATTTTTGCATGCGTTCAACATTTGCATATAAAGAAAAATACGCGAAGGATTACAGCGTAAGAATTGAATAAAAGAAAAGGTAAATTTTTGATTTGTTCCCCGAAGGCCTTTTCCCCTTCAAATCTTTCCAAAACATCCTTATTTCCGTGCAAATGTATATGCTGAACTATACTATAATTTCAATTATATGAAAATATAGAATATTTTTAAGAAAGTAAACTTTCAAATATATGAAAATAAGTGGCGAGTGTAGTTTAATTAACCTTCAAATATATAAGTAACACAAAAAAGGAAAAAAATACACGCAATAACCCTAACCCAACCCCTAACCCTAAGGCTAATCAGTTATCACTTATTTTCATATATTTGAAAGTTACTTTTCTTCTCAAATTAAGTACATGCAACTTTCTTAAATACATTACCAAGAAAAAAAAGGAAAAAAAAACACGCAATAACCTTAACCCTAACCCTAAATTTCTATTTGAAAGTTAACTTTCTTAAAAAATATTCTACAGCCCTTCTACAGCTCTTCTACAGAAAGAAGAAAAAAAAAACACGCAAATACACCCAACAGCCCAACAAAAAAAATAAAAAAGGAGAAAATAAAACGCAAATACACGAAACTTTCAACGGAAATTGAGTTCCGAAACAAAACAAATCGCGTAGTAATTGCACAAAGGAAGTAAATAGGCCGAAATAAGCATCCTACACCTAAAGTCTGTTATAAATGTTTTATATATTGGCTTCATTTGGAAGAGTAAAGAACAATGATGAATTCAGTTTCAGAACATATAGCATTTAAGAAATTGGTATATTTACTAGTGTTCTACCTCAGTAAAAACAAAAATAAAAAACAACAAAAAACTCATTAAGTTAATCTCTGATCAAATTTTAACTTGTGATATTGAGCTATTGGAACAACAAACTCTTATCGTTGTTTCTCTTTTTCTTCAGCTCTGTAGCAAATTAAATTAAATATTATGATACACTACTAATACATTGTCATAAAGTAGGCGAAATGCAACAAAATTAACAAGTCATTTTCAACGGAGTGGTTTTTGACCGTGTTTGTTTAGAAACTACGCTCTAAAGCTGGACAATGATGTTGTGGATGTGAACGCAAGTACGTCATAAGCCATTTTGGATATTTTCTATTTTATCTGTGTTCAAATATTGATTTATTGGCATCAGAAAAGAGTGAAAATATAAATAATGAAAAAGACAATGTTGGAAAATTCATTAATTTTGTCGAGGAATGAATACGAAATCCACGGGTTTTATTCTATGAGCTTAATTAAGTAAAAACTATTCATTATTAATAATTATATTTTCTTTGTAAGAAAACATTTCTTAATTTACAATTCTGTCATTATAATAAATAATTACTTATGTCAGTAACTTTGAAATTGTTTTAATTTCAAATTTGTTCTTCAAATGTAAATACTTCGTTGTTTGGAACTCCTATGCACATTTATTTGATTATAAATATGAATATAAATACTAAGCTTATTTTATTGATGTTCATGGGCAGTCCTGGCGCTAGGAGTTCATGGCAGTGATGGGTTTATCTTACAGGTGTTCTCATCGTCAATATTTATAATGTACAGTTCATATAAAAATTCAAATTTTATTAACTGCAATAACCATCATCATAATATTATATGAGAAATAATATCCTTTCTAACATAGCTAAAAAATTACTATTGTATTTTTCGCGTTGATAAATTTTAATTAAATTAGCGCCATGACACTAATGCGTACAAATGATATCTTTTATATACAATATTAATACATCAAACAAATAATAGCATACAACCTATTTTCATATATAAATTGTTACTAACCGATCTCTAAAATTACAGGTATTCAGTGGCTTTAACAAAAAATGACTATATATACAGATACACAATGTATATCAATAATATGATAATTTGTGATTTAACGTAGCTAGAAAAATATTACTTAAAAAATTTCTTAATCCCTCCACGTAAGGCAATAAAGCCACAAAGACACAGAGGATTGTTGAGTTGGAAAGAATTTAAGAAAAAGAAAATATTATTAAGGCAAGAGAACAATAATAAATAAGGACTAAGGTGACAGAAAATGACTGTTGGCGTTATATTTTAATTTTTGAGGATCAAATGTTGGCTGAATATAATAAGTTGAAAGATAAATGTAGGAAAATAAACTGTTAGCATAGAACGTACGTTTATATATAGCAATTTAAAGTGTAAAATGATACGGCCTTCCAGTCAATCTAGTACTACTGCATTTAAATTAATATATTTAGGTATCATAGAGAAAATTAATTAGAATAATTATCATGAACGTATTTATTAAAAGCAATTACAGCAAAGTTACATTACGGGGTCAGGAATGTGAGTGAAGCCGAAATGTTAAGACTGAACCAATGAAACTGCAGATCCTTCTTTGCGTTTAATCAAGGATCTGTAAATGTATAGCAGGGTCAGCAAACGAGATGTGGCAACAATGGTCACGATATGAAAGAATGATAAACTTGTAAGCTAGATTCGAACGAGAAATAACTCTTGCACAACACAGTGAATCAATATTTTTAGCATCAGATCTAGGGATTTAGTCATGATAATCTTTCTACTTCATGCCAACAGAAAACGCTATTCCAAGAAGGTTCAATGTTTGTTAAAGAAGCTTGTAAGTCGGAGAGCGGTCGCTGGATATCTTTATAGCCACATAATCAAAATGAAATACGAACTCAATGTGTAGGTAACAGTTTGATAGAATTAAAACTAGTTATAGATATCTACTGAACTTAGTTTGTCCTCTCTTCGATTCTGTTTCAAAGTAGGAAATGAACTCATATCTCAATGTATCGAGTTTTCTCGAAACAACATGACGATAGACTCAGGCACATATGTGATGCGTACTGATTTGCAACAGTGTAATGAGAGCCAAAGAGAGATGAACATCACCACTTTGACTTACGACGCAGCATCATTCCCATTTGTTTAAATGCAAACACTGACATTCAGTTGAGCGGCAAAGCAAATTGCTGGAGCCAGATATTTCGCAAAGGATCATAAAATCTTCTCTATGTTAAGCTATAAACGATCGGGAAATTTCAATCCGGGCATTAACGGTTAGAATCCGGGAGGTTAGCGTGGGGCATCAATTGATTGTCACGTCTTGGTTTGTTCCATAAAACGTCGGTCTATAAAAGTGGATCGCATTGACAGGGACATAAACCAGTCAAGATTGATTGATGCTTTGGGAGGGCAGCGTAGGTGACGTCGGTAATAGAGCGCTTCCCGGATTGAAATCGAACAGAGTTTCGCTCCACTATCAAATGCTTCATATTTAATATCAGTACATAAAGTCAATATAAAGATAATGATCTGAATCCGACAAATAACAACATCAGAAAAAGAATAATAATAATAAAAATTACTTAAGGGCATTTTGGATAGTTGACGATTAGAGCGATTTTCCAAACTTTCACAAAATCAGATTTTTAGAATATATACTTGGCTAAATTGAGACGAATTTTCAGCACTTCCTCGGGTATAAGTACAGAGTCAGCATATTTTGTTTTTATCACTCTTCATCTCACTCTATCATATGTCTATATATGTATGATTAACATTGTTTAAAGTAATTGTGCAAACAATTATTTGTAGTGAACTAAGTTTCGATTATTGAAAGATTATTGATATTTTAAGACCTTTAGACATCATTCTTCGATGTAACTGACGTTTCTTTATACATTCGCTAAAATCAAATCTTGTAATAGAAAAGGAAATAGGTGTAATTTATGTCTTTTAAGAAAACTTGTAATCTTAAATCAAATACCCCTAATTAACTATGCAACAAAATGTAAATTGATGACCCCATACTGCCAGAGAATATAAATATTTACTCAAGTACTTAGACCCAGATTAACATAATTCACCCTATGCGTTTGTTGCTTTCTTTTTCATATCTTTCCTCTCTTTTCTCCACAAATATTTATTATTCATAATAATTATGAATTACCCACTTTGAATTCATCCCATATAATTTAATTTTTTTGATTATTTTTTTAATTTAAAATTTTCTTAATCTTCAGTATTTGTCTTTACTTCTGAGATGAAGTTATATTTACATTATTTACATTTTTCGTACTGTTGTCCTCATTTTATTGCCATATTTACGATATTTTGACCATTCTACACTCCGACTTTCTTCGGGTGATATGAATTTTGAACCAAACCCTTTATTTCGATCACTGAGGTATGTCGATCTCATTCCATGTGCGATGCCATTTCGGGATGCTAGGTAGTTATCCCCCTTTAAATCTACTCTTTCATCACTGCTGTAGCTAGGTATTGAATTCACTATTCTTTGAGTTTAGTCTCTGGAACTAACCAACATTTATATCAACTGGGTCATGTGGCCTTGAGGATATCAGTGTATGAATTTTTTATCTTCATGTAATATTTTTCTTTTAATATTAAACACATTATAAATTAAAATAGTAGTATCCTAACATTATAAGAGTTAATATCGAGGGAACTTAATTAAAATCTCTTAAACGGTTAGTTTGTAATACGCACCAGATGATTGCATAGTGCAAGAAACTCCGAGATTTGCTATCGACGTAGGATAATATGTATATTTATTAATATATAATTAATAGTAATATTGTGTATATTCGTGTTTGTGCACGTGCAGGTCTTTAATGTATCGAGTATTTACATGTCAGTGGGTATATATATATATATGTGTGTGTGTGTGTGTGTGTGTGTGTGTGTTTAGCATTAAACGCAAGATACATGCAACAAAAGGACATATTTAAAAATAAAAAGTTCAGTACTAAATGTAATATAAAATCTCCTTTTATGCGGTTTATTCCTTCCGTACGTAGCGATGATGACTCTCCACAATTTCCTGTCTTTTGTATCTTTTCATATATTGTGTCATTTTGCTATCTCACTAAATCATAATATACCATCTACTCGCTAGGAAGTGCGTGACTGTGTATTTATTAATGATGAGAAATAACAAGATGTATTGTTTTTTAATGGAGACCAGTTTCCTTCTTGATAAACTCTATCAAAGCAGATGTGAACACTTTATCTAAAGATCTGTAATTCATAGCGTTGAAAAAAATAACCTCACTTATCTTTTTCCTTTGTTTCTTTTCTTTTCTTTAACATTGAGAGGCTTTTAAATATTTTAAAACTGTTTTATAATTCAAATTTGATCGTATAACGTCATTTTGTCTCAACGGTACATTTTTTTTCTGTGAGTATAAGTACAATTTTTTAAATAGAATTTCGTAATTTGTTTTTGATAAATTTTCTCAAGGAATGAAACGCGTTGCGATAAAATATTTACCTATTCTCTGTTATTTTATTAATATTGTTTTTGATGATAAATTTATTTGTATTTGAATTTCTCTGCACATGATGTGCGTACATACATCGTCTCATCTTATTAGTCATTACCTTTTAAGGTCATACAAATAAATATTGGCATATGAAAATGTATAAGCTGAATGGCTGTAACACTTACATTCTGCGTTACGATGGATGCAACTTATTTTTGCACAGATGTAAGATATAAACAAACATTTCTATGACACACACACACACACATATATATATATATATATATATATATATATATATATATATATATAAAGATATATATATATATAAAGATATATATGTATAAAGATCAAATTATTAATTAAACAGTGAATTTGAAGATGTGTTCACTTTCACGGGGAATCTGAACATAAATTCTTCAGTGTTTTCTAAGCGCTTCCATAATTCAAATATTTCATTTGCATAGTGGTATGGTTGTGTCGATTGTGTATGCCTCTCTTTGTTTTTTTTTGTTTTTTTTTGTAGATGTCAAGCAAATGTTCGTGCCGTATTTTTCTCGCTTTTCTTTTAGGCAACTTGCAAAAAAATATACACGAAAAGCCACAGTGCACAAACAGCCTCCAAAATCTACTGTATTTGTCAATACCATATAAGCCTTCTAAATTATGTATGTGCATGCATCTGACTTTGAACCTATTCTTATTCCTCTCTCTTTCTCTCACTTTTTCTTTATTATCACTGTCTTAGTTTTCTCTCTTCATTACTTTCTCGCCCACCATCTCTCTACCTCTCTCCCTCCCCTCTCTCTCTATATATATATAAACAAAAAGTGAGAGAAACCGAGAACGTCTTGTTTAAAGTGTAGATTTATTAATCTTAAAATTAATAATATTGATTACTTTTGGTATAATATATTAAGTGTCCATAATAGTGTTTGTATAGTTACATGTGTTTCGAGTCCAAAGTTGACTCTTTTCAGGCGAATAAATTTGTGTCTTTACATATCGAGATCCATGTGTTTTTTGGTGGCCTAAAATACCGTACACACACACACACACACACACACACACACACATATATATATATATATATATATATATATATATATATATATATATATATGAAAGGTCGGTGAACAGGTCAGAAACTTCAGATGTGTGCGTGTTTTTTTCACACTCTTTCGTTCAATCTGCTGTTTTGGCAATCATTCAATCATTATTCAGAAAAATTATTTTTACAATGACTTGCGAAATTTGATTTTGTCTTTATACTTCAAAAATTGTTTTCAATTATTTTGATTCAATTCTATGTGTCATCTACTTTTTCTTGTTTTTGGAATACTATCTTTTGCAATGGTCCCCGAAGTTTGAATTTAGTGTCTGCATTTGTGTCTTAGGTTTTTCACGTGGTTTTGATGAGGGAAAGCTAGTATTTTGTTAAATATTTCTTTCTGCATCATGAGTCTGTCATAATCTGCATTTTGGTAGAGAGTCATTGCTCTGAATTTGTCTCCACTACATTCGTGTAAGTGTTAGGAAACGTACAATTACAGTTATTGGCTAGATGAATGTTACTTGTGTGCAGGGCTACTCTTTTATTCAGGCCTTGTATCGCTCCCATGTGTATTCTTTCTCATTCATTGAATTTTAGAGCATAAATGACGTTTTCAGTATTGCAGTTCAGATTTGTTTTTATTTCGAATATAGATGTGTTTTCGAATTTGAAGTGGATTGCTTCTATTAATATGTTGCATACGAAACATATTTTTGTTGCATTTTGTGACCCTTGTATTCTATGTTGCTCGAATTTGGATGAAGTTAGTATGTTTTGTTTTTTTAATTTTTGAGTTGGCGTTTGCTTTTAATTATTTTAGTTGTCTTTAAGATTTCTTTTGTCTTATTATTTTTGGTGAGTAATTCTATGTGACTTCTTATCTTTGTAATTAACTCTGGGTTCCTTTTGTTGTGTGTGGAGACGTTCTTCATTTTCATTTTTTTTGTTTCTTTGGATACCAGAGAGAATCTTATGGTATTTATTTTACCAGTTGGGAACGCTTGTTTATTAGTGAAGTGAGGTATCTCTTATTTATAGTATTTTTGTAGTTCATTTAGGCGTATTTTACGAAAGGTTTCGTCGGCTACTATTGTAAAAATTCGTCATGCTAGGGAGTAGCGTATGGATTTTAGACAACTTTTAGGGTGGTGACTCTTGAAATGGAGGAATTTATTGGGTGTCTGGTGGTTTATGGAAAAATAGCTGTGATGATGTATTTTTTTGTTTTTTATGAGTGTGTCTAGGAATGGTAAATCTTTATAGCTATATTCTAGTGTTAACTTAATATTGGGGTGCAAGTTTTGGAGTAGATAGTGGAGTGTATTTATACTTTCCCATGTTTCTCTCCAAAAGATAGAAAAAATCATCTACAAATCTTTTCCACGATTTAGTGAATTCTGTTTTTATGTCTTCTTCATAATTTTGTCCTATTTGTTTGTATAGGTTTTCTTCTAGCTATGCTTGTTTTTGTGCTGCATATGTCGGTGCCATTTTTGTCCCCATCGCGATACCTGATGTTTAATATAATATTGGTTGTTAAATTGGAATGAATTGTGCCTCGGTTTTATATATATATATATATATATATATATATATATATATATATATGAATCAAAGTCAAGAAGACCCATGGTTTTACGATTTTGTGTTCCGTTGCATTTAGGTTTTTTTTTTTATAAAAAGTCCTCTTTGCAATAAATATTGTAGAGCATAATCTTGCCATATAACAGTTAATTAAAAGTACATTGCGACATGGACATTTCTATGTTTCGAGATTTCTATCTCGTCATCAGGCAATGTTGGATGTTGGTTGTGAAAATGATTTACATTAAAATACTGAAAACAATCGGTTTGCTGTTTATGCATGTGGGAAGATATAAAATTTATGTGTATATTCCTTTTAACTAATTGGAATAAAGACTCACTTTGAAATCTGGCTAGTAATTTCTATTTTTAGGTCATACATACTTTCTTTTTTTCTTTTTATATTCCTAACGGTCAAAGTGTCAAACTATTTTAACCTCATTTTCTTTAAATTATTTTTTTATTTTTATTACTTCTCAGTAGATTCTATAACTTTTGATCTATACATTCATGTACCAAAAATGTTCTTTTAGCTTTCTCCATATCTTGACCGCTTCTCATAGAGAACAGGAAACGTTGCTTAACTCTGGTGATCGGACGAGTATTTAACGTAAAATGACCGTAAACATATAGGACTTGATTATATATATATATATATATATATATATATATATATATATATATATAGATATATATACATATATAGATATACTATCATCATAGCCCGGCGTTGTCCGTGCAACTCAGAACATTTTTAATGAGATTTTTAATGCAGCGTGTTGCGATTTCCGAGCGCATGTCGTTGACGCCTCACTTTAAAACTCAGTTATATAAAAATAATCATATAAAAATTGTTATTTAAAAATTGTTCAAAAATTCCATTATAAAAAATCTATTTTCTTTTTGTTTTGCGTAAACGTGGCTTGATGTTTTGTGTGACATTGTAAACAACATTGCGTTTGTTTTTGTTTAAAAGTTTATGGGGAAAATAGTTACATTTTTTGTTGACTAAATGAATTTCTGAAATTTTCGAAGAATATTTAAAAATGTAGATCCGTAATCTTAGAGAAAAAGGTTACATTAATGCCATACGATTTACAGACATTTGATTTCCTGCATAAAATATTTAGCAAAAAAAAATTGTTTTTTATTTATTTTATTTTCTGATGTATGAAATATTAAATTTAAAAAAAAAAGACTTAAATAATTAAATTAACCACTGGCACTTTTTTTTTTACATATTTTGTTTTTGTCTGAAAAATCACTTTTTAAAAAAATATTTCTTTTGTTTCAAAATTGCGAGAAAATATATTCACATTTTTTGTTGACAAAATGAATTTTTAAAACAACGGAATAAAAATTAAATATAAAGGCTCATTTTTTTAGTCTTGTTTGACACGTGTGATTTTATTTCTGTGACGTAATCTAGCAACCATCTTAGATCTTAGATGTTATACGGAGCAAATGTAAAGAATTAGCTCCATTGGCTAAAAATTGCGAAAGAGAAAATTGCTGAACATAAACTCAAAAAGTATGTCTTGACCTGGCTTCCCTGTAGATATGTGTCCCTAGAAAGTTTGAATGGCTCAGGTTAAAAAATGTAGGCGTGCATAGATTACAGTCACACACAGACTCACATATTGCCTTTTATATATATAGATAACTCAAATAATAGAATCAAGTCTTATATTTTTGATATTCTATGTTATTAAACAAACAACCTTATTTCAAATTTCCTCTTCATAAAACTTCGATATTTTCGACGTATAAACTTTTCAATGGTCATTTTAAAATTAACAATATTATTATACATTTGACCATATGATAAAGACTACAGTAATCGCAACAAACCATAATTCGATGGTGCCAACCTTGGTAAATACAGGGAAAGGACAAAATAATGAACACACCTTGAAATTTTAAGGAAATTTATTTCAGCATACCTTTGGTAGTAATTACAACTTGAATTACGCGTGGGCTCGACTCACACAAAGTTTGCATTTTTTCAAGAAGGTTTTCTATCTATTCTTTGGCTAAAATAGTCTTCAATCCTTTCAATGATGATAATGGAGAATATCGACTCCTCAGTTACTTTTCTAAAATGAATCATAAATGTTCAACGATATTGAGATCTTGGGATTCTAGAGGCCAGATAAGATGTTCTACTAGCCTAGAATGTTCCTCGTACCATTTAGCCACAAATTTAGTAGGATGAATAGTTACATGAACATCCTGGGAGATGAAATTTTCCCTCTGGAAACATCTCTTGAACCACAGCATGAAGTTGTTCACTTAAAATTCTCAAATAGTCCTACCTGTTAATTTTAAAAACAGTTTTACCAAAATTGAATTACTACTACTATTAAATCAACAAACAAGAAAATAGAACAATTTTTGACAGTTTAATCAAACTTTCTAAATTATGCTATGATAATACTTGGTATTACTATTATTT
This sequence comes from Ascarosepion bandense, assembly GCA_037127315.1. Taxonomy (NCBI): domain Eukaryota; kingdom Metazoa; phylum Mollusca; class Cephalopoda; order Sepiida; family Sepiidae; genus Ascarosepion; species Ascarosepion bandense. The sequence goes on from JBBBDQ010001669.1 coordinate 2,102,719, forward strand.
AATGCATCCACTGTATGTTGCGTGAATAAAAAGTTTCATCCAATTCCGTTATGTTTTTTAAGTCAACAAAACAATGCGTGAACAATCCTTTTCATGTAGTAGATTGTCTTACAGGCTTGCCTATCATATCATGTATTTTCTTCGCTTTCAAATTTCGAACATCGAAAATGACAAATATAATACTCTCTAGTAACGGGTTTATCAGCTTTTATAGTCTATGCGTTTTATATCACACAGAATAAAGAGCAAAATCTATTTTATTTTTGCTTTTACTGTTGAACCTGCAAGCTATGCTGGATTAACTCAAGTTTTTCAACGTTTCCGATTATCGCAGTGAATGCTTTTCATCCTTGTAATAAACCATAATAAAGACTATATTTTTGTATGTCAAATAGTAAAATAGAGCTGCCAAAACGCCCGAAGCTTCAGACAAATCATTCATGTTGAACCTTGATTCTTCTCTACACTCTGAAAAATACGATAACGTTTCGAATGTTGCGAAAGAGTGTCAGTTAAAGAAACTGAATGTGATCAATGCTTTATTCAGGTGTCCTACCACTCCAGAGTTTGCCATGTGTTGTAATGTATAACGGATCGAAATGAGAAGTCAGAGAGTCCAGTTCGAATTTCAGTTTAGTCCGATCCAGAAAAATCACCACGGAAAATCTATGAATTCAGATTTTCTCTTCATCTATGGCCTGAATAGCAGGTAAATCGGAGCCCTATAACACTGGTTGTGCATTAATATAACGCAGAAAGAAATCGGCGGCCTAATGTTGAAAAATCTTATGCGTAGTCAGTTAGAAATAGAAAGAGACATGATCGTTCAAGCATATGTCATGTATGTCACTTGATTTGTTTGCATACTATACAAAAACTTACCGCTTCAAAACAAAGCCGATTAAATATTTTATCAATACCTTTTGCCCTTAAATGAACAAAATAAAATGTTGGAAGTGAATTTTGTCGACCGTTTTTATTTTTTCACAAAAAGTGCCGAATAAAATGTCTATTCAATCTATACTCCTTCGTTTATATGCCGTGTACCGTCAGAAGGTGGGAAATCTTCTCCAGCCACAATTTTGTGTCTCTCGTATCTAGCAACTGGCGAATCTTTACCCTCCCCGTTTCGCACCGCCCTGTTACCCATATTACTTTTCCCGTCTTACTTCAATATGCCATGTGAGTCGTACATTCTCTACGATCTCATTCCTCATTATATTTTCCAGAAATGAAAATAAAAGTTCACCTCAAACAAGGCAATAATGCAACTAAGACTCAAGAGAGTGAAAGAATATGAAAATAATTTAGGAGAAAAAACCGGACCGCTAATCTTTATCAGAAAACGACGGATTAACCTCTATTCCTGTTCAAAAGACAAGAAAGAAGTTTAAACCGGGTGATAGGCAAAAGTATCACCCGGCCAATCTATCACCCGTACTGTGTTCTGTTTTTAATTACAAGTGAACTTTTGGTTTCTATTTCTGTAAAACTTTGTTGTTTATATTCTCTCTGTCTAGATTTCACACAATTGTGTGTGTGGATATTTGAACGCATCTAATTCTATATCAGAAATAAGAAAATAACGAACAACATCAAGGAGAATGAAATAATCAGTTGGGGTAAATGGAAAGACGGAATTGGGAAACAGTGAGCAAAGAGATCGTGTGATGGGGTAAGAATTGTGAGTGTTAAGAGAAAATCAGTTGTTTGGGAGACACTAGGGAATTACCTTCCTTGGGGGAAGGATCGAAATCGGAATTCCAAGTTTGATTGTATGTCTCTCAGAAAATTAAGATTTTATCTGACAAGAAAACAAACGGGTTCAAGTGTTGCAGATACAGAGATAGATAAACACACACACACACACACACACACAGAGAGAGAGAGAGAGAGAGAGAGAGAATACAGTCAGACAGACGGACAGACAGGCAGACAGAGAGGGGAAATTAAAACTGAGAATAACAAAATCTTACGAATGGTATGCTTGATTACTTTATTGTGACTATTATTCTTCTGCAAACGTTGACTTGCAACTTTTACAATAGTTCTTGGCCAGGTAAAATTGAAATGTGAGAAGTGGTTTTGTAAGTACTTACTAGCTACATTATAATATATATATAGTAAAAAAATAATGATCCTATAAACATTAACAAAAATTAAAATCCCTAACCTAATGTATTTGAGCCTATAACATTATACCCTATCTATTAATAAATAAATTTGAACTAATTTTAGTAATATATAAATATTTAATAAAAATAAGAAATATGAATAAGTATTAAGAAAAATTGCTATTCGAATAAATTCGAATATATACATAAAATTATATATCAAAAATCAAAATAAAATAAAATTTCCTTTAACCGACATTATGAAAGAATAAAAAAATAGGAAGAATATTCATTAAACAAATTGAAAAACACTCCCTAAAACTTGTAGATTATCAAAACTTATCAATAAAAATATAATTAAAAACAGTTATAGTTATATGAACAATATGGAGAAACTAATAAATTAACATAATAAAAAATGCTAACCAAATATACTAGTAATTATAATAACACAAAGCCACAAAATAGCAACAATATTTGTAATTGTCGAAACAAAAACAACTGTTTACTTAATATTAAATATTTAGTTAATAAGAGAATATCTATAGCAATTGCATAAAATAATATTAACACAAAAACTGTACATATAAGTCACAGAAACAGCTTTTAAGGAAAAAATTAATTATCATAAATTGTTATATAAAACAGACAGATACGCAAATAATACATTATCAAAATATTTATAGAGTTAAAAAAGAAAATCATATACCTATTAAAATTAAATATGAAATTATAAAAAGTACCTCCAGAAAACATTGATGAGATAAACTGTTTTCAGAAAAAAACTTATCGCTAAAAACATTCTAAAACGAAGTAAATTATTAAATGAGAAAAAAGTGATTATTAAACAATGCCAAAATTATAACGAATATTTATTTTGTTACTTAAATACTAGTAAAACATACTTAATATAACATGACACACCATATAGATTAAAAACTTTATTATTGGAAAAAATGATAATTGGAAAATATTACGTTTATGAACGAACACGTAAGCAATTAGAAAATTCATGAACATGCGCTTGTCCCCTCAGGAATGACGAAAAATATTAAAAATTAAATATATTAAAAAAATGCGGAATTCACAAAATAAAACATTCGGAAATATAAATAGATCCACCCTTGAAGGATCTATGTTATCACGAGATTTGGAAGTGGGGAAAAAGATTAAAATGAAGAATTATAGTTAAGAATTTTTCTGTTTTATTTTAAATAATAATAATAATAATAATAATAATAATAATATATATATATATATATATATATATATATATATATATATATATATATATATATTATCCTGCGTTTTAAATACAACTTGCAGATTCATGCATTATGCAAACATAAGGTGCACATGCCCCTGACGATTCCATAATGCAAGGAACTTAAAACGTAGGATAATTTTTATATTTCTTAATATATACTTTTTGCGATGATAAATTGCACTGAGTATTGTTGTGTTAACAACTGATAAATATTTATATATTTACGTGTATATTACTTATTTACATCCATACCTATATATATATATATATATATTTACACACACACACACACACACACGGATATATATATATATATATATATATATATATATATATATATATATATATATATATTACATAGATATAAAATTCGATAATGGCCCCAAAATTTAGATTGAAGCCCAATTAAAGATATTTTAATTTATTTTTATACATTTGGATCATTTTTCGGGTTTACCAAACATATTTAAATAACTTGCTGTCGGTTTTCATAGGCCATTATTATGAAATTTTAGATTTTTGTACTTTGTTATATTAATTGTTTTCTTTATGTATATTGTGTTTTCTTCATTTATATATTGTGTATATAAAACGCTAAAATATGCCTTTTTTCGCCGTGTGCCGATATCTTAGTGGTAGAATCACCGACTGATGTCAAATCGGTCAGGTTTCAATACTGCCTGGAAGAAATAGGATGTCTTACCGTAGTGACGATCTGCAAAACAAGACTCTCTGCAGATGACTAAATATATATTATATGGAAGTGAAGGAACAGATAGAGTAAAATCCACTGTTCATGCATTTACTTTTATAAAGTGTGCTCAATACAAAATAGAGCTTAAAATGGTAATTTTGTTATGACAATGGTTTATAAAAACATTATATCACAACACAAAAAAAAATTCATGTTTCAGAACAACACTGTTCTTCTTCAGAAGGTATTTTTAAAAAATGGCAAAAATGATTTATTTAGAAAATATTAGATGAATTTATAATTAATGAGAAAATTCAGAATTCATGGTTAATTAGAAAATTCTTCAGATGAATACCTGGATAATTAGAAAATTAATTAGATGAATTCATTGTTAATTAGAAAATTCCTCCAACTGCTCCTCTTCAGTGTGGTAAATGGAGGAATTTTCAACTCCATAGTTCAACCGAATTCTCACTTTTGATTGATACATTTAGAAACATATTGTTTAACTTCCTTCAACAGCAACTCCTTAATTTTCCAAAAAACAATGTATGCATCTGATATTTTCAAAATAAATCATTCTCACCATTTATTTTAAAAATTAATCTTAAGAAGAACAGTATTGTTCTGAAGCATTACATTTTTGTCTCTTTTATAAGCCATTTTAATAACACAATTACACTATATATATATATATATATATATATATATATATATATATATATATATATATATTGCAACAAAGTTGTAGAACACGTAGATCTTTTTTACCTACTGTTCGCGCACTTACTTTTATAAAGAGTGCTCGATACAACGTAGAGCGTTATATTGTAATGGTTGTTACAATGATTTATAAATTCATTGTATTACTACACAAAATGTTTAGCTTTTCGAAGTTGCCACGTGCGCTTCTCATCGGGTGATAAGTTGAAATGAATTTTTTTTGTAGAGATACTATGAATTTATAAACCAGTGTAACAACCATTTTAATATATATATATATATATATATATATATATATATATATATATATATATATATATATATATTTGTAATATATTTTTGTAATATATATATATATAATTGTGTTTTTGGTCAGTAAATTAAAAATATTATATACAGAACATTATCAATCATTTTTAATGAAACCTAAAATCGCTAATAAAAATGTAACTGCAGAGACACAAATAAATACTCACTTGATGGTCTTTGTAAAACAGAAGCAGTTATTTACAAAGCAGAAGTACAGGATACAGATCGACAGAGAAAAATATACTTTGGATCTACTGAAGGAATTTTTTAATGCCAATGTTATAATTACAGGTTAACATTCAAGCTAGAAACTGGCTAGAAACTTGTGGAAATTGAAAGAAAAAAAACAGTGAAGATTCTGATATAACATGGAGAATATTAAAAAGAGCCAAACCTTACAATGGTTGTGATGACTTTAGATTGTGCCAAGAAGAAAAGTTAGCCATAATATTATTTCCAGAACAAAAAAATAATTACTAAATGGAAGATCTGAAGTGATGCCCGGATGTAAAAAACGCCTGAAAATATATTTTACGAGCATACAACCCCGGATCAAAGTGTTTAAGACCCTTGAAAACTCCATATAATTTTGAAATTTGAGTTATTTTAAACTTACAGTCGTGCGTTTTAAATTTCCGTTATAAGTTTCGAAACAAACGTTGGCGAATCTGTTTTCCAAATTATATATATATATATATATATATATATATATATATATATATATATATATATATAAGTATAGGGTACGTATGGATGGAATAATATTCCTTATCCAAAGAAACATTATTCTTAAAAAAGTGCTCAATACAAATTAGAGCTAATAATATTTATTCAGAAATTATAACATGGATATGTTATAATATCACTAGAAAAGTAGCTATTTTGTTTCGACATTTCTTGTGTCTTGTCAAGTGATGTGGTTTATTTCAAATTGAATCAATTTGAAATAAACGACAATGAATTGATTCAATTTGAAATAAACTCCATCACTGGACAAGACACAAGAAGTGTCGAAACAAAATTGATTCAATTTGAAATAAACCATATTACTTGACAAGACACAAGAAATGTCGAAACCAAATAACTACTTTTGTAGTGATATTATCACATATCCATGTTATAATTTCTGAATATATATATGTGTGTGTGTGTGTGTGTGTATGTATGGTATTAAATGAAATACGTAAAGTTTTTTTTTAATTTCTTTTTCTATAAAGTTTCCTCCAGTGAAGAGAAAACAGGTCGGAACTGAACAAGAGCTCTACCTATATAATCTCCAGCGTGTACAAACGTTATCATCAGGAGATTACCTTGCACGATTTGCGTTCTGTCAATGGCTTTTACTACAATGCAGTGCAATTTCAAACTTTAAAAGTGATGCGTACAAGCGCTTACTGGAAAACAACATGCCTGATATCTTGAACGATATTCCACTGATCAATTGTCGAAAGATCCACTTCATACATGATAGTGCTCTCGCAAAGTTCAGTTCTACAGCTTGCACGAATTTAGATCGAAGGTTTACTGGTCGGTGGATAGTAAAAAAGGGACCAAATTCATTACCTTCACGATCACCAGACCTAAACCCTTTGGATTTCTACCTGTAGGTCCATTTGAAAGAACTTGTGTAGTAGTCTTCGGTTGCTGATGTGCATACTCTCTGCAATCGAATTGTACCATGGTGCAAGAAAATACGAAACACGCCAGGAATTTGGGGGCGTGTTCGCAGATCAATAAGACGTCGATATGACGCCTGCATTAGGGTGTTGGATAGGGAAAAAAGGTATTCTGTTGGTATTTTTGAGATGAGGCGGTATTTACAGAATTTACATTATTCGGACTATTGTCCTCATCTTTGTTGCCATTTTTACGGATGTTTCGGCCGTTGTACGCTCCGGCCTTCTGCTGCTAGGAATTTTGAACCGAATCACTGTAAATTTGCTCGATGTTGAAGGCAACGGACGATCACTTTAAGTGCATTGTATTATTGGAGGAAGTTGAAGTTGAAGTATTGTCCGGTGAATGTTGGCTTGCGGTAGACGGATGTCTTGAACCCCACCTCTGTTCGAGTTATGTGCTAACCAGGAATGCCAGTTTGTTGCCATCTTCTTTTTCCATAGTGAACATCGAGCAAACTTTATAAGCGGCGACCCAGAATCATACTAACAGGAAACGGTCAGTATAAGCAGTGCTCTAAAACGAAACAGTTATCCAGGGTACATGGCAACAACTCCAAAATACATGGAAGAGAGGGCGCATGAGGATAGCAGCTCTCAGAAAACAGCCCTTGTCTCTCTACTCTATGTGAAGGGGTTATCGGAGAAAATATAAAGCATCTGCGGTCCATATAACAACGGGACGAATTTCAGAAGTGTTTCTACATTACTCAGGTACCTCTCCCGAGCAAGACCCCCAATAGATGAGAACATGACGAAGGACTCTGTGTACGCCATTCCATGTAGCTGTGGAAAGAAACAAAAAGGAGAAACAGGTCACCCCTTAAGGTAAAGCTACAAGAACATTGCAAGGCCGTAACACGAGGGGAGATAGAAAAATCAGGCGTCGCTTACCACACATGGAGGAAGAAAGGGAATCACTGCTCCCTATGGGGTGAAGTTGAAATTATAGAGAACGCCACTCGAAACTACGTAAACTTAAGGAATCAGGACATGCTAGGCTAGAAAAAATCTTATATCATAGAGATGAACACAATATGGGAACCAGTAATACGGAGTGCCAGAGAAAATCATGAGTGTCAAGATTGCAATATGAGCTCTGGTAAAAGTACTAGAGAAAACCAATAACATCAAAATATTAGAGAAAACCATCACCATCAAAAAATTGCAATATGAACTCTGGTAAAAATGTTACCGAACATTAGTTATATAAGTCCCCAAAATTCTGTTGTTCTTGTCCTTAAGAAACACATGGCCCAGTGGATAACTCGGAAACAAGACTAGACGTTATGCAATCTATTTTTGAAACATATATATATATATATATATATATACTGTTAAATTGTGATGGTACTTAGTACAAAGATTCTTATTTATTCAGTGGTTTACATTTTGGCAATAATCTATGTATTAAGAAATAACCATTCAAATATTAAAATGATAATAAAAATTGTTTGCTAACTATATATTCGTAGAGTTCTCCCGTTTGTCAAAAGTCATCTGGTTCAAATTAATGTATATATTTTCAATCTGCATTTTGCAAAGTCATAAAAATTCAGAGTTTTGCTACCGGTGTGAAAAATGTATAAGCTTATTAATATAAGTTTTATCTCAGTAATTATACAACAAATATTATTTTATAGCGCAGACACTTAATGTGCGATATATAAGGTATATAAAAATACTTTTGGGGCGGCTTTCTGACAAAAATAAGATAAAATGTCTGTATAAACATAAGTTCAGTGACCTCAACACAGCAACTCATAAAAAAAGTTTCGAAATCTCGTCCGCTTGCTTCTGCACATGCATGCACTCGTCGGATCATTGCCTGGTTGACCATTTCAAATATTCTTACACGGTGTCCAATGGTTTCGCAGGCCCCCATGCAATGGTTTCATCAGTGATAAAACGTTTCTGTATTAGGAATGTCTGTTGCATAAGCCAATTGCTTTAGGTGCCCCTATCATTAAAAAATTCAAAGAATTGAGTCCGGAGGAACATGCAAGCCACGGAATCGGACTTTACATACCTGTATGAACAAAAACAAGATTTCTCGAATTTACAAACTTTGCTTAACACACATAAACCTCGCGAAATTTCACACCTCGATGCGAAATGGTTGTCGTCCAATTGAAAGAGCAGAATCACATCCGGCAGTGAATTGCCAAACGAAATCTTCCTCGATCCGTATTTTGTGGTGCCACGAATCCTGTCTAAGTAACGTTGCAGTAAGCAGTAGAAAAGGTAGTATGACTCGGCTGCCTTCGGTGTGGGAACGCAATCTAATAAAGCTATGCAACCACTCGTCTATTACCATTTGCGCGGCCTTATGTAAAATCCTGTTTCCGTGCTCACGATATTAATATCCTACCACTGCTAAGCCGAACACTTCTCAGTTAACTCATTACTGACTACTTTAAACGTTGAAAACAGACTAACCACAAATGTACAGAAATGACAAATGTAACCTAATCTACATGACAACACAGCGCCATCTCCCGTAAATGTTCTTTAAGTTTCTTTATCTTCTTTTATGCGTCCCATCAGAATCGTAGACGATCTTGGCCTTCCATATCCTCCTTGTAGCACTTAACATCATTTCTCTTGTTACCCCTCCAAAATCCTGCTCAGCCAGTCAATTATGTTATTCATTGCTTTTTATTGTCTCTCTTTCTCTCGATCAGTTCTGTGAGTATCAGATTCTCCAAGACCTTTTTTCTCATTACATGTTCCACGAGCTGTCTTTTCTTGATATTAGGACAGACTTCTTTTTCGTTTGCATCCACTCTAAAACCTTTTCGTTGTTCAAATGTTCAGTCCGTTGCTTCCTAAGCATCCTTCTGTAAAACCACATTCTGGTTCTTTCAAATCTTTACTTCATTTTTGTTGAAATTGTTCTCCATTTGCTTTCATATTGAAAGACAGACGTTACATATTTGCCGTCGTATGTATGTTCTTGTTTAAGAAATAAACACAACTCTATCCAAACATGGTTATCAATTCAAACAACTGTTGTGGCTTGGTTAGGGGCCAAAAATAAAGACGGAATAGAGTCAAACAAATATATTAAGAATAAAAAAAACAATATTACAAACATATACAACATGAGAAGATCACAAGTGTGACTGTATTTGGTCCGGCTCCCAGAGCAAGCTGCTGGAATAGCCTTCTACCACAAAGCAGAAACTGCTGCTTATTTATAGTGTGAAAGAGTTCAGGTGTGCATGGGTAAATTCATGGGTAAACAATAACGTTTATCATAATAAAGTAATAAAATGTATCGGTCTAATAAATGAAAAATCCTTTTTCTAAAATATGCTTGCTTTAAATTAGGACATGAAACTGAGGATATATATATATATCTGTGTGTGTGTGTGTGCGTGCGTATGTGTGTAGGTGTGCGTGTGGGTGTGCGTGTGGGTATGCGTGTGTCTGGGTTTGTGTCTCTGTGTGTGCTTTTAAAAATAATATAACTACGAAACTAGTGTAATATTACATTTGTTTGTAAGTAGTCACCAGTAAGATATCGCTTCATCGAAGTAGTCAAAGTGCTACTTCAAAAGAGATGGTGGAAACTAGATTTCAGAATAGGTACCTTTAAAAGCGCAGAGTCATTTATTTATGCGTAGTAATTATATGTTTAACCATGAATATATATGTGTGTGTGTGTGTTAACGAATGCAAAAGCATGCACATGAGCGTGAGCACACACACAAACGCACACACACACACACACAGACACATACTCATATATATATATATATATATATATATATATATATATATATATATATATCAAGAAGATATAAATATATTGATCCAAACATGCTTATGTAAATCAGTACATGATTACAATGTTGGAACATAATCTTATAACTTTTGATGTGCTTATACATTAACAGTAAATTTAAATTGCAATTGCATGTTTGCGTCGAGACTAGAAATTGTTAAACTACAATTGATATTTGTCGGGAAATTTCTGAGGTAAAGATTTTGAGAAAGTTCATCCTAGAGAAAAGCACCAGTCACTTTGTGTGAACTTATAAATATGTGAGAAATGATGGGAAGAATATTCAAAATAAAATATAGTAACATTTGAAACATTACTAAAGATATTCTTGAAAAGATTGAAATACTCATAATGTTCAGGAAGAATCGAAAACCTAGAGATATTTCTAAAATCTACAAGACTATTAAGATAAAAGTCCTTTGACTTAAACAGACGTTACCTGATATTCACTCAAATCGTGCATGCTCGCTGAAGGCATGAATAATATTTACAATAATGAGAGCAATAACGCATGTCAGGGCAGAGGTGACACAATACCAGGCACATCTCTCAGGGTTTCTGATATTAACTAATTGACAATGTTAGCATGCACATATGTTGCCTAGGTGAAATAAGATAGACGACTGAATATTTTATTTAATTCCCTTCCACACATTTGATGATCAGTTGCCTAATTATAAACAGTTGTCCATGTTCACTAGCAGCAGATGTATCTCTATTCACGAGCTGGAGTCGTGAGAAACCTTCAATACCGTAGGTCAAGAAGGATAATTTTTTGAAAACAAAAAATTAAAGAAACGAATATGACTTGCATGTTACATCTAGATAATAGTAAACTGACCCAATCAAATAAGAGTGGGCACTTACATGATATAAACGTATTTATAATTAGGCCTCTCTGCAGGATTATTTGTTTCTGTAATGCTTGTGTTTTGAGTGCCATAATACCTTCGTATATTTGGAGCATAGGATCAATTTTAGTTGGGTTACTCTCTCACTCAATTAGATGGTAAATGGCATTAGATAGTAAATAGCATTAGCCTTGTCTGCTTCAGGAAGTCTCCAAAAGATTGCCAGAATATATCTAACAGAACAACAAGAGCGGTAAAATAGTGATTGTTTAAAATGTTGCTTAGACGATACAAGCAAATATGGTAACCACTCACAAGCCTTAGACTTTGGAAATAAAACGAATAATTTTGCTCCATAAATAATTTTATCGCCAATGTTCAGATGAATCCTTCGCTATGTTATCAAACCTTTTTGAATGTAAGCGCAGTACTAGTTTGGTAATAATGACTAATCAATTTACAGTTCAATTAGCTAGATGTAACCGTAAGTCGTATGCTAAGAGTTTTTTTCTCTTGCATTCCCCGCTTGAGGAACTCTCTTCCGACCTCATGTTTTGCAGCTAAATTTGAGCTTCAAAAATTTAAACACAATGTCAATCGTTATCTACTGTATTCTTGATTACGCTTTTCGCCCCTTAAAAGCGTTTATGCTTTTCTTTTTCTTTTACACTCTGTAATCATTTGTGTCTTAATGGTTTTACGGCCTTGCACGAGGTTATATGATTAAAACTATATTACAACTGGATTTTCAGATCCACTAATACCACACATTTCATCGTCAAGAGAAGATTTAGTCATTGCAACCACGAGAGTAAACATTTGACAGTTAGTAGACGTGGCACAAAGAATACTGAAAAATATTAAGTTTATAGTCGTCGATATAATTTCGGCGGACTTACAGCTGTTCCAAAAGTGTTTATTAATATTTGAATAAGCAACACATTAAACAAATGTCGCTGGGTTAAGGTTAGTGTACAAAATACTGGCAATTTGAGTCGACTTAATGTCTCTTAATCTTTAGCAATAGTCATCGAATACAAAATATGAATGAACTTCATGCAGTGATAATAATAATAATGATAATAATAGTAATTGAAAATAAAAAATAAAAAAATACGGGTAGGAGAATGGGGACAGCGATGTCAATATTTTTGACATGAATTTTCTCAAAGGGATGCAAAAGAGCAGCGTCGATTAATTTGTCAGCAGCTTTCTCAACTCCAATCTGTCTGACTGAACTGAATTACAAATTGATTAAATTGATAGAACAACAGGAGACTTTCTGCAAAGATCTGTTAATTACTTTGCATCTGACTAAGTAAAGATCGTTTTAAGTGAGAAAAAAACTCTTAAAATAAAAAATGATGCTAACGATTTTGACTTTAGACGCAATTGTAGGATGTCTTGGAAAAAAAAATCAATGATTCTATTGTCTTGAAGTGTACGAAGACAAAGACACGATTTCTAAGGCTAAGTTTATTCAAATGTCTGTTCTTGCTTAATTACCAAAGTTAAACAAAGTTATGGTTGCTCAGATGGCTGCTTAATTAACAATAACAGTAAAAATAAAAAAGTTAGAAAGATCGTTTATCTTCAATTATAACAAAAATCCCTTCCACCAAAATCGAGCAAACGGTCACTATATATGTGATTTCTCAATATAACTCGTAAACAACTCGTATTATGTTAATCCGTTAATTCTTCCCAGTTGATTTCTCAGAGTAATATCATAAAAAGTTTTTAAAGAGAATATTTGATAAACTGAAGATATAAAATAAAATAATTAGTTTCGGTATAGCATATGGTCTACTTTTTAAATATAGCCTACGAAATTCTATCACTGGTATAGTATGTGACCTACGTTAAAAAGCGTATTATAAGAAAGTATAACTATTTTGTAAGGGTTAGGAGTTAGAGTTACGGTTAGGGCAAGGTAAGGTTTAAAGAAAATAATTAGTTTCAATATATAGCTGAATACTTATATCTATAAATATACTCTTACTGAGGTAGAACACATTCAAACCAAGTAGGCCAGATACTGTAATAGAATCAAAGATTATGTTACATACTATACCGTCACCGACTAATGTTTTTAGGAATACACATAGAATGATCATTTATTTAGTTTGACTTGGGTCGGTCGGAAGAAGGTGTTGCGTCAAAAGTAGGAGTTTTTCAGATAGTATGTACATAAATTCCTATATTAAAACTTGTTTTGTACAAACATGACACTGGTTGCTATGTTTTTTATGTTTTATCCATCCATTGTGCGTGATTTAAAGCCGAAAGATATTTTGGATTGTAAATATATATATATTTTTTAATTCACGAGTGAATATTGATTTTGCAAATTTCTTGTGATTAACAATGGTTTTTCATATATAAATAACACTATTTAACCCATACCTGGGATAAGGAGATGGATCTATACTTTTTCAATTTTATATGCATATAAGTGAATGTAATAAGAATTTGATTACATTTCTACGAATTTAGAAGCTGAAATATATGATGGTGAAGGCGTAAAATACCTGACGGAAATTTTTAATAAAAACTTGCCACGTTATTAAACAGTTGAAAGGAAAGTGAGATAATTAGGTAAGGTTCTATTTGATTTTGCTTATCACCGTTGAATGTTTAGCGAGCGACTTCTCCTCGATTAAAATACATGAATTCTGTTTTAATTTAATAGATATGGAGTTCAAGTTGTGCTGCTGCAAATTCTAATTTAAATGTCTTGAACAACAGAAGTAACGGCACTTGTTCAAGACAGTTGGATCAGTGGCAAAATCACATGAAATATCTGTGCGTATTATGGTGAATTCAGCGTATTGAGTAAGATTTACTTCTTTTAAGATGAGCTTCAATCTTTTTTTCATCTTTAGTCGAAAGTCTCGCTGTTGTTATGGGAAACAAGCAACAGAAATAAAGCCAGTGTTTCTCCCTGAAAATCTACAGTTGATATCTCAAAAAACTTCTGAAGGGGCAGCAACTCTTTACTAGAAACAGTTCTTTTACGCAATGAGGGGCTTTTGGATTTACCCCCAAAACGGGGCAAGTATATTGGATTTACTAAAATCCTTTATACGGTGCAAGGATATTTGATTTACCAAAATCTTTTATACGGTGCAAAGTATTGGATTTAGCAAAACTCCAAACAAAAGATAGATGGTACGTGCACTCCTTTAATTGTTAAGATTGATTGATTGATTGATTTGTTTTCAACGGAAAGTTATTTAAGGCCAGAATAATTAACACACATTTGGAGGGATAGAAGAGGCATATTCATACCTTTTCTTTGGGCATTCGCACGTAAGTGCATATAACGAACCTAACAGGAACTGGAACTAATCTATCCGATCAACAATTTCATGACATTACACAACCTGAACGTCCATATATACAACCCCTGGCATGCCTAAGCGGTTACCCATCTAGTAACTAAGCAGTCTTGACGTTACTATATATATATATGTGATCGTACAGGAACATCGGTGATCGTACAGGAACAGGTGTTTCAACGGGATAAGGCCTTAAGCTGCTTTTTTTTTTTTAGAATGAGCCAACCAAGAAAAATGGACTTACACCTCAATACTTTTGGACATCTGTAATCAAGAATCATCTGAGCGGATTAGGTCACCTGACCTTAACATGTTTTTGACTTGAATTTATAGGCAACGTTATTACCCTATTCATTTTTTGTGCGCCCCTATGTGTGTGCGTGTTTATACAAATCAATAATGTCCTATTCCTAGGAATAAACAAAATATAAGATTTATACTTAGCTTTCAGTCGAGTTTAAAAATATTAATATGGAAGCATGGTGGAGTAATGGGTCTCGGCTCAGGTTGAGGAATCGGAGAGCCGTGTTCGAATTCTAGTCGGATTCATTACATTCATTTTCCTGCTAATACCGTTGAATCAATTTCTTCTTCTCCAACCTATGGATAAAATATCAGGACAGACTGGGTTATTAGTCTTGGTTGGCAACCGGTGTAGGAGAAGGAAAACTCTGAATTTAAACCAGCCTGGAGAAACTCACTTCTACTGCGGGTGGAGTATATCCGGTACTTCTAAGACTCTACATCATGGGAGTCACGGGATCTGCATGTGATAATTACCTTAGTAATTATCAAATACAAATTCCGTGACTGATCAACTAGCGGAAAGCATTAAAGTGAACACACTACACTTCATAAGACTCAGATTTCAGTTGCATTTCATTCACGACTGCATTTCATTCATTGATTACCAGTACAACTGTAAGCTGTTAACGAGAGCAGCACCAAAGATCAGCTTGAAACAGAATATACATAATGGAAATCTACCAGAATATGGTGGACACAATAAAAGGCAAGTAACTCTTACTAGCCATTGCTGGAGACGTTAGCAAAACGTTTTGCATCATCAGAAAGCGATTAAAAATAGACGAAGCGATCAACAAGTAGGTCCATCAATCAATTCTTAAACGACACTGAATGAGAGAGGAAAAACTGGCTGAAAATGAAAAGAACAGGTTATATGCAGACAGTATGTACTGGAAAATTTTTCATTATTTACAGAAAACAGGCATTTATTGTTAAAAGTGTCATTATTAGAGCGTTGGCGATTTATAACGCCATGGAACGAGAAATAAGATCGCCGAGTTTAAATTCAAGTAAGGTTTGTTATATTCCCGAGTCACTAGATCACGACAAGTACAGCTGCCTCTGTATATATGGTGTTTTGAGCAGGATAGCCTGCTGGAACCCAACACTAACCATACTGGTTTGAATTCTCCCAGATGAGTTGCCACCCAAGGCTACAAAATCTAGCCTGTACTCTACTGGGGAAGAGAGGGTGTCGCACCATTCCGTAGGTCATTAGCACATAAGTAAGCGTAATAAACTCGACTGGAATTATAACTCAGCCCTATGATTTCTCAATCCGAGCCTCTATTTATTACTCAACCGTGTCACTCGTTTGTTACATTCGCGTAAATAATTAATAGTTTTTTCTGAATGTCTCTAATTTATGTATGCCCTGTGTGTGATAATAACTGCCTCGTCCGTTGCGAATCAAGGTCGGTAGTTAGTTCTGAATTTGTTGGCAGCTGCCATTAATCGCATATCCACTTTGAATCAGATTGCCAGTTCTTATTAAGTTCCTATCTATGGACCATACAGATTCGTCTTGGGAAAATCGAGTCGGTGACTTGTAGATTTCACGGTTAGAAATGGATTGCTAGTATTTGCTAGATTATCAATAGAGGAGAAATCACATTGATATAAAATATCAATATTTTGCATATATGCAGTCAAGTTTCTTTTTCAGTACGTATGGTGTAGCACAGAGAATCTTTCAATATTTACAAAAATAAAAATAAATCAAGAAAACGCATTTATTGTTAAAAGTGCCATTACTAGAGTGTGGGCTGGGTGTGCTATAGTGGATAACGGCAAGGAATGAGCCGAGTTCGAAGTTCGAAATCGGCTGCGTTACTTTTACTAACGCGTAAATGCCCTAGGGATAGGTATGCATCAGTGTTTTATACTCCCATCTCCAAGTTGAATAACGAAACAGACTGGATACTATTGTCTTCTTTGGCAATCAGTCTACTACAGAAAGAAATGGCATTGTACCGTGGAAAAATATTCTGCCTCGCCAGTCATGTATCGAAAGAAATATAATTGACCATATGAGTATCAAATATGGCACTGGCAGAATATTGCACACAATCCTGAAAATAATAATAATAATAATAATAATAATAATAAATATGAGTGTAACAGTTGTATGTGCATCACTTGCGAACTCTGGATACTCTCTTATGGTTAGGTGATAATTATACTATCAGGATGTCTGTATACGCAGAGTATTTTCAGAGTGATATTAACAGGACAGACTTAGTGTTATAGTCTTGTTTGACAATCAGTCTAACGAATTAACAAACGGAAGCTTACTGTAGTTTTTTTCCTGTCTAGTCAATCATTTACCGAATGAGACATACGCACAAAAGTGTGTATTACGTACATCACTTAACTATCTAGAGGATAGTTTGGCGCAAAAGATAACCATAGTCGAAAATTGCGCAGAAATATGCAAATATCAATAATAATAATAATAATGATGATTAATATCAATCTAACAGAGAATGTAGGTATGTGTATGAACTGCGAACTTAGGAAAATGTGGTATGGTGAGGTGATATCTATAATATCAGTACGTCTGTCTACGCATAGTCTTTTTACGATTAGTTTTATTAGGACAAAAAGCGTCATATAAACTTACTGCCGGATTTCTCCTGCCTCGCCATTTATGTATTGAAAGTGACATAATAGGCCAAGCATATATCACGTATGAAACTTTTAACTGTCTAGAGAGGATACGGGGAGGGCAAAAGTTACTACCGCAGAATATTATGCATAATTAAGCAAATCATAATAATAATAAATATCAATGTACAAGAATATAGGTCTGTTTATGAGTTGCTAACTCAGGTAACTGAACTATGAAGAAGTGAGAGCTATACAATTAGTATTTCTGTATACGCATAATGTTTTTAAGAGTAGGGTCCTAAAGTCGTGATTGGCAATCAGTCTAACGAGGTAAAAAAAGATGTTTCTGCTGCCTCGTCAGTCATGTATCGTAAGAGACATGAGCGTTTACTCGGGTACCACGCACAGGATTTAATTGACTGTCTAGAGAATATGTTTAGCGCACAAGATAACCGCAGACGAAAATTGCATACAAATGTGCAAACAATATAAATAATAGTAATAATCGTCACGATAAATTAAAAATCTGTAAAGAAACACTGGTGTGAACATCACCCAGCACCGGTTACAGAAATAAAAGATGTCACCATTCTATGGGATCACACCGTTTACACAGTCATCAAAATTGAAACAGATAGGACGGACATTATTGTTAAAAACCAAAAAGAAAACCTTGCTTATTAATTGATATGGCTTGTACACCGGATTGTAACATAACAACCAAGGAATTCGAAAAACTATCAAAATATAAAAACCTAGAAACTGAAATAGAAAAAAGTAGAAATTGAAAACAAGAATAGTATCAGTAATAGTAGGTGCACCTGGAATGATAAAAAATGGAATAAAATAACATATTGAAAGAATCACTGGAAACACCAGTTTAAGAAATATCCAAAAAATTCTCTTGTTAAGTACAACCCTCACACTAAGGAAACCTTTGTCTATGTAAGGCTAGGGATGATATGGAAGATAGAAAAAAAAATGAAAGGTAGCCATAACAACACACAACGCCCAGCCTTGGGTCTTTCCGCAAACTTGGTAGGTAGTGTGATTATAGCAGAAATCAAATTATGAAAAAAAAATGACTTAATAATAATAATAATAATAATAATAATAATAGAAAAATAAATAACAATGCAACTGTGAATGTGTGTCTGTGTACGAAATGAGATCCTGGGAAACTGTGGTATGGTGGAGAGATAGATATACTATCAGTATGTCTCTATTCGCATTGTCTTTTTAAGAGTAGTTTTAACTGGACAGAATGGGTTTTATAGCCTTATTCGGCAATGAGTCTAACGAAGTAACAAATAGATGTTTACTGTGGGTTTTCTCCAGCCTAGTCCCTCGTGAATCGAAAAAGACATGATCGCTCAAGCGTGTATCCCGCACAGCAATTGACTTAATGTCTGGCGCAAAAGATAATCACGACTGAAAATTGCGTATAATTAAGCAAATAATAATAATAATAATAATAATAATAATAATAATAATAATTAATATCAGTGTAACAGAGAAGGTGGGACTGTGTATGAGCTGCGATCTCTGGAGACTAAGGTGATAGCTATACTGTCAGTATGTCTGTATACGGAACGTTTTTTTAAGAGTAGCATTAATTCGCTGAGTTAAAACATATGAAGTGGCTAAAAAGATAATTCATATTTCAATTTTCTCTTCGTTTCTACTTTAAAAAATAAACGGTTTGAAGAGCAACGGTCCATGAAAAAGATAAACCCTTTGATTTGAAGCGGTTCATAAACATTTTTGTTCGATGAAAAGACGACTTTTTTAATTAATATCAGAAACTAATAACATAGCAACACAGAGACCAAAACATTGATTGTTCGAGCTTGTTTAAGATAACAGTTTTAATTTCGGTTATAATTTGGCACACGAGCAACAGTGGAAAATAAGTTGGTGAAGTGACAGTATGTCAAATATTCCAGTATAAAGTAATAACCAACACATTTTAGAGTACCGTGATTTCCGTCTAAAAGAAGGACTTTTTTTCCTAAATAATACTCTGAAAAATATGTGTCCGTCTTCTAAGACGAATGTATCAGTTATCCCCATGGGTAGCACCATGACATGGATGGTAGTGTGGATCATTTATTGTCCATGACTGACAGTAGTGATAAATCTGCAGATAATAGTTTAGAGTTTTCATGAATCCAACAGTGACGAATTTAGGATTTTGAGAATGAAAAAATATCTTAGATTGTTTCATATTTTACATGCATATGCTTAAAATTGTCAATTCATTTTTATAAAAATAAGAATATCCTTGACCAATGAAAGGTGTATAGTATATTTACTAACCTTCGACTAGTATGTCATTGCCATAGAAACAAAATTGGATGAGTGATTAATGTAAACAATACGTAACACCAGTATGTGAGAGGCGCATGGTGAATGTGTTGTTGTATGACAATGACTTTTATTCTTAGAAATTTCTTTGCAATATTAGGGTGTGTCTTCCAAGTAGCAGCGCCTTGTAAGTTTAAAAATACGGTATTTTTCGTGATTAATTAATATCAGCAATATATCGTCTTCTTTTCATAACTATCGAAATATTGATAATGATTATTTTAGGTGAATTTTGGCCATATCACGATGACACACCCATTCTCGTACAATGACACACCCATTCTCGTACGATGACACACCCATTCTCGTACGATGACACACCCATTCTCGTACGATCACTGTTAAGCACAGTTAACATATAGATGGGCGACCTCTTGAAATAACACCAACTGTAAACTTGGCTGTGCGGATGGTGTAATCGATAACGTCTTAGAATTGGAAATCGAAGAGACGAGTTCTAATTATAGTAAGATTCGTTGCATTCCCTTACGAGCAAAATTCTTTGGGAAAGGTATGAATCCACCTCTTCTCTCTTATATATGGCTTAATTAGGTAGTGTTTCATCAGTAAATCATTAAAATCAATAATTTAAATCACTTCAAAATCTAAAAATACTTTCTAGATTTAAATAACAGATCAATCAATATTTTAGTTTAGTGTGTGATTTAATTGCATCAATAAAGGGCAAAATATTGTATTTTTATTCGGAAAATCCAAAATATATTATAAAAAAAACGTATGCACAAACATGGCAAATAGCATGAAAGTACTTCATATCGTTTAGATCTTGACTTACTTGACCATGTGTTACCCATTTTATAAATGTCGGAATATCTCTGGAAAGACGTTGAGTCATGCTAGCTTGTTAACTATGCCAATATCTTAATATTTGAAAGTATACTTAACTGGACTCATGCTGTTCAAATGAGGTGGAGATCACTTAACAAAAATTTCCAAAAATCTTTACAGATCGATTCTAGGTAACTAGCGTATGTTAATTTTATGCAGTCTCCTGCTAGCATATGCCTACCATATGTTAGAAAATATTCATGAATCAGCAAAAAATGGCAAGAGTGATGGCTCAATGACAGGTTTAGACCGACCAGCGGAATCAATTCTAACCATGTGAACATGACGGAACCGCTACCAGTCTTCAATGGGACTTGATGCAACTGGAGTACATAGCCTTATTGTATCTGCACGCCACAACCGAAACCGGCAATTATACTGAAGCCACTCGTACTGTGATTCTAGAATAACGCCACATACTGCCAGTTCATTTGGCAACCTCACTATTCCAGGTGATGTGTCCGGTGTTGTGATGTCAAAAATATCATTTTGCTAGATTTTCTACGCTCATATTCCGAAGAAATTAAGGCCACTACTGTCTCCATCTTTTCTCTGAGGGCAGTTATCTCAGTTAGATATGCATACATTGAGTTCGGATGTTATTCGAACCAACATTGCTTGTCTTAGAACCATAAAAAATTCTAAACTGATGCTTCTGGTCACGATCATTAAGTAATATGTAAAATTTCATAAAACTAGTAACTAAGAATTTAGAATAGTTCTTACCAATTATTTGACATCGACATTAGCTGCATACAAAACTAGTAGCTCGAAATAAAATTCCAAATACCAACCGATGAATTTAATTCGTGCTAGTAGAGTACTTCTGTGAAGTACTTAACTACTTGCCTAAGCATCAGGTCTATCGAATATAGCTCAAAATTCATCATGCTACGAATTCAATTTTCATGTACATAACTCAACTAAGGTATTTCATTTTGTGACGTTTTACATAAATGTGGTAATGTAGATAGCTTTCATGTATTTAATCAATATTCTTAATATTATACATCTTTCCTTCCTACTTACATTACCAACATCAGCTTCGTGAAATATTTCCTTGCTTGCCTGTTCACATTTCTCGTATATTATATTGAATTTTGGTATAACTGCCTTTTTTTGTTTGTTATCTTGTTTATAATTTTGCTTTTATTGTCATTTCGTCACTTGCCATCTTTTGTGGTGTTTACGTTATTGTCTTCTTATCACAAAATAACTTTTATTATCTTGATTCGTTTTGATGTTTTATCTTTCTCCTGAGATATGTTAATCTGTAGACATCTGAAAGTCAACAATAAATATCAATAAATATATTATTAAGTAATGATAGGGAACTTTCAAAATATGAAATAAATTACTTTCAATATTTATAATGAAAGAGATATTTAAGCTGAAAGTCAGCGAAGCCATTCATATAAACCATTCATATAAACTCAAAATATTATCAATATAAAAAAATTAGCGCGCGCACACACACACACACACGCACACATTATATATATATATATATGTATATATATATATATATATATATATATATATATATGAGAATTATATTATATATATATAATATATATATATATTATATATATTATATTATATATATATATATATATATATATATATATATATATATATATATATATATATGAGAATTAGAAAGCACAGCCGATTAGCTACCGGGATGTCAACTATTCGGTACCGTCAGGCGTTATAGATTAACTGATTACCTAACGTTATATAAGAATCTTAATATAATTGAAAATTTAAAGCAAGGAAAATGTTAGTCAAGACTAGCGAAGTAGTATTGTACATACTTTTATCAGGGTTTATATGAATCCAAAATTTATTTTTTTAATGTGTATACATCTGGACATTATTTCGGACCTTAAATTTAGTAACCTTTCTCGTTCTGGTTAGCTATAGATAACTTTTTCTTTTGTACAATCTTCAGATATTTCCACCGCTGAAAGGTCTCTTTTTTCCATATACTCCAGATCACATTAGAATTGTTGCCATTTTTTATTATAATTTACTTACACAGTTGGTTAGTTTGGTACAATTTTTAAGGCATGTAGCTTGAATGATGATTTGTAGTTAAACCAACATTTATTTAAAATTAACTTTAGCACAACCCACGTATACTTTTCTTTGTCCATTTATACCTTAAACTTCTGCTTTATAAATAACTCCTTCGGTTTTAGAAAACATTTTGGGTTCGTAGAAACCCGATGAAAGTATGTAGAATACTATTTCGCTAGTCATGAACGACTCAACGGAACTTATAATATAGAAATATAGCACAGAGTGTCAGAAATCTTTAAACAACTTTCCTCTGGTTTGAATTAAAATCTGCTGTTTAACCCATAGCTGATATAAGATGGAAACGCGCATTTTTTCAAAAGGATTAGCGCGATGTGAATGAAACAGAATAGATTTGGATTTGAACTTTCCAAGAAAATACCCGTTGCACAATCTGCACTCCATAAATAATGCGACATTGTAAAGTATATTTCCTTTTCCATTTATAGGACATTTCGAATTCCCATCTAGGCTTAAATTGAATTTCTTAATAAACAATAACCTATTCGCCGTTTTTCCCCTATATTGGTTTCTGTCAATTACATTGACTGGGATGTTACAATTATTTCTCCAGAATTCTCATTGTATTCCGTATTTCAGTCGATTAATGAGATAGTTAGCATTATGTATTGTGTTAATAAATGTATGGGAAAACTAATGCATATACAGTCATATAATATAAGTAGTCATTAGTCAATTCAGATTTGGCACTGAATAAATTTGAATTGTTTGCTATGTATTTAGTCCGCTGTGAATGTTAACAGAATTAGTGAAAAAATTCATGAACAAAAGAATTATGGGATTTGTCAAATAAGCATAACGTTGGTCGGTCACTAAATAGAATGAACAAATTTCAAGAATTAATTTAATTAGGTATTATATTTTTAAACGTGAACCGAATGAACATAACATTTTTTTTAATGAATGAAAAAGAGGTTTTTCCTGTTACCCGCGTCTATGTAAATTTAATGTGCGACTAGATTGACATCTAAGTCCCACCCTTTTACCGTTAAAATAGTTAAATGTAACCACCACTTCTACTTCAACAGTCTCTTTTCTCGCACTTGCCGCTTATAGAACTCCCTTCCGTTTATTGTTTCCTAATAGCTTCCATCCCCCAAAATTGAAATACAACGCCAGTCGCCATCTTATATTTTTTTGAATCCCATTTATTTTTTATACTTTCTTCAATATCTCCTGTACCCAGTCTTTTTTTTTCACTGTAACCACCTGCACAATAATAGCTGTCCACTTTGATTAAAAAGACACCATTGTATTATTTTCAGATGTCTTCGCGCAAAAAAAGAGAATATACCAATATTTCTGCTGCAGATGAAACTGAGTTTGACTCATTTAACCCAAGAACAAAGAATATCTTATACCTATAGTCTCTTATGAATGAACATCTAGAAGGAAGCTATTTAGATTTCCTCTCCATTTAGTTATTTTAAGTATATTTCTTTTGATTGTTCATTCATATGACTATGTTTAAGTTGAGTATATTTGAAATAAAGTAAGAGTTAATGATAAAGATTGCAGTGAAGGCTAATTTAGTAAAGATTTTTATATATGAAAAATGCTGGACAAGTATATTACGTTATATACACGTGTATTAGCCAAGTTCATGCATAGTTCAACTTCTTCGTATTTGTGCATGAATTTTAATCTCTTCTTTGGAGGTTTTAATAATTGGAGGTCATAATTGTTTTAAACATGAAATAAAGAGATCGATCAATAGATGATCGGAAAATGAGGTCAAAGTTTAATAGGTGACAAATTAATTAATTAATTAGTTAATAGCTTCAAAAGGATCGACGATGTTGGAAAATGTCATCATAATGTTGGCTTCTTTTAGACGCATATTCCTCGAACATGCGCAGAATAAGAAAAGGATAGGTTGCCAAAAGAGGCTTGTAATTTCTTATACAGATAGTCAATAATATTATTTAATGATTATTATACATGTATGAACGAATGATATGGAAGGACTAACGGAACATTATATTTTACGTAGGTACTGAAATAGATCAGTTGATTACGGAGGAATTTTGTATAACATTAAATAAGTACGAGTGTATTGTGATCGGGAATGAACTTGCTAGATCTACACTTCAATTTCCTGTCGGATGTGACTAGTATATTGGACATGTAACAATGAGGGTCATAGGACAGTGAACTACCCCAGATTTCTATATTGCCAGTTGCAGCAAGTGCGGTCGTCTATACCATGAAATGAAATAGTGCCCCCCCCAAAAAAAAGACTCTTGTTAAAAAGGTGGCCAGACGGGTCATTTTGCTGCTCGAGAAAAAGGTGTTGTTTTTGCGGGAAACCAGGACAGCTGAAGAGAAGCTGTCCGTATAAGAATAGGGAGAGGAGACCCGAGGAAACATAGCCAAAGTCACACACGGCGTAAAAGAACCGCAGTGTCAGTCAGAGGTAGGGGCTAGTAACAGAGGTCGAGGCAGCAGAAGTAGTGCCTATTGTGTTATCCAATCAGGCGCTAAAGACAATGAAAATAAAAAGAGAGACAAGAAAATGGGCCCTACCTTTGAGAGCCATACAACATGTAAATCTTGATTAAGTAGAAAAGAGATGGTTAAAGAAAACGGAAGGCATAAAGACAAAGAAGTAGTTGTCTCTGATAAACCGTGACGTGGAGGCCAAATCCGATAAAGAGGTAGGGCAGAGCCGGACGATGAAGATGCGGGTTGAGACTGCAGAACATCTCTAGTAGAGGAAGCAGTACGAAACATGATAGAAGCTTGAATAATTGAATTGAGATCCAGATATTAGCTGGTCACCCTCGATAAAACCGATAGAGAGAAGGCAGCATCTGCGTGTTACATGCGTTTGTTTCAGTCCTGGGTGATGCCAGTTGGTTTGCCTAATGCCCCGGGTATATTGCAGCAGCTAATTTCCATAGTAATAAGCAAAGTAGAAGGCTTTGCTACAGTCTATTTTGACGACATTCTGATGTTCTCGGAAACTGCAAACAAACCAAATAAACAAAACAAAACAACACATTTCGATCATTTAGAACAGATGCTGGGTCGATTGAGAAGTCATGGCTTGAAGCTGAAATGATCAAAATGCTAATTTCTTAGAGGGAGAAACAAAGTATCTAGGTTTTATCATTAACAGAAAAAGGAATAAACCAGACTTACACAATGTTGAAATTATCAGGGAAATGCTTTAGTCAAAAATTGTAAAACAAGTAAGAGGATTTACAGGGGCTATAGGTTACTCGATGTGCTTAATTACAGCGTTTTCTCGATTGATGACCTTGCTGATAGCATTAACTAAAATGTATACCAGATTTAAGTGGACGGAGGACTGCCAGAAGGTATGTGATTACCTGAAAAAAACCTGACTACTGTTTCCTTATTGACATATTCAGATCTCAACAAGCCAATGGTCCTGTACACGGATGCTAGTTAGCAGTGTATTGGAGCAGTTCTTACCCAACAAAACCCAGATATATATGATCCAGTGCAAAGTATACCAGAGGAAATACTGGTATACATTCTGTCACATAGGCTCTCGGAGACGCAGCATAGATGGCTGGTGATAGAGAGGGGGCATACGTTATTATGTACGCGCTGCAAAAATTGGACTATTAACTGTGCTCTCCAGTTGGGAGCAGAGTTTTTGAGGGTGTAGTCGGGAGTAGGTTATAGAACTTACCAAATAGGGTAATTAACTCAAATAAGCTTAAAGACTGTCCTAAGTGGGAGGTAGGTGTAGAATAATTCACACAGGTTATGACTGATCCTCATTTAATGGAGGAGATAGAGAAGATTCAAGAGGACCGTGAGATCACTACTCTCAGAGCAAACATTAAGGCAGGAATGACCTCCAAGCACGTGATACACGAAGGGAAGATATATTACCTCTTTGGCAGAGACAAAGAATTGAGGCTCAGACTGTATGTGCCTAAGGATCTGAGAGCGGGGATATTTGGGTAGGGTATTATTATTAAGGTATTATGGGGATCTATAATAACTCAAAATATTTCAGACAGTTGCAGAATTAGCATTGGACGAGATATTCCATAGATATAGTGCCCCTGTGCTGCCGGTCACAGAAAATAGACCAGAAAATGTGAATAGAATAATGAAAGGGACCCTAGCAAGCCGGAATATAACACAAAACTACTTTCCTCTATTATTCCCAGGGTAATGCAAAATTAGGATGGTTTCATAGAACCTTGGGAGATTTATCTGACAAGTTAGCAAGGGACAACTCTGAAAACTGGGGCCTGTATTTAGCACAGGGCTTAGCGGCCGTGAGGTAAACAATAAATGTTATAGAATAGTAGAACAGACGGGTCAAGTGTCATTTGTGGTCTGGGATCGAGGGCGAGTTAAGAGGGCTCATGCCAATGACCTGAAGTTAGCCAAGATAGATGATTATGGAGACGCTGAACCAAAGACAAAAAAGACAAGGATGAAGAAAGTAACCCTTATAAAACCAGAAGACATGAAAATAGAAGAAAACTTCTTGGAGGAAGAAAAAAGAGAGGAGAACAGCCAGTAGAAACTGTCGATGATGAACCGGACGAGCTAATCTAAGTACCAGCAAGGAACGTAACGGCAGCGACTAGTGCAGTTAATTTGTCGTCTACATAGACGTCGTCAAGTAGAAGGCTCCGTGATGTCACTGGCTAGTTCGTCGTCGGTATACCATAAGAAGAGCAATGAACCCCAGTCGTGAAACCTAGTTTTCTGACCCAAAACTTACCGAAGAAGAAGAAGAGATGAATACGTGGGAGTATTCGATACCTCATTCCCAACATCTAAATCGATTAAGGATTAAAAGAAGATTAGAAAAAAGCCAGAATTACCCCTTATGCAGAGACAGGGGTGGATAGAGAAATCGAAATCCCAATAAAGAAAGAAGACAGTGAACGATGTAGGGTGTATGTGTACGGTGTCGGTGCGCAGCGGCTCCGGGATCGTTCAAAACCCTACCCAGTAACTAACGGAAGAAGCTGCTGGAGAGATAGAAGTGGGTTTAGAGCGTCTCGAAGGGTAGAGAAAATTAATTGTTGATGCTGTTTTTCTGCACATAGACGAGTGTGTATGTCCGTGGATAGCATTAATGAAGCCCGACGCTTGGAGCAAAAGCGACGCAAGCCTATCTGAATTCCATCGACGTATTAAAGGTATTTTAAGAGAGGAGAAAGGTTTAAGTTTCGAAGTTATGAGAAAGAAGCAGTAGAAGTATTCTAGAATGATTTAATATGGATATACACCAACGTTGCGCGGTTAGAGGAATTATCCGAAAAGAATTGTACTTCGATAAACAAGAGGAAAGAGAGCAGTTGTTTTTATAGTTGGAAAAGCGCCGTGTGTTCTGTTTAGAACAGTGACTGAAGGCGATGTCAAGGCTATAAGGCAAAAACTTGGAGTTGTCCAAATAAGCCAAAGAGTCTTAGTCCAAGTGACAAGAAAAAGTGTATAGATATTGAATGTGACAACGATCGAATTGACAAGGAGCAAGTATCAATGGATTATTAACTAACCTACAAAACCTATGACAGGAGGTAGCTAATAGTTCGAAGACTGTGACAAATGAGTTACAAGAATTGAATTTATGTAACAGTATTTCCAGTTAATTAAGTTCACAGACTAATCAGTCTCTGAAGATCCTGTTAGAGCATATAAAATCCCAACTTGACATGTTGTCATTAGGACACCTGTCCCCAAGTATAGTAAACCCTGGTCACTTGAAAGATCTGTTATTAAAGCCCTAATTTTTGTTACCTTGTTAGGAGAAGAGAGATTGTTGATATTAATGTTCATTCAACTGTTAGACAGAGAACGCATTTTTGATGTATATCGAATCTTAAATTTGCTTATTTCCTACCCGAATCGATTAGGGCCCTGAGTCATTTGCGAGATACCAAATAGAGACGGGGTTTGCAGCTTTAAAGTCAGTTACGACGAAATTTATGGTGCTAACGACAGAAGCAGCAAGAAAGTGTAGGGATAATACTTTGGGAACGTGTACTTCACTAAGCCCTATATGTGTGACGGGTAATTACAGATCATTTGTACTTGAACTATTCAAAAGCGATAGAGAGGGGATTAAGAAAACTTACCAAGTGAAGGTATTAACAAACGCAGTGTATCAGTATATATGATGGAGTATGGGCAGTGCCCATACAAGACCCAGTTTATCTCTCTAAGGTATGTGGAGGTAAACCCCCGGGAGCACTGAGGGTAGAACCTTCATTGTCCTTGATAAAACTGCTCATGGGATGTTCAGGTTTTGAAAAGTCCATCTCCTTATTCACATATTACCAAGCCGAAAGGAAATATGAAGAGAAAGATTCAATTGTCGATATAATTGACAAAAGTTTAGGAAATTGCACAAAATTGTGGGAACCAGTGGTGGCCATGTTTCCTGATGCTACCCTAGAAAAGATGCTAAAATTACTGTAACCGATAAAAAGACTAGTCTAAATTAGTTTGAGGGAAAATAAAATATTTTGGAAAACAGAGTATGGTATGGGAATATAATAAAGACGGCTTAATCAGCTGATCGTCTTTGATAGGTTCCTTGGTAACTATTGTTGCAATAGTATCAGCAATATGGAGATTTACAAGACAAAGGGAAAGGTCGATTAGTGATGTTTTGGCAAGTATGCAACCGCTCGAAAAAGAAGTGCCGTATAAGGACTTGTATTCAGTCAGGCCCACCCAAGACGAAGAAAAAACTAAATTGGATTAAGCAACACAAACGGCAGAATTGATGCCGACGCAAATTGAGGGAACAGCAAAACCTTCTATTGACGAGAGAAGAATTCTAGCCACGAAGAATGAATCATAAACAAACACACAAACCGTAAGGGCTACTGAAAACACCATAAGTACTCGAACAAGTTACATGAACAAAAAAAAATAACAGAAACTGTAATAGATGCTGTGAATCTCGTATATATATAGAGAAAAAAAGTTGCATGATATAAACCAAAGAAGAAGAGAAACATTTTAAACAACGCAGGATGCATGACAAATAGTGTTATTTATAGTTTTAGCGGTTTAGTGTGTCACATACAAGTAAATGAAAATAATAGGTAACTGGAGAAATGTAAGAATGTGGTGCTGAGAAAGGGAGGAATGAAGGGAGAACATATAATAATTGAAATTTTTTCTTTCTAATTAACCCGCTAGAATCTAGGTGTGAGATATTCTAAGAGACCCCCTCAAAAAAAAAAAAAATATATAAATCTCTTTTTTATGACTCTTGAGAGCTGGCTACAAGATTCTTGTTACAAGGTTCAAAAAGCCATTTTCACAAAAAGTGAGATTCTCGCTTTTTGAAAAATTTAACGACTATTGATAAAACGACAGTGTTCTAAGGATCTGATTTGAAACAGCCTTTCTCCTAGCATGAGGAATTTTATGACCTCTAGAGACGGCTACACCCTGCTCAGAAGGAGAGACGAAATTCCCAGGAATAAAGTTTTCTTTGTTTCGTTGTAGGGTTTTGCGGCGCTGATAATTAAAAGAAAAAATATAGATAATTTCTTCTGACGAATGAAATAATAAAACGCATATGTGAAACGGCAACACACCAAATATTTGATAGGAAAATAAATTTTGGAGCCAAAATTAAAATTGGGCTGTTTGGGATGGACCACACCTTTTGAGCAGTAGTAAGAGGCGCTCACACAAGTGAAAAATAAATGACGTTGATCAGATGGCCAATAGATAAATAGTCACCGGTGGATTTCAGGAAAGTCGGAGAAACGTTCCACGTCCATCCAGCAGTAGTAAGAGGCACTCATGCAGGAGAAAAGAAGACGAGGTTAATCAGCTGATCAAAAGGAACACCCCTTATTGGTCAATTTAAAATGCTAAGTGTATCCAAAGTGCGTCACAACCATACCCGCTGTATGCGAGGCTTAATAAAAGAAAAAATGTATTTTCAGACAGTTGAATACAGTTGCGTTGAGTAGTGGTGGTTTGACCGTTAGTTCGAGAGAGAACGAGTGTTGTGTTGAGAAACGAGAGACGTGTTGTCCCGTGCCTGCTTGCCTTAGAAAAAACTCCGACTTAAGCCTGGTGCCAGACCAAACAGCTTAGCGTGTTAAATCCACGAGAAGTCGTGGGTTAGAGTTATTGTTGTCTGCATGTGAGAATGGTAAATCATAACCAAATAGCGTATCAAACAGAACGTTTACATATATATGTACACACACACACACACACACACACACACACACACACACACACACACACATATATGTAAAGAAACACCTTTTTGAAATTTTCACAAATATTTCCTTTTCTTATTGTGGCTCCCAGCTCTGTGTGACTGAATCAACGATGCAGTGGATTTCCGCGACTTTCAATTCAAACCGGCTTTGTGATCAATCAAACCCAACGCTGGCAGAGCCCATTTTGAAACGAAGTGATCGACTGTCGATCGGCCGCGGAGAATTTTAATCGTTAACGCGAATGACCAGTGTGAGGGTTCACATTTTTGCTTCGGTTCATATCCATAAATATTTGTATGTGAGATTGTAATTATTATGATATTGAAATTGGATAAATTGTCTTGGATAGTAGATGTTGATGAGGTAGTAGGTAGTATTACATGTCGGTTTTTATCTCGTTTATTTTCATTGTTATCTTTTTTGTAGTTGTATATTTTTCTGTGCCTTTCTGTTAGCGTTGTGAATAAATGAATGAGGACATTGCAGTTTTTTTTAAAGTGTTTTCTATTTACATTTCTTCTACTGTTAAATATTGAAGATCATTATTATGTTCAGGTAGCGTGATGTCTAGGAAGCGTAAAGTGTAGTAAGTCTCAGATTTAAAAGTAACGTTTATTACATGGCCTATGTTATTTTGTTATAACACATCACTCGATATGTCTCGGGCCTGACATGTAGCTGGTGGCACTAATAAAAAGTCCATATGTTTTTTATGAAGTAGTAATCTTCAGATGGTACGTGACAAAATTTGAGCCTAATCGGATTATTAGTTTACATATTACAATTATTTAAGTGAAGCTCCTGTTGTAAATTTTCAAAGCAATGGAAAAATTTGAATTTCGTGTGTTGTTAAATCATTGCTGTCTCATGGGCAAAATACAGCTCAAGCAAAGCAATAGCTTGATAAGTGTTAATCTGGCTCTGCTCCGTCGGAAACAACGGTTAAGAGGTGATATGCACAATTTATATACGAAATGGATTAACTTTGACATATTTTTAATAGACATTCATACTTGAGTAGATACGTTTTATTTTTTATAATTAAACAATATATATATCATTAAGAAAATATGCATCCTGTACCAGGATTTGAACTTTTGACCTCCAAACAAAGAGAAAACCGTCAATTAATCTAACGCGTCTTATACATTCAACTACGAAGGAACTATCAATAATACTAAGCTGAATAACTATTCGTCCGTGCATGGAGTACTGCTGCGATATATGGTCAGGTGCCCTCGCTGTTCACCTCGATGTTCTTGACAGGCTCCAAAAGAGAATCAGTAATGTGATAGGTACCGACTTGGCGGCTCGACTCTAGCCACTTTCCCACCGACGGGGTGTGGTTCCCTTTGTCTATGCTATAAATACTTTCATGGCTTCTGCTTCCACGAACTTAAGTCACTGGTGCCTCTGCAACAAGTGTTTACTCGTGCTGTCAGACTGGCAACTGGGTCTCACCCATCAACCAAATGTAGACGACAGTTCTACTTCTTCAGCTTCTTTTCTCTCACTTCTCACCTGTAGACCACGCTTCCTTATTCTTGCTTTCTTGACGGCGACAACCTCACCTGTAGACCTCGCTTCCTTATTCTTGCTTTCTTGACGGCGACAACCTCACCTGTAGACCTCGCTTCCTTATTCTTGCTTTCTTGACGGCGACAACCTCACCTGTAGACCTCGCTTCCTTATTCTTGCTTTCTTGACGGCGACAACCTCACCTGTAGACCTCGCTTCCTTATTCTTGCTTTCTTGACGGCGACAACCTGCAGAAATTTAAATTTCTTCACCACCCTGTATATCCTTTCCTTTCTCTCCACCTCTGCATCTGTCATCACACCAGTATTCCCTTCCTTCTCTTGCTCCTTTCTAACTGGTTCGTCCTTGTCTTCACTCTCTTCTATCTAAACTTTTTTACGCTTATGTAGACCCTACACATCAGTGGCGTTACCGCTATGCTCGGGGTCATATGATTATAAAAAAAAAGACAACGCACCGTGTCACAAGTCGATCGCAACGATGGCAAAACTACATGAATTGCACTTCGGATTGCTTCCGCATCCACTATATTTTCCATATCTGGCTTCCAGCAACTAATGACTGCAGAACTCAAAAGAATTCTTCAGGGAAACAGATTTCGCTCCAATGAAGAAGAGATATCGGAAACTGAGGCGCATTTTGAAACCAAAACAAACCGTTCTACAAAAAGCCATCGAATTGTTAGAGAAGCGTTGCAATAAGGATATCACTCTAGAAAGAGTCTATGTTGATAAATAAAATCGAACTTTACCTAAAAGTTGTTGCTTTAGTATTTAGGCCTGGTATTTATTGAATGATATTTTAGCTTGTAGATATATTAATAGAGAATCATCTATGTACTTAACATAAAAAGTATTCGGTAGTAAAATTACTTTATAGAAAATAAAACCCAAACAAGTTGAAATGTCGCTAAAAAGGATATACATCAGTAATACACA
Organism: Ascarosepion bandense; assembly: GCA_037127315.1. NCBI lineage: Eukaryota > Metazoa > Mollusca > Cephalopoda > Sepiida > Sepiidae > Ascarosepion > Ascarosepion bandense. The sequence goes on from JBBBDQ010001669.1 coordinate 2,136,403, forward strand.
AACACACATACACACAAACTTATATATATATATATATATATATATGGAGAGAGAGAAAAAGGGAGAGAAAATAAGAAAAACTCAAAAACCAGTATTATTGTCATTATACGTCAGTTTGTGTTACCCTAAGTTACTTTGTTTTTATTTCTGATATATATTTAGTATATTTACTCCTAAACTGAATTAAATCTTATTGATTTTGGGTTGTTTACCTTTTGTGTTTACGGCTTCTAGCATTTTTCCTCATTTCATGCAGTTTCTCTTGTATTGTATTTTGGTGTCTCTGATTGTCAATTTTTTTTTGTCTTTTGTGTAGAGTGCGTCAGTTATTTTTAAGACACGTCTTTCAAGAGTTTTGTCTTCTCACTTATTTTTATTTATTTACGCTTTTCAGATAAACAATGTTAAACATCAAATTGATTCAGCAAATGAAAAGGCACTCTTCATTCATTGTCATAAAAACGATACGGAGATAGCTAGTTTTTTGAAAGATGTTCGATATTTTGTTAGCAATTTTGAAAGGATCTGGAAGCTGGTGAAGTGGGATCCAATTTCTGTACAATATGCAAAATGTATGCTAAACGTCTTAATACTATTAAAATATCTTTGTTCGAATTGCCCAGAAAACAATCGTTAAGAGCCCTGGAAATTCTCGTTAGAGCCAATGCAAAGTACTTTAAGGTGGTAGAGTTCACCATCAAAGGAGTTGTGAATGAGGACATCCGGAAAAATTCATGTTCATGTGGAGAGGTCAGTTCCTTTCGGAAGAGACAAGAGAGACATGATCTGTCTAAACAGCTTGTTAAACTAACTGAAATACCATGAGGCGGGAAAGCTTTGATTTCCCTTCGTTGAGAAAATCTTCGATTAGCACTAAATGGTAACACGAATTAAAGAATGTTATGAATAGACTTGACAGAGATACCACAGGTTATGCATATCAAGTTCCCAGCAACTGTGATTGTTTTTGAAGTGATCAGAAATGACAGAGATATAATACTTTTTAATTTCTTTCCATACATTTTTAGGGCTTAACCCAGAAAGGTCCTGTCTACCAGAAAGTGTTAGAGACATTTGGGAAGCTCTGGGTTGATAGCGTGTTAATCGGACTCTGCTCTGTCAGAAACAACGGTTAAGAGGTGGAACTCTGACGGCCGCCCAAAATCGGCAGTTGTCCGGAAAACACCAAAACAATCCATAAATACGTTTTGGCCGATCGTAAACAACGCAAAAATGAGAATAATACTGCCATCTCATGTTAATAGACTTATTTGCCTAAATTACACAAAAATAACTTTCAATACTAAAGAGTAAAGTTATTCAATAAAATCACCACTCACTTTAACCACAGCCTTCACCCGACTTCGGAATCTCCTGCATCTCTCCTAGATGCTCTCTTTGTTTGAGTTGGAGAATGCTGCCATAACCCTTGCCATCAATTCATCTTTTGTATTGCGAGAAATTTTGTTGGTCTCTTATTTAACTGTATCCCACACTTAATAATAAAAGATTTACAGTCTGGGAAGTTAGGTGAAAGATGTAAGAAGTGATATAATTGCAGAGGTTGTCTAATAACCATGACTGAGACCTCCAGCTTATGTCACATGGCGCAAATTCATGTTGCCAGAAGGAGGGTCTCTCAACAATCACCCTCTAGACCTAAGATAGCATTAATTCCTCAGTGCACTAGGCTTAGGCATATATGTTAAGTCTGAGACCATCACCAAATATTTCTTAACTTATCAGAACGATCGTTGTGATTTTCCGAGTTGACGTACCTTAGTAATCATCCATAAAAAAGCTGCCGCTATTTATCCCAATATATTTCACGATAGAGGACTCAACAATAGGTAAAAAATAACATGCTGTATATACTCGAGAATAACACATCAATAAATAAGTCCCGAGTCTCATATATAGAAGGCGCCAATAATAAAAATCTATAAGATTTTTATGAAGTATTAACCTTAATACTTTTTTGCACGTGACAAAATTGGGCCCATTCGGATTAGTAGTTTACAATTACAGTTTTTTAATTGAAGCTACTGTTGCAAATTTTCAAAACAGTGGAAAAATCTGAATTTTGTGTGTTGATAAAGCATTGCCTTCTGATGAAAAATACTGTTCAAGCAAAGCAATGTCGTGATAAGTGTTATACGGACACTGCTTTTGTCTGAAATAACTGTCAAGAAGTGGTACGCTGACTTTAAACGTAGTCGTAGAGAAACAAATGTTGCTGAACCCTCAAGTCGTCCAAAATCGGCAGTTTCCCCGGAAAACATAAAAAAATACACAAACTCCTTTTAGCCGAACGTAAATTGAAGCTTCGTGAGATAGCAGAACAGTTAAGCATATCAGAATGCAGTGTATTTACCATTGTGCAGAACTATTTTTCAATTCAAAAACAATAACGCATCGACGATTCCGAGTGTTGTTTAAAACTGTTTCAAGGCAACAAGAATTTTTTCGTAAATATGAGACAATAGATGAAACACGGATCCACCCGTTCACCCCGGAGTCAAATCAGCCGTCAGTTGAATGGGACAGAAACATGTGACATCCGTCGAACGCGACCAAAAGCGCAAACAACAGCAGGAACGGTTTTCACATTTTCGTATTTTGGGATGAGCTTGGCTTTTTGTTTTCCGATTACGTTGAGAAAGGAAAAACCATCAACAGCGAATATTATTTATCACTACTGTTGCGTTTGAACGAAGAAACCGCCCAAACACGGCCATAAAGGAAGAAGAAAATGTGATCTTTGACCAAGATAAAACACCGTGTCACAAGTTGTTGTGGCCTGTTTGGACTAGAAAGAATGTTACGAAAACAACAAGGTAGCTTCAACCACTGTATTAGAATAACAGAACAAAGTAATCAAATAGAAGTCTACATCCGAACTGCGTCTGGAATGCATCAGGAATTCCTCTTGACTGCCTCCAGGCTGCCTCCAGGAAATCACTCAGCTTAGAATTTATTGACGAAGAACGAGGCTATTCGTATAGATAAGGCACCATAACACAAATCGATCGCAACGATGCCAAACTACATGAAATGCACTTTGAATTGCTTCCGCATCAACCATATTCTATAGGGTTGGCTCCCAACGACTACTGGCTGTTTGCATACTTCAAATGAATACTCAAGGAAAGAGATTTTATTCCAATAAAGAAGTGATATCAGAAAAATCACGCGTATTTTGAGGCCAAAGAAAAATCGTTCTACAAAAAGGCATCGAATTGTAAGAGAATCGTTGGAATCAGTGTCTTACCCTAGAAGGAGACTATATTGATGAATAAAGTCGAATTTTGCCTAAAACTTGTTGTTCTATTAGTTAGGGCCGCGATTTGAGAGTGATGTGTTAGGTCTTACATTTTTTACCAAAACTGCAATAAAATCAGGGACGCAACCTATGCACTCGATATCATAAAGAATATGAAATTGAGTGCGACATATGACTCGTCCAGGCGAGTACCTTGGCTTGATCAGAAGCGAGAGCAAGGGAGAAAAGAAAATTTTCCCGACATTTTGATTTTACGCAATCCGCTCTTCCAACAATACCGCATCACACATCAAATAAAAGCTTTCAATCTAACAGCTTATGTTTACCATTTATTATATGATTTACGACGAAATACTATTATTTTCATGTGATTTTTTAATTGAAGCGATTACCGATGTACAAATATACCGCAAAACATATGTTTCACTTGTTCAACAGAGAAAAAGAGACTGAGGATGGAGATGCACATACTATAACTGATGATGGACTGAACAAACAATTAAAAAGAATGTTTAACAGTTATGACAAATTCGTGCACTTCAGTCCTGATAAAGGTTAGTAACTATCTAAATGAATAAAAACCTTTTTCATGTTTTGGTCTATGTAAGCAAGGTTTCGAACTAAAGTTGACTATTTAAAAATATTTAACTGATATTTATTATTTTCAAGTTAAATGACGACCATGTAAATCCACAGATTATAGTGCGACCTGTGAGTTAAGCGCTAGTATCAATTTTGAGAAACTGCGACCTATCTACTGGTGAGAGCTATTCCCGAGTATATACGATATACGTCTTCAAGCGCTGTCACATTTTGTAAACTCTAATGGATGAATAGTCTTGTGCATAATATCATTAATATACGGTACACGAGCACATAAAAATGGCTAAAATGAATTTGTCAAATTAGTCTGAAACTAAAACATGATGCATATAAATTTACTCGATTGTGAGAACAATCACTCTCGTTATTTCATTGGGCGAGAAATAAAAAAATAAAACAATATATCTAAAGTGACAATGATATTTGAAATTTATCATCTTATATATAAATATGATAAGTCATTGTTTATCGTTAATTATCTTCAATTTAATAATTGTAAAATCAAAATCCTGCTGTTTAGAAAATTAAATATTCTGTTCATGTTATTTGTTTACAACTGAGGCGTGATGCCAGTTTCTGAAAACAGTGACCGTAAACTAGACGTTACATTTATAATAACTACCTTTTAGATCAAAGCAATTAAACTCCGACAATCATATGATGAATATGAAGTTTTTAGATGTCGTTAGGTCAGGTCAACAAAGTACTGTGTTTTGATAGTGGAAGATGACGGTCTGTTTCATTTAAAATTATTGGATTATTCTAGGAGAATAAGTGTTCGATATTTCGCTTTGTGCTCATTGTCAACGCCTCAGGAGATATGATTTCGGAAAGTCTACCCACTGAAATATTTCTTGGATGTTTACGTCTGCCAACAGAATTAAAATTAAAATCATATTATTGATACATTTAATGCATGGAAAAGCAGCATGAACAAATAAGTCTGCTTGATTATGGTTGTACCAGTAGCTTCTTTCCACTAACAGCATTTATCACTTTTTAAACTTAGTTAAAAAAGAATAAAGATTAAATTCGGTAATTATATTTCAATAAGCAGTCTTTCATCAGATATGCTATGAACATCATTTTTTGATATTTGGCAAATAATTTTTAACTCAAAAGTTGCTTAACACAAAAAACAATTTGACTGTCATCAATTGTTTCACAGGTATCCTATTTTCTTTATAATTAAATAGAAAAATGAAGACGATATTAATATATATATATTGACACAAACACGTCCGTATAGAAAGACTGCGTTTTTAACTTAAGAGACAAAGTATTAGTTTGTACTGTTTAGCACTATGGCCCCTATGTTCCACTTGCAAAAAATGACTTTCATTTATTTCCATTGTTTTCTGATGACCCAAATATAACGGCCTAATTTGTGTGTAGTTCAAATTTCGCTACTGGTAAACAACCACGCTGATTTAATTCAATGTTCAATTTAATCCCAAATTTCGACCAAAAGAAGATTAATTTAACATTGTCACGTTTTTCTGGAAGCCTAAAATCTGTTTGGAAAAAATATTCTTAATAAGAAAGATTGCGAATGACGTTTCGTTCGTTTCGGCCTTGTTCAGGTCCCAGAAAATTTGAAACTTTTAAATGTGTGTATGTGTTTGACTCTCTCTCTCTCTCTCTCTCTCTGTCACACTACTATTTCAACTAATACTATATGTACTATTACTAGCTAAACTAAGTTAAAATTCAATAATCAAACTAACTGGTGTAAAACAGTGAGCATTTCGTTTCATTAGAGATAACATTTTTCTTAGTCGTAATCAAAAGCAAACCCATATCTATCTATCTATCTATCTATCTATCTATCTATCTATCTATCTGTCTGTCTGTCTGTCTAAAACTGAATATGGTTATCTCAGTTTGTTTATATCATATTATCTTTCTCCATCTCATTATGTATGTATCTGTCTATCTAAAACTGAATATGACTGTCTTAATCTGTTAGTGTCATTCTTTCTGTTGTGACCATCTTCTATAGATTCCCTATTGACAACGCTATCATATCGTTTTCTAATTTGATTTACATAAGTTTTTTTTATAAACTTCGGTTCCTGAACCATGTAAATCATGTTACCAATTTGTCTGTCTATTGTTCCTATCTCCCAGTGAGCTTTATTATTCCCAAATACACGAACAAACAAACAAACAACCAAAAATTAAAAAAAAACTTTTCACTGTGGGTGATATGGCGCCGTAGTAATATGTTCGATCAGGAATGACTGACAAAAAAGCCTTAAATTCACACGGTGTAAACTGGGTGGTATTGTCTGTTACGATACCGTCAACAACTCTCCGAAACGGGAAAATAGCTTGTGTAAAAACATTATTGTCACCTCTGCGGTCGGCTTTTATATTTCAGTATCTCTGGTCACTTGGAATAACTATCGACTTCTACAAGATAGCAAAAATCCATCAAAAACGTTGCAATAATTGGCAAAACCTAAAAAACATCGGAGTGCCGACATATTCTTTGGTGCTGATTTAATATATAACAAAATATGTGTTATAGAAATATTGTATATTTAACAGTAAATACAACAGAAGCATATTACATGACTAGCGCGTGTGTCGGTTGTCCAGCGTTCAATCAATTCGCCTGTTCCCCCAACTCTCCTAATAATCTTATATCAACATAGACTCTTTAGAGGGAGAACACCACAATGCTTTTGCTCTCTATTTTCCCTCCCTCTGTCTCTGTCTCTGTATATCTGTCTGTCTGAAATTGAATATGGGTCTCTCAGTCTGTATTTACTACCCATCAAATATCTATCTATCTATCTATCTATCTATCTATCTATCTATCTATCTATCTATATGAAACTAATGTGACTGTTTCAGTCTGTTCATATCACCCTTTCTCTCTATATATATCTATCTATCTGAAACTGAATATGGTAGATTATATCCCCGTTTCTTTATATATATATATATATATATATATATATATGTATGTATATATATATCTTTGTATCTGTCTGTCTGAATATAGCCATAACAGTTTGTTCATTTCAGCTTTCCCCTCTCTCTCTCTCTCTCTCTCTCTCTCTCTCTCTGTCTATCTATCTGTCTGAAAATGAATATGACTGTCTCGGTCTGTTGTTCTGATCCTTTCTCTCCCTCATTCTATCTCACTATATATCGTTAATAGGCTTCATGAAAACAGGTTTAGAATTCAATTTCTTTATATCTCTTTATTGCAAATTCGTTATCCCCCCATAAACATAAGTTCACATACATAGTTTATTCTCTCCGATCTGTCTTTAGTTTCTGCAACCAATTCCCAACATTTTCAAGGCTTGACGACCTCAAACTAACAATGCACTGGATAGATAAAAATATCAGTCGATATAGAGATTTGTAACTGACTTTTTTTCTCGTGCCGAAAGGATTTAGTATTTTTTTCTTTAGGTGGGAAAGAATTAAAATGTCGAGGAAGAAAACGTTGACCTTTTCGTACTAAAGTTTAAAGGGCGTAAAAGAAATGCCAGAGTCTAACTAAATGTAAAAATGACTTTAAATGAATCTGGTTTCCGTAACTATAAAGCATCTACCTTAATCTGTTCCTATCAATATTTACTAAACTTTGCATAATACGAAAAAGAAAAAGAAAGAAAAAGCTTAAGGAGGAATGGGAAGAAAAAGATTGTTTTATGCAAGTCTACTAAGTCCGGAGAGGCTTGCACACTTTAGAAATCAGTGTTTTCCATTCTAGCTATTACTCAGATTTAAATATTGACAACACGTCGCTTGTGGGATAGCCATTTCTTTCAGTGACCAGACTCTCTATTCATATATAGGTATTTGCGTAGTTAATTTACCGCGTTGCTATATTTTTTGCTTGTACATCTATTTTGTTTGTAGTTAGCTAACCATACATTTATATGGAAACTTCAATAAAAATAAATTCGTATCTGTTTTCCCACTTTCCAACTTAATTTCTATAAATTAATACTTCATATTACTTTGCCTGTCCGAACATGATTATTGGCGTTCATATCTAACACTCTTCTTTGCTTTTAGATCTATCTATCTATCTATCTATCTATCTATCTATCTATCTATCTATCTGGCATGATTATGAATGTGTCAGTCTATTCATATATTCTTCTTATATAAATATATACCTATTTACGTTTAAACGGTATATATATATATATATATATATATATATATATGTGTGTGTGTGTGTGTGTGTGTGTGTGTGTGTGTGTGTGTGTGCGTGTGTGTGTGTGTGTGAGTGTGTTACTTGTATCTATGTATATTTGAGCAGCAAACTTTCTTTGAAGTATGCTTACAAGGATGATTTTATTGATTTTTATTTAATTTTTCCAGTATTTTAAAATTTCATTTTGCTACAGAAAAATGTAAAAGCGTTTGATAAATAAATACGGAACATATTTACATTTCTTATTGCGAAAAATCTGTCATTTATAACGAATCTTAGATCGCGAGACCACGAATTATTTCACTGTCTAAAAGAAGTCGAATTCGTGGTCGAGCAGCCTAAGACGTATCAGATACCTTGACGATATTATATGTGTTGTAAGGGCTCACATTTCGAATCCTGCCGAATAAGACATATTTTTCTAAAAAGATTTCTGAAAAATATTCAGACCGATATATATATATACAGCCGTTGAGTTTTCACTCGCCCGATCGACTCAATCGATTAAAAACTTAATTGGGCGATTAAAGTTTATTGCTTTACTCGCCTGCGGTCGATTAATTATCTTGAAAATATGGAAAAAACGAATCTGATTCCTTTTACAACCCAAAAGTATGCCATTGAAGATTCACACGTTACTCAGAATGAACTACAATGATCTTTTATCGTTACGGTCAGTGTAAACATTCGTTTAATTAACGCTTCCAGAGTGGAGCCAAAATGTCACGACTCTCACAGATTTGAAAAAATATTATCCTTGAATAAACATCTATTTTTTCTCTCCGCTTACAAAAAGTAAAAACGAGCATTTGAATGAAAGAAATAGAAAAATATGCTTACTTATTTCAACCACGCACCGTAAACAAATTAAACGAGTAATTTTTTTAATAGAAAATCGTTGTGAAATCGGATTTGTCAATTTTTATCATCTATGAGATGGAGGTTATAGTCAAACAGAAGAAAGAAACTAGAAATTTAGGTACCTTCACTCAATTGCCAAGAAAAAACAACAACAACAACAAAAAAAAAACAAAAAAACAGCATATCATGATGTTAAAAGGACTCAAATTTAATAAAAACAATGGTTTATCATCAAAATGTTTATACTATTATTAAGAAGAAAGATCAAATTTTGTTGTTATTATCTTAATTGTTTTTTCAAATCCTTTCTAACACGTTCAATATTTTAATTAAAATTTCATATTTTGGTTTTCCGTCAGTTATTCACGCAATGTTTACGTGAAAATGGAGTCGGTCGAGTAAAATAATTTTGGGGCGAGTAAATTTTCCATCGCTCTCGACTACCGGTAGAATGATTTCTTTTTCAAATTTCAAAGGCTATATATATAATGTCAATTATAAACCCGCCAAAATGTATTCCTATAACTCTACATACGTACATAAAAACATCCATATATTCATTTAAAAATAAACTATAATTAATCTTTGATAATGGCTAAGAGTATAACCGAAAGCGCGTGGATCAATAAAACATTTTACAATTTTTAAATAATTAATTTACTGGACAAAAATATGAGATCAAATTAAAAATTATGTAAAAAATTTAATCGCAACATCTTGTTCATCATTTTTAACAAACCTTGCATAAAAGAAGGATTGTTGCCTAAATACACAATATATATATATATATATATATATATATCTGAACCTGAGTATTGCTATAATAGTATTTTCATATGTATATTTCTTTCTCTGTATGTGTTTCTCTCTGTCTTGGACATTTTTATATTTACGTTTGTCTGGTTGCTTTCTTTATTTCCAGCTACCTTCTTGTGTCAGTTAATTCATATCTATTTTCCTTCGGTGAAGATCGCATCATACGGTCACTGCCTTCCTAGATATGTAAAGTCTCGAATCCAAAAGAGATCACACAATTTCATTATTGCCGAGTGCTTCTTTGTAGCAAAACCTGATCTTAGACGCCATGATTATGTCGGCATAAAAGTGAAGCTGCTTTTTTTTTTACTTTTTGAGACAGACTATCAAACAATACTTTTACATCAATTAATACTGAACGTAGTAGAAATAATAATAATATGATACTTGAAATAATCATATTCCTTGGTGTAGAAACAGGCAATATTTCGTCTTGTCAGTGACATTTTGTGTTTTTCTTAGTTATACATAAAACCAAACGAATATATGGGAAATGTTATGTACCAAATACGAATAAAGACGTGTTTTACTCTATTTTCAGTCCTAAGCATTTGTTTTTCAGAAACACTTTACCAACGCATGAAATAATAACAAAACATAGCTGATTAAAGAAGCGGGTACTCTGTGGATATTTAGGTTGACAGAAGAGGAGAGGAGAGAGTATGATTGTCACCTGAGAAAAGATGGGCCTGTTAGACACTGAGCATTATTTTACAAAATTTGATGAAGTGAAGAATTAAAAAATCTGAATATCGCGTGATAAGTGGTAATAAAGTGGGATATGATGTTTACAATCGTTAGAATATTTGGTTAACTAGGAAGTGTGCCAAAGACTAATTGAGAAATTAGTATTTAGAAGTAAAACTTGAATCTGATCGCGAGGATTTTAAGAACAGTGTTTGAGATTTAGGGAAATTATTCGCCAAAAGCACAAATCATTTTTGTATTAAAATATATTGAATAATAATAATAATAATAATAATAATAATAATAATACACTCATACAAATCTCAATGAAGCAATATATGCATCAACAATAGCAGCAACAAAAAATTGAACATCAAATTAAAAACAAGGTAGTCTCGCAGACATGAAGATCTACCTTGGAAAAGAAAAATAGAAAAAGAAATCGAACAACTTAGAAGTGAACTATCATTAGTCGATTAACTGAGTAGAGGAATAAATGTAAGAACAAGGAAAAGCAGAAGAGTCGAAAGAAAATACAACATTAGAAATGAAAATGAAGTCCTATCAACTAAGGAAAAAATAAAGCAAACAATAAAACTGAAGGCTCAAAGAATAAGACGCTATGAGAAAAGATCAAGATTCTACAGACAAAACAAGATTTTTCAAACCGATGCAAAGACATTTTACAGGGAAATAGGTAAAAAAAGAATTGAAGTGACAGTCCCCACCCAGAATGGAAGAAGTTACATAGTTCTGGGAAAAGATTGCGCTAAAGAACAAAGAAGTAGATTGGATTGCACAAGAGATAGAACGAATCAAAAATAAACCAGAACAGACATGGGCTGGAATTACAGAAGAGGATGTTAAATTTGCACTAAAAAAGCACACAATAGGAAATTACCAGGTATAGATAAAATTCTTAACTTTTGGCTATATTATTTAAATACAGCACATAAAAAACTAGCCAAAGAACTTCAAGAAATGGTTGACGATCCCACTAAAATTCCTGCATTGATGACCAAAAGTATTACATTTCTTCAACCCAAGAATAGTGACACAAACAACCCGAAAAACGACAGACCAATTACATGCCTTCCGACAACATATAAACTATTAACATCTATTTTAACAAAACAGACATATTTATTTTTAGAAAGAAATGACATGTTACCGCTTGAACAAAAAGGGTGCAAACGTAGCTGATAGGGATTTATAGACAAATTGTTTATTAACAAAATGATCCTGGAAAACTGCTACAGTACAAAGAAAAAGCTTAGTACTGCCTGGATAGATTATCGTAAGGCATTCGATAGTGTGCCACATTCCTGGATTTTAAAGACTTTAAATATATACAAGATATGACCCGTCAACATCAATTTCATCAAACAGTGCATGTCTATATGGAAAACAACCATATAAATCATATAAATGGAACCTATAAGTCTGATGAAATAAACATCAAAAGAGGTATATTTCAAGGTGATTCTTTGTCTCCCTTACTATTCTGCATATCATTAATAACACTAACCAATCAACTTAATAATTCAGAATGTGGTTATAAAATAAGCCAAAAGAAAATAAGCCATCTATTTTACATGGATGACTTAAAGCTATATGCTAAGAGCTGGAAGATAAGCTATATGATAATGAGCTGGAAGGTCTTCTGCAAACTGTAAAATGCTTCAGCGAAGACATTGAAATGAAATTCAATAAGAATAAATGTGCTAAAGCTACAGTTTTACGTGGATCAATGCAAGAAACATCCTCAATTAGCGTAGACCCTGCTGTAACAATAAAAGAATTGAAACCAGAAGAAGCTTATAAACACCTGTAAATGAGAGTGAAAACATTCACCATAAAAAAATGAAAGAAATAGTGCGTAAAGAGTACTATAGAAGTCTACGAATGATATTAAAACTGAATTGAACTCTCAGAACAGAGTTATGGCCATTAATAGCCTTGCAATCCCAGTTGTCCAATATAGTTTCAACATCTTAAACTGGACTCTAAACGACATCAGACGAATGGATTCTAAAACAAGAAAGCTTCTTTCTAAGCATAAGAAACATCATCCAAAGGCTGATGTAGACCGTCTATACATACCCCGTAAAGAAGTTGGAAGATGTCTTATTCAGCTGGAATTGTCATACAAGACAACAACTATTGGCTTACTAACATACATAGAAACAACAAAGGATTGGATGATACAATTAGTCAAGCAACATGAAGAAAGAAAGAAAAATATTCAATAATAAATAAAGGCAGTCAATACAAACAAGATTTACATTTAGTAGATATGGTAGAAAAGCAAAACAGAATACAAGAACCAACTAAATGAAATCCAAAGATAAAGCTCTCGAACAGATGAAACAACGCTGGCAAGACAAACCTCTGCATGGCCAATATCCAGAACGTGCCAATGTTGATAAAGTTAATACTCATCGATGGTTACGTGCATCTTGATTAAAGTATGTGACTGAAGGCTTTATTCTTGCAGCGCAAGACCAAACTCTTTTCACTAGAAACTTTCAGGAAAATATTATACATAATAATGTGGATCCAAAACGCGGGTTCTGGGATAAACACCAAAAAACAATAGACCAGCTAATCTCAGGATGTTCTGTACTTGCCCCAAATGAGTATAAATATCGTCACGATAAATTGGGGCAATGTTTACATTGGACAATGTGCAAACACTATGGAAAATCTGTAAACAAACACTGGTATGAACGTCACCCAGCACCGGTTACAGAAATAAAAGATGTCACCATTCTATGGAATTACACTATGTACACAGATAGAAAAATTGAAGCAAATAGGCCGGATATTATTGTTAAAAACCAGAAAGAAAAACTTTGCCTATTAATTGATATGGCTTGTCCAGCGGATTGAAACATAGCAACCAAGGAATTCGAAAAACTGTTAAAATATAAAGACCTGGGAATTGAAATAGAAAAAAATGTGGAAATTGAAAACAAGAATCGTGCCAGGGACAGTATGTTCACTTGGAATGATAAAAAAAGGAACAAAACAACACATTGAAAGAATCCCTGGAAACCCCAGCTTAAGAGATATACAAAAAGTTGTCTTGTTAAGTACAGCACACACACTAAGGAGAATTTTTCTATGTAACACTAGGGATGATAGGGGAGATAGAAAAACATTAAATAGAGTCATAACAACACACTACGACCTGCCTTAGGTCTTCCCGCAGACATGGTAGGTAGTGCGATAATAGCAGATATAGAAATATGACGAAAGACTACATAATAATAATAATAATAATAATAATAATAATAATAATAATAATAATAATAATAACCAGGTTGCATGGTTCTCATAGCTTCTAATCTTAATTGATTGAAAATGTTAAAAGTACATGTTTTCTCTTTTGTGATTTAATATGGACGACAGTTATGCTGTTCAGGCAATTTTTGTTTTACAGATATTGTGAAAAACCTCGCTTAGTGTTAATCTAACTAAACTATGTTATTGTTGTGGGAGCATTACCCACATATCAGAGTAAACTCATCCAGATTCTATTTAAGTCAGGAGACAGTACTTGGCAAGGAACTAAGTTGAGTAACTGGGCTCCGGCCTTTGGGCTGGGGTCTAAAATGACCAGTTTAAGACTATTTTTAACCTATTCACCGTGGTGGATAGGTAATGTCTTGATCAGTACCTGAGTGTACGCACTCAGGTTCCCCACGTTAAAAAACCTTGTGTCACATCTCTCAAGTGGGGGAGAAGGGTAAATATCACTAAGTCGAGTAACTGTAGTAGTAGCATTATTGCGATGCTTCAAAACTCTGCTAAGCGCTTACATTTGATTGACTACCTGTATTTATTATATGTTGTATTGTACATTGTATTGTTGAAAATATATGTATTTAACCCAATCCGTTGCATTCGTGCCTGTTATACATTTATTAGAAGATGTGTCATGATCGGTATATCTGTTTTCTTATATCTGTAGCCAAGTGTCTCCTTCTTTCGTGCTCTCCTCTCACATAACAACAGGACTATTTATAATAATAATAATAATAATAATAATAATAATAATAATGTATCACGAAAATATACTGACGTATGGTTTTGAACCCGAATGCAGATTATGCGTTTAATATGTTGGAACAGATGATCATCTTGTATCAGGCTGCATCTATTGAATGCAATCTCATCACGATAGGACAGAGCAATATCTGCACTGAAAAATATATAATTTTATGGAAATTAAATCACAAGCAATGGACACCACATACACTCTGGCACACGCATGAGACCAGTAACTATTTAGGGACATGAACAAAATAATCAAAGCTAATCCTGCAGATCACAAAAACAGAATGTGCATTTTTTATTGACATAGTAGTTTCTGCAGACTGTAATGGAATTACAGATAAAGATCTTCAGAATACATGGATCTTAAAGTAGAAATCTAAAATTGTGGCTCAAGAAGACACCATTAATTCCAGTTGAGGCTGGGAACCTGCGTTTGACCTGAAAAGGTTTTGACAGACACAGTGTAGGGATACCTGGCATCCGATGCCTTAGAAATGCAAAAAAAATTCACTTGTACAGTTCACAAATCAGAAAGTATTTTATTTCTGAAAACTTTGTTTTATTATTTTTCACACAACAGTTCAGTGGAAAATATCATGATACCATTTTGGCTTATGTCTTTGGTCAGTAACTCAAAGGGAATGAGTAAACAAGAGAAATAATAATAATAATAATAATAATAATAATAATAATAATAATAATAATAATAATAAAATTGTCTTATTAAGTTTGTCTTATTAAAATTGTCTTATTAAGTACAGCCCACACACTAAGGAAAACTTTATCTATGTAATGCTGAGGATGATAGGGAAGATAGAAAAACATGAAATGGAGCCATAACAACACGCCACTACCTGCCTTAGGTCTCCCCGCAGACTTGGTTGGTAATGAGACCAAAGCAGAAATCGAAATATGATGAAAAATGACATAATAATAATAATAATAATAATAATAATAATAATAATACGAAAAAAAGAAGAAGAAATGTCTATTTTATGTCAATTTAACATCCATTATCTAACAAAATTGTTCGACAAAAGATGCAGTAAGTATAAGTTAGTTGCTCATATGAAGAAGATATTTTTTCTATAAGCCTGAAATCGATCGATATTCTTTTCGAGGTTTTAACATCATGATATTTCTTAAGACAATGGTAGTTACTTGGTTATATCTATGTCATTTCTAAGTAACAGCCACAGGTTCTACTGAGTTACATAATTTAACTCAAACGTACGATCCCCACCATGATCTATTATTGAACAGCCAAAATGGATTGCCTTCATAATGTTGAAGTGGCCCAAATGCCCATTAGGTAGAAATTGATTAACGCTTTTCCCAAGGATATTAGTGCAAAATGAAATCAAAATATAGACCAATTTCAATCTGCGTGCAGGTTAGGTGGTAAGCCTTTTGCATTAGGATAAAGAATATCCGAAAATAAAATTCTTGGAGAGAAATTATTACTCTTTCAAAAGAACTTTCCCTTGACGAGAAAAAAAAGGCATGCCGAAAAGAAACGATATGTAAAATTGGCTGGTATTTGATAAAAACAATCAGAGAGGAATAAAAGCAAGTCGAACGAAACTAGGAATAGCTTATGGCATGATATTCCAAATTTGAATATTGGAATGCTTTCATATGCACCACGGTACAAGGCTTCTGGTAATATTTATGTCTAAATCAATAAGAAACTGGAAGGCAGAACTAATTGCAGTGGGAAGAAAGATTCGCTTGGATCAACATAAATAGAATAAAGCTTTAAATTCTCTATCCTCGAGCGGTTATAACATAGGATCGTTAATATTCGGACCATGAGAACCGTGGTCGAATTTTAACATGGTCTATGGTTCACGGTGGATTCTCTGAAAATATCAGCTTGAAAAGGCGATCTAACACTACGGATCTGTTGGAACATTATAGAAAACCATACGAAGAATTGATACAAAAATTGCGAGTGAAATTCCGTAGACGAATTCGCTAGTGGTTGTGCGACCACGAAGTCACAAATCATCATGACTGAACGTACTGACCCTCTTTAACTACTGGTCATACCAAACATTTCTCTCTTCTTCAGAAATGTGCGGCTACAGTCTGTCCAGCAGAGTTCAAATATAAACAGGTTGACTTTGTGGTTGTTGAAGAAAGCAAGGTGTGTGAAAAGGCGTCTGCAGTAGATACTAGTTGCCCCCACTTCTGTAGACTGTATAGTTTCCCGCGACTAGCATATACCTTCAGCAACATTGTGAATAAAAATTGTAAAAGAATTATTAGCTTTGATTTGGTTCTAAATCACATCCAATTAGTTTATAAACTAAGGCATTCCAATTAAATAATATTGCATTCAAATTAAAAACACAAGACATTCAATTTAAATGCTTACGCATTCAATTTAAAAATGAATTTAAAATTCAATAATTCTAATTTAATTATGTAATTATTATGTTAGTATCCTGTAGTTAAATAGTACATGTTTGTCTGCCTTGGTGTTCATCTGAACTTCTCTTTTGCAATTGCGAATTTAATTTAGACCATGAATTTGATACTATTTTATATAAATAACAAAAATATTGCAATGTTTGAAATCGAATAGTTTATAATTTAATTTGAATGCCTTAGTTTTGAAATTGAATGTAAAATGCTGTAAATTGATGCATAATGTAATACATATTTACTAATTCATCAAAACGTTTTGGCCGTTTACTGTATTTATGTGATTAGAATATTTTTTCCAAATGACAGGTACTTGAAACCTTTCCAATTGTAAAACTATTTAGCAAAGAATAGATTTTAAAGTGGTGAACTGCTCCCATTTGTTGCACCATTAGATTCATTGATCTACATGAGATCTGAGCTAAGCATAACTTCAGTCATCAGAGTATTAACCGAAGCAGATCTATAAACTCTTGGAATATTGGAAGAGGTTTTAATTACACGGAACAAAAATAAATTAAAAGCATAAACGAGCAGGGAGAGTTTTTAGAATCTTAGTAGAAATCCATAGCATTCAGTGAAATATATCTGCGGACCTTCTGCGGCCAGTGTAGAACTAAGTGGAATGTGAAAGAAATGACTGTTCATTTTTATACAACCTCGAAATTTTTTATAGACTCAAAGAGAAAAGTAAGAGATTAAGGATTTTACCGTCAAGAAGGAATCGGAGAGCCGAGTTCGAATTCTAGTCGAATTTGTTGCATTCATCTACTCGCAAATATCCTTGTAAAATGTATAAATCCGTCTCTTCTCCCCTCACTTAGGTTTTAAATAGCAAGACGGGTCCTAAAGCCCTGGATGGCAACCAGTCTACCGCAGACAGTAACGGCAACCTACTGTGGAAATAAAAACAAAACTTTTGCCTAGTCAGTTGTCAAAGCCTGTATCAAGTATGGAACTTAAATGACTGACTATTAAATTCCTAATCTTATTTGATGCTGATGTAGGAATTTACTCCTCTAAGATTACATATAAAGACAATATAATGAAACGGTAACTATGAAATAGGATCTATCGCTATTCACTAAGTCAAAAAAATGAAACTGGAGAGAACTGAATAATGTCAGTACAATTTTAAAAACACATATTAATAGACATATAACTATTCTTCTATCATGAATAAAACTGAAATTAGAAAACAAAGTAACGGTGATAAAATAAGAAAAGATCTCTTAGTAGATACATCAATGTATTACCAGAAAACAGAATTAAAACTAAAATGGAAATCTATTCTCTAAAATATCTAAAAATAATTACAGTGAAATGTCAATAGTAGATGTAAAGCTCTTTTATGAGATGAAAGGATTCAACTGAAAGAAGATGGTACAGGTAAAAAATCATTTCAATATTTTTTAATTATTTCACCCAAGCAAGGCAAGAAAATCACTAAGGCGTCTGAGCTTTCTCATTTTGAGAGACTATGAGTCAAAGAAAACATTCTTAAGGATAAAGAACAATAAAAGAACATGGATTAAGAAAAAAGAATATAACAATTGACATTGCATTTATATTTTTGAAGATTAACCTTAACTGGATATCAAGAAAATGGAAGTGCGTTTCAAAGTCTAAAAGTGCGAGAGAAGAAACTGTTACTGTAAAACATGCGGTTAATCTAGTCATATCAATTGTAAAATAATGAAACCTGGCTGCCTAGTATTGCGCTTAAAACCATAAATTCTCAGTACCAAAGAAGAAAGTTCATCAGAAAAAATAACAAGAAAATTTTCATAGAAAAAGAGCAAAGAATCTAAGTTACGGTTGTGACAGAAGCCGAAATGCCAGATCAGAACCAATAATATTTTCTTTACATATTATCAAGCAGAAACATTGGACCAAATGTGATTGAAATATTCTAAGCACTGAGGAATTGTGGAGTTTCATAAGAAAAATATGTCTAGCATGACAGAGTGAACCAACTTCCCTCGCAACAAAACTAGCAATTGATTCACATAATCTTTCCACTTCATGTCAACAAAAAATGTCACCCTGAGAAAGTGCAATGAGTCACTCTCCTGTAAGTTAACCTCAGCTATGCTGATGGAAGGCTAATAGATGATTATTAGATGATGAATTTAGTTTTAGAGGCATTAAAAGTAACAATCCATTCTTTGCCACAGTTAACAAGGAATTGTCAGTCATTTATGAAATTATTGAGCAATTTGAAATTGTCGAAACAATCGGTAGATAATGTTAGCTCTAGAAGGTACAAAGTGTTCTTCTCTTGGAGGTTAGCAGCTAAGTGCAGGAAAATAACCTGTTAAGATAAGAGTTATCGTTATTCATTTTCATTTTAACTGCAAAATGATGAGAATTTTCTGACAATCCAGAATTGCGATTAAATTCATGAAGTGTCGGTATCATCAAGGCAATTACCTTGAAAATATTTATAGAACCGATGCAGAGGGGCTATGTTATAACAGTGAAGAAAGAAACTGAATTCTAGATGTTAAGTGGATATTAATAACATTGCTGATTGTTTCAATTTTATCAAGATTGACTAAATATGCAGCAGGAGCAGCAGACTATGTGTAGTAGCAAAATTCAAGACAAGTAATAGGTAAAATAAATTCTGGTTAGATAATTTGTCTAGCATGACACAGTGAGCCAACGTTCCTATCAGCAGACCTAACAATTGATTCGAAATGATCTTTCCACTCCATGCCATCGGAAAATATTAACCCATAAAAAAATAGTTTCGTTTTTGAGGCGTTAAGATTAACACGATATTCTTTGCCCCAATTACTAACAGATTTAATTCTTTTTAAATCAACTGCCCATTTAAAATTATCGAACCGATCTGATCTATCATTAAGACAGGAGTGTATAGTTGTATCCTCAACGTTGATACTAAGTTAAGAACTGATAACATCAGGAAGGTCGTTGATGAAAAGTTGGAAAAAAAAAACATAGGAAATAAAACCCACTATGAAGGACAGCAGCTTTAATGCAAAAAAGATCTATGAGAGTGACCCTTCAAGAAACTGATATGGTTAACAATATTATATTTATCAAAAAGTTGTCCAGAAATGCATTAACCTTTGAAGCTGTAAGAATATGTAAATACATGCAGTGAAGCCATCATACACAGCATCTTTAAAATAATTAAGAAAAAATACTAAAGAAAGAACTGAAGAATTGAACAGACACGCTGTCACATGTTCTTCATCTAGAGACACCTTATTCTCTTGGTATGAAATACAACGAATTGTATAATGCAACGCTCTTGTAATATTGATCAAAAGATGATAAAGAATTACGTAGACTATAACAGCTTTTGCGATTCTCTCTGAAGCAATTTTCCCCAGGCATATTTTGGCGCAGGAGAATTTGTTGCTTGCTAAATGAAATTATGTTTCAAAAGAGACTGTTTAATATCGACGTTCTACCTGAAGAATGTCGGTCAATTTTATCGGAGTTTCACGTTTGTCTGATTTCGTTTCCATTTACTAAAATGAACGCACCTGCCTCATGTCCTAATCGAAAATTAATCAGGAAAAAATACATTCCATACAGCGTTGTTATTTAAGACACACAAACAAAGACAAACTTCTTTCGTTATGTAATACGTAATCATAATGTAATTTTAGCAAATATTTTTCGTTTTGTTCTATACTTTTGGACACATGAAATCGGGTTTCTGCTACTGATCTGAATGATGGCAAATATATATATTAAATTTGCAGAGTAGTCTTTATTCATTGATGTACACATTGAAAACAGCATCAGGTAAATATTGAGTAAAGAGACATTTACTTTAATCTCTTTCAAACATACAAGCAAAACAGTTGTTAATTTAATTCTGAGTCTCTCTTCATGTAGATTCCAACAGTCACACACGCACACATATGGTGTCTGTCCGAAAGTAACGTCTAATGCTTTATTATGTTGGCACACTGTGTTAGGACCGGATTTTTGTTGTATATCACTAGAGTCTGAAACTTCACGCTAATAATCTATAACCATATTTGTCTTGTAACAAACAGAAATTGAACCATAGTCTAACAGTTTGGCAAAAGGCGTCTAGCATGTGAGAACATATAACGCAGAGCTTCTTCACTGGATTTCTCCATGCGGATTAATTTCAACCGCTGACATTGATTGACGTTTATGGAGAGGAAAGCGTGAGTATGAGTCCAGGTAGGTAGTAAGTGGGAGCATCAGTATATAATAGGCCGATGAAAACGACAACAGTGATAATAATAATGATAATAATAATATTAATAATATTTTCCTATTAGGCCTTCAGACCAAATATAAACATGATGAAAAAGGTGTCAAAAATCACGTTCTATGTTAAAATACAAATCAAAGAAAGCATTTTCCACAGAAAGTCATCGACAATCCCTCCACAACCCCAATCGTGACAAGCAACGAACCCAAAACTACTAGATATTACCATTAATATAACAACTGCAAAAATATATTCTTCTAAAATGTCAAACTAACTTTTATTTCTCGTTGGGAAAAAAGACCGGCATGTACGAAAATTCCAATTTTCAAAATCTTCTCCCATCATATTACTTTTTGTTCAAAAGGCTTAATAATAATATACTATAATATTATTATTATTATTATTACGAGTTTACACCTGCTGTCAAAAATGACGCCAATATATTTAGCTATTTCGCTATTTCCTCGCATGATGTCTCCCCAAGTATATATATATATATATATATATGTATTGTTGAATTGTGATAATACTTAGTGACAAGTAAGTTGTGAAAATGAATACACAGCGAACTTTATTATAATAGAGAGGATATATATATTCGTCACTACTGAACGACATAAATATTGGCAAAAATCTGAAATTAACGCACTTTTAAAGAGCAAACGTGTGCCAAGAGCTTTCATAACGTGTAGTAAAGAGAATGAACTGAGCCGATGCTGCCACGCTACAGTGTCTCGAGTCATGAGCGTGACCGAATGTATATATATATATATATATATATATATATATATATATATATATGTTGAAGTAGTTTTACGATGTGCTATATTTATAGAATAAAGTGCTCAATATCAGAGATAGAGCGTATGTAAATATAAAAGTTAACATTGAAGTCAAAACTCAGATGCAACAGACTATTTCAAGCTAGCCGCAATCACAGGACGCGTGTTGGTTTTTTTCTCGGATATTTTTTGTATATATCGGTCAGTGATGTATTGTGGGTAATCCTTCTTACAGTTATTTTTGTGGGAGGGTTTTATTTATTTATGTGGATAAATTTATTCTACTTCTTTTTATATTTGTATTTCATTTTTTCTTTTCAATTTTCGATGTTTAGTTTATTCATTAATTTTATTTTTATACTTTTTAATTTAATTTAATTTTTATTTTCTCTATTCTAATGGTTGTTACGGCGGCTGTGGTTAGTTTGTTTATTATTTGCTTGGATTAAATTATTTTTTCTGTATCAGTATTTATTTATACTTTTCTGTTTCAGACTGTAAAGAAAATTTCAAAACTAATCCAGCATGCAGACTCATAAACTCAACCAAAAGTGAACTTGATAACATAAGTAAAACAAAACTAGAAAGAGTGAATTCTGAACTAAGGAAGAAGTTTGGTGTAAACTAGTGGAAAAACACAAAAGCAAATCCAATCAGTATAAAAAGCAAACATGATTGCCAATTTGTCCAATTAGACATAAAAGATTTCTACTAGTCTATAACAGAACCCATGCTAAATAATGCCATCAGATTAGACCAGGAACAAGTAAAAATAAACAAAAACGAAATCGATATCATTAAACACTCCAGTAAATCACTACTATTCGAAAAATGAAAACGCATGGTTAAAAAACGAAGGGATCTTTGACACTATAATAGAGAGCTTTGACGTTGTAGAAACCTGCAAAATCACAGGCATATATTTACTACACAAACTAAGCAAAATAATAGATAGAAATGATACAGGATTCTACAAGGACGACAATCTCATAATCTTAAGACACTATAACAAACAACTAGAAAATCAATTATAAAGACTTTCAAAAATATCGGATTCG
This sequence comes from Ascarosepion bandense, assembly GCA_037127315.1. Lineage (NCBI taxonomy): Eukaryota > Metazoa > Mollusca > Cephalopoda > Sepiida > Sepiidae > Ascarosepion > Ascarosepion bandense. The sequence continues at coordinate 2,159,405 of JBBBDQ010001669.1, forward strand.
ACATAGGCATAAAAACTAACCTAAACGAAGTAGATTTTCTAGATATTACCTTCAGCATCAGAAAAGGTGCATATAAAACTTCAAGAAAACCACTGTATGTACACACTTCTTCTAATCTCTCGCCATCTATAATCAGCCAAATATTAAAATCAATTAAAAGCAGGATTTCCAACAACTCTTCTAATAAAACCATATTTAACGAAGCTAAGAAAGACTATGAAACAGCTCTAAAGGATAGTGAATTCCTGGTAACACTCACAACAGAGCACAAAAAATGCCAACAGGAAAAGAAATATAATGGATCAACCTACCGTATGTTAAAAGTGTAAAAGCAAATATAGGAAAACTATTCTTCAAACTCTTACATAAACAATTCCCATAATCAAACACTCTCCATAAAGTATTCAACAAAAACACGGTGATAATCAGTTACAGATGCACCGAGAATATGACAGAAATAATAAAAAAGAACCACAGAAAAACTATCAACAAACGACCTGAGCGAATTAAACCGACCAGTAACTGCAGAATAAGAAATGGATGTCTATTAAACTGTAAGTGTTTACAAAACAACGTAATATACCAAACAACTTTAAAATTAACTGATAATGGGAAAAAATAAACGTAGGAGTAAAAGAAGGACTCTGGAAACAAACAAACTACGCACACAAAACATCCTTTACAAATAGTAAATACGCTAACAGCATAAGACTTTCTAAATGGAAAATTAAAAATAAAACCCAAATTACGCCAAAAATATCATGGAAAATACGGAAAAGAAAAACACATTCATTCAAAAACAACTTATACCGAAACCAAACATCCCTTTCTGCATACTTTTGGAAGCTAAAGGACTCAAAACAGAAACCCAAGGTAAAATGGAAAATCCTAGATCTTGCTCACTTAACGGCATCTACCCTTTATGTTTAAGTGAAAAGCTATGCATTCTAAAGTAGCCCAACAATAGCGAACTATTAAACCGTAGAGACGAATTAGCAGTATTATGCAAACATCGCAAATATTTTTCGTTAAAATTTAAATAACCAAAAAAAAAAAACACCTCATCCACACGACCTCCCCCAAAATGCAATAAATACACATAATCGACCCTCTAAATAAATAGAACAAAAAGCGTAGAAATAAAAGAAAATAAATCCCACACCACACCAACAATAATTCCATCTACCTGTAAATAGTAGTAAATTAAAAACTATTGGCACTGCATAAAAAAAAACAACATATATCTCATTATAAAATACCTAAACTAAACAAAAAAGCGACCTTCCCAAAACTAAGCTACCTCTCACCCTTCTCTTAACCCAATAGCAGCACCTCTAGAACCACGAACGGACGACTAGACCATTCTAAACTTCCACACCACATTTATTTACATCGTTCTCATTAACATCGACGCCACTTCCACCACATCCAGACAAAATAAATAAGGGACCTGTCTTAAACTAAGCAACCTCTCCTAACCCATATCTCTAAGACTACAATACGGCCGACAGAATCAGAATAAGCTCCCAAACCCACTTTTACTTAAACATCATATCACCAAAAATAAACCGTTTTCACCATTTAATTTTCATTTCAACTTTTTCACCCGATGAGAAGCGCGCAAAGCAGCTTTGAAACGCAGAATTGTTTGTGTAGTGATAATATGAATTTATAAACCATTGTAACAACTATTACAATATAAAGCTCTACGTTGTATCGAGCACTCTTTATAAAAGTAAATGCATAAACAGCAGGTAAAAAAACCTACGAGTTCCACAACTTTACAATATTCTTATATATATATATATATTTCTGTATATGTATTTTTATATCTTCTTTCATCGTTAACTTTCCCTGTTTACCCCTTTTCTCTTCTCTTTTCTTTCCTTCCCTCTACCACTTCTATCCCTGTGACATAGTTTAATTTTTAACTTTTGATTCTTTCATACAGGCGTAATGTAAAATCTTCTAATATCGAGTCATGAATCTCTGTTTCTGATTTTCCGGTTTCTTATGTTTTGCTGAAAAATATAAATAAAATTAAAATTTTTAAAATTTTCGCTTCTTAATCCGCACCTGTTTTAGCTTCCTGTGTATGGAAATGTTTTTTGGCTTCTTTCGGCATAGATATTTTTGTAAAATTAAAAAAAAATGTTTTCGATCGTTTCTGATGAAGCGAGAATTTTCTCACTGAAATGACCATTCAACGAAATTAAATTTCGGAATTTTTTGACAAATATATATATATATATATATTGTTTTTTAGGAAATTGAATGAAAATAAATTGGAAAAAGTTTACTTGTGTCGCATTTTGTTCTTCAGGCCTTCAGAATAAATTTGTTATGTTGGTACTATAACACATGTGTATAAACTTGCTTGCTGGGAATTTTGGAAAAATCATTCTACAAAGACATATTATTATTATTATTATTATTATTATTATTAAAAATGCCAGAAATAGTATTATGGATAAGAGTTTTAAGTGATTTTTGTGATCTTACGATATTTTTTTCTTTTCAGAACATAAATTATATAAAAAAATTTTCAAATATTTTGTTTATAAGGAGCACTGTTGGTTATATTTTTATCCATTGTCGAGAGTGGATTTTGTTTTACGTGTGACAAAATGTATGTTGTGTTATGAATGTTTGTAGAGAAGTGTGTATGTTTTATGTTCCGAACCCGGTAAGCACGATTTTAGCGTGTTCGTAGTTGATATTATTGAGAGTTGGAATTTTCTGTATTATTAGTAATGCTTCCAATATTTTAAGTTTTTTTTTTTGCATGTTGTTGATGCGAGTATATTATGAATAGGGTTTGGTGAGTTTCCCTGTGTTTAAATAAAATTGAATTGAGCTGTGTTCTGAGAAATGCAGCATGAATTTGTGAGCCAGTTTCGATATTACACACACACACACACACACACACACACACACACACACACACACACACACATATATATATATATATATATATATATATATATATATATATATATTGTATTTATATATTTAAGAATGCAAAAACTCGGGAACAGATTTTATTTGTATATTATCAAAATTTGTTGTATTACTTTAATAAGATCATTAATATTTAGTTAGCATTATCATTATAAGAATATTTGCATAAAGAAATGCTTGTAAAATATCACACTAACCATGCTACGCACTTATATTTCCTCCATTAATATAGCAAGACGATTCATTATTTCCCCGTCTCTCTTTAAAAAAGAACAAGGCAAAGGGTTCAAACGGAATTAGGTTCCACATTTGATTTCCTCACGAACCGCTTCAGGCAATCTTCTGTGGTAATGTCGTTTCGTGTCTCTGACGTTTATCTTATCAATTTCGAGAAACTTGTGCTACTGTTTCACATCAACAAAAACCGCTCAGAAAATTTTTCTTCTTTATGTTGCGCAGATATATTTTGTGAAGTCGTCAGCAACTTGTAAATGTCATTGGATGAAAAAGAGACGCAAAATGAAAGAAGGAAGAAATTGCAATAAAGTATTGACCTTACAACGTAGAAGCAATAAAAATATTGAAAATGAATTAATAAGCTAACGAAGTTACGGTCTTATCCTTTTCTAAGATAATAACTTTCTCGTTCATTTCGGTTCAGTCTTTCTGCGTAGTAACTCATTATTTTAGAAATGAGATGTCTGCACAAAATGAAATAATACGACAAATTTAGATTTATGAGTCTTTCAGATATATTTCTGTATATTTTCGATAGCGTAACGTTACCTTGGATAGAAAACAGAATCGGGTAATTGTGTTAGAAATTCAGAGCCTGCTACTAGTTATTAAATTCTATTGGTTTTGTAATAAGCATAAAACCAGTTTTTCTAACGCTTTTTCTTATCGTTCGATACTTTCATAAAATATAGCGTCACGTGAATAAATCACACATACACACATATATATATATTGTTTTCTAAACATATACTATTAACTATAAGAGACGATGAATGTCTATTAGTTTTAATCATGAGCCGTTCTAAACATCTTGTTTTGGCTTTAATTTCAGGTGAAAATAAAGACAAAAATTGTCCAACATTTGGATATTTTTTGTTATGCTGGTTCTAAGCTTTCAGCTCACTTGAGCCAACTTCAAAGAGGTTACAGGAACGTTAACATGAAGACATCTACCATCAAAGATGATATTATCATGTGTTGACATAAAACATTGCCAAACAACGATAACTGTTACCGAATAGCAGACGCAGTTTGCAAAATTTTAATGCGTTTCTATGACGTCACCCTGCATGTGAGATCGAAATGTTAACAAAACCATATGTCTAAATGCAATGTAATGTGCTATGACCAGATTGAAATGTGATTTTATTAAGTGTGAGTTGTTTTGATTTAATATAGAGGGCCTCCAATATCTGAGGTTTTTTTTACTGTGTATGAGTAAGTATTATTGTTTTATCGACTAAAATATGTCTAATATTAACTACATGGCTGTGTTTTTCTAAGAAATGTTGTTTAATAGAACTCTGATCAGAAATATAACAGGTAATGACCCTCAAACCTGATTACGTTTATGAGTAAACATAATAGACATTCATTGCCTATTATATTTAACAATATATGTTTAGAAATTTATCTGCTGCCTCAATACACTAAAGATATTATATTCAGTCAGTTAAGTGCCATACGTGAAACACACTTGGGCGATCATGTCTCGAAAGTACACTGTTTGCCAACCAAGGCTAGATAACCCTATCTCTCCTGTTATTTAACCCATAACTGGAAGGAAGAGACGGATTAATACCTTCCCAAGGGTATTTGCGCGTAAGTGAATGCAATGAATTCAACTGGAATTCAAACTCGGCTCCCCGATTTCTTGTTCCGAGCCAATATCCTCTGCACCACAACGAACATCTATATATATTACAAGATATAAATATTATGCTACGTCTATAGAACGACTTGGAGTTTTCAGTACTATGCAATTATGATTACATAATGTATGAACCTCCGAGTCGTGTTATAGATATAAGATAATATATATATATATATATATATATATATATATATCGATTGTTATATACTTTATAGCTCAGTTATATTACATCGAGCACTGTTTCATTAACACCAAAAAGATATGTGTGTATTTACTTCCATGTATATTCATATGCATATTATTGGTATCCATACCTATATATATATTTATTTATATATGAATAAACAGAGTAAAACTATTTATTAGTTGACGCGTTTCATCCTCTGAGTCACTATTATCAAGGCAAATTATATTAATATTCAGCGGAAATTTCATGTTTGAACAAAATTAAAAATTAAAGCCTTGATTAGAAATAACTTAGACATTAATTTTTTTTTATTTGTTAGCAGTACAGACATATGAACGAATAGTGTATGGTGACAGTCAGTATCGCGAGTTAATACGATCGTCAGGCGTGGCATATTGTTTTCTGAAGATCGGATTAATATATAAAACTGTCGCCATGCAGAGTTGGTTTCTTTGTCAACATTTTCTGCATCAACAAATTCTCTATATTTCCGCACAGTCATCATCATCATAACTAAAAATACCACACACACACACACACACATACAAACACACACA